>CAWUFW010015214.1:0-372354 GCA_963921515.1 Calotriton arnoldi | reverse complement strand
CAGGATGCCTACCACTACTACCACCCTTAGCCAGGGGGCAGGATGCCTACCACCACCCTTAGCCGGGGGGCAGGATGCCTACCACTACTACCACCCTCACCCAGGGGGGCAGGATGCCTACCACTACTACCACCCTTAGCCAGGGGGCAGGATGCCTACCACTACTACCACCCTTAGCCAGGGGGCAGGATGCCTACCACTACTACCACCCTTAGCCAGGGGGGCAGGATGCCTACCACCACCCTTAGCCAGGGGGGCAGGATGCCTACCACTACTACCACCCTCACCCAGGGGGGCAGGATGCCTACCACTACTACCACCCTTAGCCAGGGGGGCAGGATGCCTACCACTACTACCACCCTTAGCCAGGGGGGCAGGATGCCTACCACTACTACCACCCTCACCCAGGGGGCAGGATGCCTACCACTACTACCACCCTCACCCAGGGGGGCAGGATGCCTACCACTACTACCACCCTTAGCCAGGGGGGCAGGATGCCTACCACTACTACCACCCTCACCCAGGGGGGCAGGATGCCTACCACTACTACCACCCTTAGCCAGGGGGGCAGGATGCCTACCACTACTACCCCCTTAGCCAGGGGGGCAGGATGCCTACCACTACTACCACCCTCACCCAGGGGGGCAGGATGCCTACCACTACTACCACCCTTAGCCAGGGGGCAGGATGCCTACCACCACCCTTAGCCAGGGGGGCAGGATGCCTACCACTACTACCACCCTCACCCAGGGTGGGCTGGATGCCTACCACTACTACCACCCTCACCCAGGGGGCAGGATGCCTACCACCACCCTTAGCCAGGGGGCTGGATGCCTACCACTACTACCACCCTTAGCCAGGGGGGCAGGATGCCTACCACTACTACCACCCTTAGCCAGGGGGGCAGGATGCCTACCACTACTACCACCCTCACCCAGGGGGGCAGGATGCCTACCACCACCCTTAGCCAGGGGGGGCTGGATGCCTACCACTACTACCACCCTTAGCCAGGGGGGGCAGGATGCCTACCACTACTACAACCCTTAGCCAGGGGGGCAGGATGCCTACCACCACCCTTAGCCAGGGGGGGCAGGATGCCTACCACCACCCTTAGCCAGGGGGGCAGGATGCCTACCACTACTACCACCCTCACCCAGGGTGGGCTGGATGCCTACCACTACTACCACCCTCACCCAGGGGGCAGGATGCCTACCACCACCCTTAGCCAGGGGGCTGGATGCCTATCACTACTACCACCCTTAGCCAGGGGGCAGGATGCCTACCACTACTACCACCCTCACCCAGGGGGGCAGGATGCCTACCACTACTACCACCCTTAGCCAGGGGGGCAGGATGCCTACCACTACTACCACCCTTAGCCAGGGGGCAGGATGCCTACCACCACTACCACCCCCACCCATAGGATGGACAATGCATGACACAACCAGCACACCACAACCTAGGGAATGCAAGAAGAAGACATCCCCCAACACCATGACAAGCGTGTGTAGACTGTGTCAAATGCCTACAACACCGAACATGACTTCGAACATACAATGTGACCCCCTAGCACATGTGCCACACAAATATGTGTGTGGCACACACAACGCAAGCAGGCCATGACCATTGTGGCAATGGGGTCCAAACCCCCATCATCACAGTGACCAAAAGGCAAGTGTGGGGTCCATAGCTGCAGCACATTTTGAACATTGTGGCAATGGGGTCCAAACCCCCATCATCACAGTGACCAAAAGGCAAGTGTGGGGTCCATAGCTGCAGCACATTTTGAACATTGTGGCAATGGGGTCCAAACCCCCATCATCACAGTGACCAAAAGGCAAGTGTGGGGTCCATAGCTGCAGCACATTTTGAACATTGTGGCAATGGGGTCCAAACCCCCATCATCACAGTGACCAAAAGGTAAGTGTGGGGTCCATAGCTGCAGCACATTTTGAACATTGTGGCAATGGGGTCCAAACCCCCATCTTCACAGTGACCAAAAGGCAAGTGTGGGGTCCATAGCTGCAGCACATTTTGAACATTGTGGCAATGGGGTCCAAACCCCCATCATCACAGTGACCAAAAGGTAAGTGTTGACAAAGTAAGAGGTGCAACTGCCAAACTGCATGGATGATTCCTGGTCACAGAACAACAAACACATCAGTGGCAAAGTAGTGTATGTGTCCCATTGCAACATAAATTGGGGGAGCCAAATCCTGCAGTGCAAATAAGACATAACTTTGGCCATGTGCAGACAAACAACACCCATGGGGGCTGACACCGTCAACAATCATCAATGACACAATGACAGAAGTGACCATCCGAATGCAGACCCACATATTTGCACCTATGGGCACACACATGCAGATACCCTGTGGAGACTGCAGATGTGAGGTGAACAGATACCATACCATGGCAGCAATGGGACACACAATCAACAATTAGCACCAAATGAGGGCTCCCGTCCCATCAGCCTGGTCATGGAAGTGCCAACGGAATCATCAGCACAGATCCAACACACTTGTATAGCAATGTTGCACTGACAACACAGATGAGTCCTTCCCATTGATGCCCAAACCTGCATGTTCACTGGAGATGGCCACACGGTCAGGGAAGTAGACGAATAGAACAATGGCAGGCACAACAGATGTGCAGGGGTGCAAGCCACAGATGTGAAATTGCCAATCTAAGTAGGAAATCCCATTGCCAAATACTGAACACATGACACCCTCAGATGCTGCTATGGATGACATGGATACACCACAGGATAGGACACATTCCCCCTGGACCACATGGGTTCCTGCACAGTAACACTTCATTATCATGAGACCAAATATCACCATCACTGCAGCAAGGGCATGGTTAGCATCATCAACATCATGTACATCAGAAGCAAAAGCACTAGAGAACAGAAAGTTGCTTTATTCAGCATATGTGGCATTAAAAGTAGAAGTCCGGTAGAACATAAACAAAGGCCAATGGCCAGTCCATCAACAAAGTCACAAGTGGGTGACAGTGGCAGATGCCACCCTACACATGCCTGCACAAAACCAGGGACAATCCACTAGGAGGGGCAACCGGGGGTAGGCCAGGCACCGCAGGGACAGGATCAGGGCTCACCAGGAGGAAGCAGGGAAGGGGTGGTGGGTGCTGGAGAGCCACTGACAACTGCAGTGGAGGTGTCTGACATGGTGTGTGCCGGCACAACTGGGGGCATGGCTCAGATGTTGTGGGTGCCGGCACGACTGCAGTGGACCCTGCAGATGGAGTGGACAGGTCCGCCACTGCAGTGCCCAAGTCAGACAGGGTGGTAGTGGACTCCACTGCAGTGCCTACCACCAGGGGAGGAGAATGGGGAACAGGCAAGGTGGGCTGGACAGAGGGGGAGGACACCCTCACCACATCAGTGGCACAGACAAACGCAGCGGGGGTGTGGTGCCGGGAGAGCAAGTGGCAGGGGGAGAAGGCCGGAGCCTCTTGGGGATGGTATATCTGTGGGTGGGGGAACCTGGGGCAGGGTGTGGTGGGGGCACCTGTGGAGTGGGGGCCTGAGGGATGGAGGAAGGAGACCTGGTGCTTGAGCTGCAGGGCGGCGGCGGGGTCTTGCTCTTAGCACTCCGGGGGACTTGCGGGTGGGGGCCTCAGTCTGTCTGCGCCTGGGGGAGGGTGTCCGGGGGCGAGGGGCACTCTGCTCCATGTGGGGGGGCTTCCTCTTCTCCCTGGATGCTGGGGCAGCTGGATCGGAGGGGAAGAGGCCGAGGTCACTGAGGAAGAGGCGCTGGGTCTTTGGGGTTGCAGGTGAGGCAAGGGAGGGTGCTTTGGAGGGAGAGGCAACTGAGGACTGCGCAGTGCCCGTGGATGCGTGTGTGTGTACCAGGGCCCCATCCCCTGTGTGTCTGGTTTCAGTCCCCTGACTGTGCGTGCGTGTGCGTTTAGTTTGTGGCGTGTGTGTCTGTGTGCTGGACGTGTGTGTGCTGGTGTGTGCCTGTGCCGGTGTGTGTGTGCTTGGGATGGGTAAGGTGCTGGGGAGTGTGGATGGA
The DNA here is from genome assembly GCA_963921515.1 of Calotriton arnoldi. Classification (NCBI taxonomy): domain Eukaryota; kingdom Metazoa; phylum Chordata; class Amphibia; order Caudata; family Salamandridae; genus Calotriton; species Calotriton arnoldi. The sequence goes on along the minus strand of CAWUFW010015214.1, from coordinate 368,314 downwards.
GCAGAGGCAGGAGGGGTGAGGGACTGTCTGAGGAGGGACACTGCTGCCATCAGGGAGGAGTCCATGGACCTGTTGCCCCTCTGTAGGTCAGACATGCCCGATGAGATGCCCTCCATGAACGACACCAGCTGAGTCAACAGTGCGGTGTGCGCATGGAGGACACTCAGCAGGGCTGTCTGCCCTACATGGAGCTGGCGAAGGAGGTACACAGACTCCTCACTCAGGGCAGCAGGGGACACAGGGGCAGGGGGTGCGGTGCCTGGGCCAAAGGAGACACGCTCCCGAACATGGGAGCCTCCACGGACCTGGGGAATGGGAGCCGATGGGAGGGCGGTGGTGGTGCTGGTGGTGGCGGGGACAGCAACACTAGCTGGCGTGTGGTGGCTGCTGACACCCGCCTCCACAAGGGAGTCATCCTCCGAGTTGCTCTGGTCCTCAGCTGAGGTGGATGGTGCTGAGGACTCCTCGGTGTGGCTCCCCTCGCCCTCCGTGCCACTGGGTCCCTCCGACCACTCCTCGGCTGCTGACCCAGTCTGGCTCTCTGGCTCCTCCTGGTCCGTGGAGCTGTCCCCTTCCGTGGCCGTGGATGTATCTGCAAACAATGGGGAAACAGACAGACATCAGTCACCTGCACCAAACGCACACACCACTGTGAGCACAGCACATTACAGAGCAAGCCCTGGCATCATTAGTTGTACATTGCTAAAAGTGCCCTAACTGAACAGGAGAAGCCAATTGTCAGTCTGATGCCAAGCATGGCACTCACATCCCACATGGCCTTGCACCCATCTGTCTGGTGTCTGTTGGATTGCAACACCCCAGTGTGGACACATGCACCAAGTACACAGTAGTTGGACAGTGCAGAGGACACGGTGTGGCATGTGGACATGCACACACCACAGCTCTTGCCACTGAGTCAGTACAGGTTTCCGGATGAAAGGGATGCCCAGAGTCAAATAGGAAATGCATGTGATGCATACCAGCGACAGACACCATGATGCACCCATGTCCTGATAGCCAGCGCCACTATGGTGTGCATGTAGCACATGTCACTCCCCTGCAGGACCACCAATAAGTTGACACATGCCATGGCAGAGGCATGACTGCTAAGTCATACATCACTGTCTCAGTGATGTATGACTTGGCAGCCAGACAACAACACTATGCACTGTGTCACAATAGTAGGTCATGGGGAATGCAAGTCCTGGAGCTGCACAAGTGCACATGTACATCCCCCACACAACACATCATCTTAACCCTCATCTGTCCAGGTCACACCTATTGGACATATGGGAGACCTGTGACACTACCCTCTGAACCTGAGCCCCTCACAATTTGCTGTGAATGGGGAACAGCTGCCTGAACTTCACATTCGCATACCCCAGTCTGCACGGGCAGCTGATCAAACACCTATGTGACACACAAGTATCGTCTCCTATGGTCACATCTCCAGGGGCATGCTGAGCCCCTACGAGGAAAAAAACACCCCAGCAGTCCTGGCAACTAATCCACAGCACACTGACACAGAGGCAGACACCTGAGGGGTCAAATCACTGTGCACAATGTGTCAGCTGATACACGGGAGTGGTAGTACAGAGTGCATTGCATGGCCTGGAGTAGGCATGACTGTCCTGCTCCACATGAATGAGGGATGTGCCCTGGACAGTGGATAGCTGGCTATGTATGTGTGACACACGTAATCTGCACACTCCTGGGGCCCAAACATTGTTCCCACCCGCTGCATGGGCGTGTGCCACATACCCCAGGCACATGTGGTGGCTCAGCTCAGCAAGTGGACCGCATATCAAAGCAACACGCAGATCACATGTCCAAACCCAGGCGTTGTGTGAACAATGGACCCACCCATGATGCCCACAACAGAGTTAGGGAAACAGATGCTGTCCCCCACCTTTAGTGAAGCAAACTGCAAGGACACAGTCCCAAGTGACACAATTCCCTGAATGTAAGGGCCACACCTGGGTATCAGATGAGCAGTGGGCAGTGCACAATAGAGGGACGTGGCTCCTGGACAACATGACTGCTGCACTGTGGCAGTTGAACCAGGCCAGAGGAGGGCACAAAGCATGTAATACAGAGTTCACAGTGCAGTCTTTGACTTACCCCCTCCTTGCTGCTGTCTGGCCTTCAGCTGCCCATCCAGGTCTGGAAACACCACCGCCAGGATCTGGAGCATGTGGGGGTCAGGGTCCGTGTTCCGCCCCTCCTGCGAGGAGGCGACAGCTTCAGCTGGACCCGTGCAATCCTCCGGGTCCAGCCCCGAAGGTCCTGCCACCTCTTCTGGCAGTTGCGGATCCGGCGCTTGTAGACCCCCACGGACCGGACAGCCCGGACGATGTCCTTCCAGATTTCCTGCTTCCGATGGGCATTAACCTGTCAGGATGACAAAGTGAAAAGGCCATTACCACACATGCAACATATCCGTGCATGACACAGTTGTATATACATGTCTCAATCACAGGGGCACATGATGTACACAGGCAGTGCAAAGCTGCCCATGGACAGTTTGCCAGACGTCACTACATGGTATCATTGCATGGGAAGTAAAACCATGTTCAAATGCACTGTCACTGCACCATACCTGTCCAGTGCAAGTCACTACACACTATGGGGGTGACAACTACTCAGTGAGCCTGCTAGCCAGTGGCGTGCAGACTCTCAGCCTTGCTAGTCAGACAAAATGCACATTCAGAAAGGCAGTGCACAGAACACTCACCTGCTCCCCTGGTGTCCCATACAGCTTGCTATACTGTGGAAGTAGGCTGTCCAGCAGGGCCTGGTTCTCTTCAAGGCTGAAGGCTGGGGCTCTCTCCACAGTACGTGCCATTGCAGGGTCCAGAGGGGCAGAGACAGCAGCAGTGCAGTGGCAGATGTCGTCCTGGAGCATGTAGTGCAGGCAAGTGAGCTCTCAGGGGAACAGCCAGCAATATATATGTGCTGGAGAGGCAGATACTGTCCCTTGTGTCCAAAGTGATAGGTCCAAGTCGTTTGCATCTTCTGAATCTGGCCAATCCATGGAATAGCAGCACCAAAACACGCCCACAGCATCCTTCAAATCTTCAACTTCATGACATACATGATTTTGCAACATTGTTGTGGGTGACCAACTGAATTTACAGCAACCGACTCGCTCGAAATTCGAAAACGCGTCCGTTGCCAGGCAAGCCCATTGTCAATGGGTGCGCACCGATCGGTCCATTGCGGTACAACGCGCACAGGGGTACAACGCGTACCCGCACACATTGAAAGCAATGGGCCGGCCGGAGGCACCGATCGGTCCATTGCGGTACAACGCGCACAGGGGTACAACGCGTACCCGCACACATTGAAAGCAATGGGCCGGCCGGAGGCACCGATCGGTCCATTGCGGTACAACGCGCACAGGGGTACAACGCGTACCCGCACACATTGAAAGCAATGGGCCGGCCGGAGGCACCGATCGGTCCATTGCGGTACAACGCGCACAGGGGTACAACGCGTACCCGCACACATTGAAAGCAATGGGCTGGCCGGAGGCACCGATCGGTCCATTGCGGTACTAACGCGCACAGGGGTACAATGCGTACCCGCACACATTGAAAGCAATGGGCCGGCCGGAGGCACCGATCGGTCCATTGCGGTACAACGCGCACAGGGGTACAACGCGTACCCGCACACATTGAAAGCAATGGGCCGGCCGGAGGCACCGATCGGTCCATTGCTGTTCAACGCTTCACTGTACATGTGACTGGCATATGTCAGCATGCCTGTCTCAGATGGACATATGCCAGCCACAGATAGCTCCCAGGGAGTGAGGGGCACACCTACATCACGACAGCCTGTCCAAACTTTATCATCAGGCATGTAAGGCTGCATTTCCTATTGTGTGTATGTTGGTGTACATGTTGTCCTGTGGGTGTCACCTGTGGGCAGCCACCCCCAGGCTGTGCAAGTGTTCATGGGGACAGGATCCTGGGTGTTACGTGTACGTGACCACTGTGATGTGCAACTGTTCATATCTGTGCATGTGCCATGGTCACATTTCACAGTGGTGTATGTGTATGTCATGTCACATACCCCGTGAGTCCCATGTGGGACGGTATGTTTGGGCCAGGGTGTCCCAGTGGCACAATAGTGATGGTCCTCCTCAGTCTTTGTGCATGTGGTGTTTACAATGTCTCTGATTTCATGTGCACAATGGGAGACAGTCTCCACATCCACGTTGTGTGTGCATGGACTCTGATGTTGTGCGTGTGTGTCACAGACGTCCATGTCTGTCCTGCCGTGGCAAGTGGGGCCACTACCTGTGGGGGTCATGGTTGTTTTGCTGTGGTGTATACATGATACTCCATGTAATGCCAGTGTCCATGTGGCATTACAGGGTCCCTGGGAATGTACCTGTCGTTGAGCTGTGGTGCCTGGGGCACATCTGTCCTCACATGTCCCTGTGGGGGGTTATTGTGACATGGCAGCAGGAGATGGGAACTGTGACACGGCCTCATGATATCCAATGGGCCAACCTGGGACTAATTGATGCCACCTGTTGGCCCGTGTTGACAGATGTTGGCCATGTATGTACCATACATGTCCTTCCGGTACTGCACACTTCATGTAGTTGTGCCTCATAATGATGTATGTTGGGATCTTGAGTGTGTTCAATGCCGCATATGTGGGGTGACTGACAATCTTGCTTACTTCTCCTCTGCACTGCAGGGCTCCTGCTGTCCATCGGCCATTCCCAGACCTGGCAACGATGGTGGAACGGGACAGCATCCGACGGTACCGCTTCACCAGGCAGCTGATTGAGGATTTGGCAGTGCAGTTGTCCCCACATTTGCAGCCTGGCCGGCCGTATCCTACAGCGCTGACCCCCAAGGTGAAGATGATGGCAGCCCTACACTTCTTTGCCACTGGTACCTTCCAACATACTGTGGCGACTGCTGGTGGGATGTCACAGACCATGTTCAGCCGTGTGCTCCGCGATGTTTTGGAGGCAATGTTGCTCTTCCTGAACCGGTACATCTATTTCCCTAGACTGCGACGACTCACTGACGTGAAGAGTGACTTTTATGCCCTGGGGAGGATGCTGCATGTCATTGGCTCCATTGATGGGACACATGTGGCTTTGCTACCACCACAGGCCCAGGAGCAGGCCTACCGTAACCGCAAGCACTACCACTCGGTCAATGCACTGGTGGTGTGTCTTGCAGACATGACCATCACACACGTGTGTGCCCGTTTCCCTGGTTCAGCACACGATGCCTTTGTGATGAGGAGTAGTCGCATCCCCAGGATGATGGCACAGATGCAGAACCAGCGTGCCTGGCTTGTCGGTGTGTACTGACTTTGTGCCATTGTGTGTGATCTGATCTGTAGTATTCCGCCCACTTTTCCAAGTCAGCTAATGTGCACTTGTCTGTCCGTAGGTGACTCGGGATACCCCAACATGCCGTGGTTGCTGACACCCCTCAGGAACCCTGTGACACCTGCCCAGATGCGCTACAATGAGGCACATGGTCGGACCAGGAGAGTGATTGAGCGGACCTTTGGTCTCCTGAAGAGCCGCTTCCGCTGCCTGGACAAGACCGGAGGGTCCCTCCCATATGCCCCTGCGAAAGTGTGCAAGATTATCATCGTCTGCTGCATGCTCCACAACCTGGCAGTGCGGAAGGAGTTGCCTCTCATCCAGGATGACAATGACCAACATCCGCCACCTGTGGAGGATCCTGGCCTGGACCACGATGCCAGTGACGATGATGATGATGATGGTGATGGTGATGTCCGCACACAGCTCATCACCAACTTCTTTAGCTGAATGTGAGTATCCTGAGGTGTCATGTCAATGATGTGAGTTGGCATGATGTGTGGGTGGTGCTCTGGTGCTGTTGGAGTGTGTCCATGGGCTACTTGACTGGATGTGTGTTGCGATGTGTGGTGACAGGTGGGCTGTACTCCCCAACAGTGTTGACATGCTAACTTGGTTCTGGGTGGGTATCTTGTAACATGTATTGTGCATGAGTTTTGCTGTTCTGTCCTGTACTCCATTGCTTTTGACTGTGTGTCATTTCTGTCCTTCACAGGGTACTTTCAGATTCGTTTGGTCAACTGTGTCCACCGACGACGTGATTGCACATCCAGGCTGGTAGCTGTTGTGTCCCTACAGGTGATGTGCGCCACACCCATGGACTTCCTTCCGTCTACAGTTGTTGACTGTGTGCCCGCTGCCAGGTGGGATTACCTTGCATCTGTAGTGGTTACGGCATGTTGCAACTGTGTAATAAACCTGTGCTTCACTTTGTGATGTGCGTTGTCTGTGGTCACACATTTGACTGCCATTTGCTTACTGCACCTGTGGGCTACTTGACTACAACTGGGAATGGGTGTGGTGTCTGTGCATTGCACCGTCTTCCCTGGCAACATCAGTGTAGGCAATGAGTCAGATGGCCTAGGTGTGTATGTGTTGTGTAGCCCTGGTGGTGTGTCTCCCTCATGTGTGTCACGTTGCCTGTACTCACATGCCTGTGGTGTCCTTGCTGTTGCAGTTCGCATACACAGTGTAATTTTGCAGTTCATCATCCCCATAACAGCACCCACGTTGGAATCACGACAGAGGCAAGTATGGTGTATTAGTGTTTATTGTGATACATTTGTGTTAATAGTGCATAGGATGGGTTGTGCTGTACATAAATCTTGCAATCCCAAGTTCCTAGGTGAATTGAAAGTCCTGGTAGACAGGATCCCCGGTATCGGGCCACAGTTGTCTGACACATTGGTCCAACTTGTACTCCCCATGCAATGTGTGGGAGTAGTGTTGCCGTCAACAGGGTGAACAGTCTGTGCACAAAGGCGAACATCCAGAACAGGTTCAGGCTTCCTGGGAGTTGCGCTTGGCCATCGGCCTCTCACTTTTCCCTCCTCGGACGACCCCTCTTCTTGGGGGGGCCCTCAAGTACAGGCTGCTGCGGTGCAGGGGACTCTCCGCCAGAGTCCTCCTCCCTCCCTGTGGCAGTTGCAGTTTGTTCGGCACCAGATGTTGTTGGCACACAGGGAGGTGTGGACTGGTTGCTATTCATCTGGCGGAGGCATTGTAAAATGTCCCTGTGCACCGCCGTCATCTCATGCAGTGCATCCCACTTGGACTCCACGCGGGACATGTGTGAGTCCACACGGGACATGTGTGACTCCACGTGGGACATGTGGGAGTCCAAGCGGGCATGATGGGCAGCCTGCTGCTGTTTAATGTCTCTGAGGAGCCCCACTACCTGGCTGAGGTCTCCGGTGCTGGACTGGTACGCATCAGCTATGCGTACCAGTTGTGGGTCATCATGCACACCAGAAACGTCTGCAAGCAGCGACCTCTGTCTCCCACCCCTCCCACCACCCCTGCTGACATGTGCAGTGTGTGCAGTGGCACGCACAGATAACCCTGGTCCACCTTGGGGGTTGGTGGTGGTGGTGGTGTCCATGGCCCCAGGTTGGTCCAGGGTCACTGTGCTGGTGTTGCTCCTTGTTCTGTCCATGTCGGCAGGGATGGTATTCATGGTGACAGTCGTTGGAGGGGTGGGTGCAGGGGTGCAGCTGGTGGTCCTGCTGGTGCTGCAGCTGGTGGTCCTGCTGGTGCTGCATGTTGACTTGCACCGGATGTGCCAGGTTGTTCTTCATCGTCCGAGGAGGACAGAGGCTGTACGACGCCAGTGAGCTCGGCATCCTCTTGAGCCTGGGACTGGGACTCCTCAGCGTCTGCTGCTGTGTCCCCATCATCACCTGTTTTTGGGAGACACAAACAATGTATGTTATGTTTCTGCAGGCATCAATGGTTGACACACATGACAGTTGTGACTGTGCCTCTGGGTGCGGGCCTGTACATTGCATTGTCCTAAGTCGTCACAGTCAGGGGTTGATATTGGTGTGGCACATTGTCCTGCATTATTTGGGCATTTCTATGTATTTTCTGGGGTGTGAACATGGTCTGCATTGGTTGTGTTTGGTTGACAGCCGGCCCTCCTTCCCACCCACCCAGCCAGTCAGTTATCCCACCATGGAACGTGCTTGCGTAGCAGGGAGTGTAAGTTGTCTCTCAGGATGTCAGTCAGTGGTGTCCTGCTGTTTGTTGGTGCACATTTGCCAGCAGGGACTTGTGCTCCCCACAGCAGTACGCGATACAAAAGCAGTAGCCAGTGTCAGCCATCTTGTGAGTCCTTCTCCACTCCCTGTGATGTGAGCATGGTTCAGGGTGGTGTTGATGGGACAGTTGTGGGGGTGAGCTATGTCTGTGACTACGACTCCCATCATGCCATTGCCTCCACCCCACTTCCCAGCATTCCCATACTTACTTGCTTTTGTGTGGAGTTCAGTGTGTGTGGGTGTGAGAGCAATGGCAAGATGGCTGACAGTGGTGTCCTGCTGTTGGTTGGTGTGCAGTACCCAGCATGCCCTTGTGCTCCCCACGACACAGCAACAGTGTCAGACATCTTTGATGGGCCTTTCCACTCTCTGTGGGATGTGCATGCGTGAGTGTGAGCTTGCTGGGCCATGTGGTGGGGGATGTAGAGCTGTGACTACGACTCCCATCATGCTATTGCCTCCTCCCCCTTCCCAGCATGCCCATGCTTCCTTCCTTTTGACTCTGCTTCCCTGTGGGGTGGGCTGGCTGTGCTGACAGGATGGCTGGGAGTGTTGTCCTGGCAGTTGTTTGGCTAGAGGTCCCAAGAGTGTCCCTGTGCTTCACACAACATAACCCAGGGTGGTGGTTCTTTGTGGGATCTTGAGTTAGGATGGGAGGCATTGCATTCTACCAGGTGGGTTCTGTGGAGTTTGTGTTGGGGGGTGTGAGGGGAGGTGCTTGTGACTATGGTCAGTGCTGCAAGTCCCCCTTCCCACCCAGCTAGCCAGATATCCCACCATGGAACGTGCTTGCATTGCAGGGAGTGTAAGTTGTCTCTCAGGATGTCAGTCAGTGGTGTCCTGCTGTTTGTTGGTGCACAGTTGCCAGCAGGGCCTTGTGCTCCCCACAGCAGTAGCCAGTGTCAGCCATCTTGTGAGTCCTTCTCCACTTCCTGTGATGTGAGCATGGTTCAGGGTGGTGTTGATGGGACAGTTGTGGGGGTGACCAATATCAGTGACTACGACTCCCATCATGCTATTGCCTCCACCCCCTTCCCAGCATGCCCATGCTTCCTTCCTTTTGACTCTGCTTCCCTGTGGGGTGGGCTGGCTGTGCTGACAGGATGGCTGGGAGTGTTGTCCTGGCAGTTGTTTGGCTAGAGGTCCCAAGAGTGTCCCTGTGCTTCACACAACATAACCCAGGGTGGTGGTTCTTTGTGGGATCTTGTGTTAGGATGGGGGGCATTGCATTCTACCAGGTGGGTTCTGTGGAGTTTGTGTTGGGGGGTGTGAGGGGAGGTGCTTGTGACTATGGTCAGTGCTGCAAGTCCCCCTTCCCACCCAGCTAGCCAGATATCCCACCATGGAACGTGCTTGCATTGCAGGGAGTGTAAGTTGTCTCTCAGGATGTCAGTCAGTGGTGTCCTGCTGTTTGTTGGTGCACAGTTGCCAGCAGGGCCTTGTGCTCCCCACAGCAGTAGCCAGTGTCAGCCATCTTGTGAGTCCTTCTCCACTTCCTGTGATGTGAGCATGGTTCAGGGTGGTGTTGATGGGACAGTTGTGGGGGTGACCAATATCAGTGACTACGACTCCCATCATGCTATTGCCTCCACCCCCTTCCCAGCATGCCCATGCTTCCTTCCTTTTGACTTTGCTTCCCTGTGGGGTGGGCTGGCTGTGCTGACAGGATGGCTGGGAGTGTTGTCCTGGCAGTTGTTTGGCTAGAGGTCCCAAGAGTGTCCCTGTGCTTCACACAACATAACCCAGGGTGGTGGTTCTTTGTGGGATCTTGTGTTAGGATGGGGGCATTGCATTCTACCAGGTGGGTTCTGTGGAGTTTGTGTTGGGGGGTGTGAGGGGAGGTGCTTGTGACTATGGTCAGTGCTGCAAGTCCCCCTTCCCACCCAGCTAGCCAGATATTCCACCATGGAACGTGCTTGCATTGCAGGGAGTGTAAGTTGTCTCTCAGGATGTCAGTCAGTGGTGTCCTGCTGTTTGTTGTTGCACAGTTGCCAGCCCGGGCCTTGTGCTCCCCACAGCAGTAGCCAGTGTCAGCCATCTTGTGAGTCCTTCTCCACTCCCTGTGATGTGAGCATGGTTCAGGGTGGTGTTGATGGGACAGTTGTGGGGGTGAGCTATGTCTGTGACTACGACTCCCATCATGCAATTGCCTCCACCCCACTTCCCAGCATTCCCATACTTACTTGCTTTTGTGTGGAGTTCAGTGTGTGTGGGTGTGAGAGCAATGGCAAGATGGCTGACAGTGGTGTCCTGCTGTTGGTTGGTGTGCAGTACCCAGCATGCCCTTGTGCTCCCCACGACACAGCAACAGTGTCAGACATCTTTGATGGGCCTTTCCACTCTCTGTGGGATGTGCATGCGTGAGTGTGAGCTTGCTGGGCCATGTGGTGGGGGATGTAGAGCTATGACTACGACTCCCATCATGCTATTGCCTCCACCCCCCTTCCCAGCATGCCCATGCTTCCTTCCTTTTGACTCTGCTTCCCTGTGGGGTGGGCTGGCTGTGCTGACAGGATGGCTGGGAGTGTTGTCCTGGCAGTTGTTTGGCTAGAAGTCCCAAGAGTGTCCCTGTGCTTCACACAACATAACCCAGGGTGGTGGTTCTTTGTGGGATCTTGTGTTAGGATGGGGGCATTGCATTCTACCAGGTGGGTTCTGTGGAGTTTGTGTTGGGGGGTGTGTGTGAGGGAGGTGCTTGTGACTATGGTCAGTGCTGCAAGTCCCCCTTCCCACCCAGCTAGCCAGATATCCCACCATGGAACGTGCTTGCATTGCAGGGAGTGTAAGTTGTCTCTCAGGATGTCAGTCAGTGGTGTCCTGCTGTTTGTTGGTGCACAGTTGCCAGCAGGGCCTTGTGCTCCCCACAGCAGTAGCCAGTGTCAGCGATCTTGTGAGTCCTTCTCCACTTCCTGTGATGTGAGCATGGTTCAGGGTGGTGTTGATGGGACAGTTGTGGGGGTGACCAATATCAGTGACTACGACTCCCATCATGCTATTGCCTCCACCCCCCTTCCCAGCATGCCCATGCTTCCTTCCTTTTGACTTCTGCTTCCCTGTGGGGTGGGCTGGCTGTGCTGACAGGATGGCTGGGAGTGTTGTCCTGGCAGTTGTTTGGCTAGAAGTCCCAAGAGTGTCCCTGTGCTTCACACAACATAACCCAGGGTGGTGGTTCTTTGTGGGATCTTGTGTTAGGATGGGGGGCATTGCATTCTACCAGGTGGGTTCTGTGGAGTTTGTGTTGGGGGTGTGTGTGAGGGGAGGTGCTTGTGACTATGGTCAGTGCTGCAAGTCCGCCTTCCCACCCAGCTAGCCAGTTATCCCACCATGGAACGTGCTTGCATTGCAGGGAGTGTAAGTTGTCTCTCAGGATGTCAGTCAGTGGTGTCCTGCTGTTTGTTGGTGCACAGTTGCCAGCAGGGCCTTGTGCTCCCCACAGCAGTTGCCAGTGTCAGCCATCTTGTGAGTCCTTCTCCACTCCCTGTGATGTGCGCATGGTTCATGGTGGTGTTGATGGGACAGTTGGGGGGCAATATGTGTGACTGCGACTCCCATGATGCTATTGGCTACACTGACTTGGCCAGCATACAAAGAATTCCTTCCTTTGAGTGGTCTTCACTGTGTGTTGGTGTTGTTGTGGTGGCTACATGTCTGGATGTGTTTGTTAGTTCTATTTGTGCCACTGCCTAGCTGTAGTTGTAGTTGTGTTTGTACATGTGTTGGCACAGTTGGATGTGACTTTTTGATGGCATGTGTTGTGTTTATCTGACTGACATACACATTTTGGGATGATTCTGTTCTGGTTGCTGTGTAATTGCTATGAGTGCATGGTTTGACTCTCCCCTTGACAGTGATGTGTGTGTTTTGTGGCAGTATATTGTGTACATTTGTTGTGTACTCACCAGGCTCTGGGATGTCCTCTAGTCCATATACGCTCACTGGCGGAAGGATGGCCCGCACCTTCTCCTCCCAGTGCCTGAGGTATATTGGCTTGGCAGGAGGGCCACTGCCGGTGTATTGGCTGTTGATGTAGTCTTTCTTCAGCAAGTCCCGTACCCTCCTGCGCACGTCATACCACCTGTTCTGGATGTCGGTCTTTGTGCGCCGACATGGTGATTGGGCGTTCACCCTGTTGATGATCCTCTCCCACATCTTGGTTTTCTGCGACATGGGGGTCTGTTGGACCAGTGTGCCAAACAGCTGTGGCTCCACCCTGAGGATCTCGTCTACCATGACTTCCAATTCACTATCTAGGAACTTGGGATTCTTCTTGGGGGCATGGTGATGGGTGGTGATGGTGGGTGATGTGTGTGTTGGTGTGCAGGTGAGGGTGTGTGAGTGTGTGTTTTGCTGGGTGTATGTGAGGTAGGTATTTGTTGGTGTGCTGATGGTGTGTGGCTTGTGTGAGGGATGAGCTGTGGGTGTGTGGTTGCTTTCTCTTGGGTGCTGGCAGTGGAATGGCATTTGCAAAGGCTCATGGTTGTGATTTGTGTCCTTTATATAGGTGGAGTTGTGGGTGTGTCTTTGTTCTCTGTCTCCACCCCCAGTATTTATTGGCTTGGTAATTGCTTGTTTGGCCTTTTTTGGGTGATTTTTCCTTTGTGCTGTTTGTGTATGTTGGAAACGTTCTTGTGACCGAGTCGGAACCTGCATTGGTCTCGTACGGTGTTCTCCGTTTCGTTCACGCTGTGTTTGTGCAGTTTTCTATGCTGCGTACGCGTCGGTCGCGGTGTATTGTGTTGCTTCGGCTCGGTTTTGTATGCGTGTCGGTCGTACGGCTTGTCCTCCGTCCGACTCGCTCGTGGTTTTCACGCCTTGCATCGTACTTTGCGGTTTGGAGTTCGCGTGTACGTTTCGGTCGGATTTGTTCCGGGTGCGTGTCGGTCGGTTGGATTCGCGTGTTTTTCCGGCCGGTTTGCTGTTTTCCGTGCGGCTCGGTCGGTCGACTTGGTTTCGGTACGTGTCGGTCGGATTTTTCGCGCCTTGCATCGTACTTGGCGTGTCGTGCGCCACGGGTACGTGTCGGTCGGTATTTTTTCCAAATCCGAGTCGGTCGGTGCTTTTTCCGGCCCGAATCGGAATCGACCCCTATGTGTCAGTTTCAGTATTTAACAGATTCTTTGATTTGCAACCACGTTGTATGATGCACAAATAATCAATCGATAAGGATTTGTAGAGCGTGGCTGCATCCCTTGGGAGGGACTCGAGGCACTGGGAGGGCAAGCTGTCTGTTCTCCTATTGGTTGAACATCCAGGTCTTGAGGTGTAGGGCAGAGGTCTTCAAACTTTTGTAGGTTGAGCCCCCCCAGCTGAATTCTTTTAGATGTCGGGCCCCCCCCACCACCTGACAGAAATTTCTGGAATCTGGCACACTACATAATCGACCGCCACCCGCATATCCCGGGCCATATCCGGCAAATAATGTTCAACACAATAAGAGTGTTTAGTAAACTGCAGGTTTGTGAGTGGGTGTGGTTAAATGACAGAGGCTTTTTACACAGCTCAAAAACAATTTTCCAAGATAAAATGTGCGCAAATTGTTTTTATTAGGATGCTTTATTTTACACAAGACATAGATTGATAATAACACCACCATCATTAATGTGACAGGTGTGCCTATTTTTCGCCACAGAGACTGTCAATCTGTGGATGGATTTTTGCTACTGCCTTACTCAGGCTGTGCTCCACATCCACTAATTTTACAGTGAATAATATCTGTGAAATCCTCCAATTTCTCATATGAGAGGGCCCGTTTTGATCTAAGAAAACTTTTTATGGTTGTTGCATGAAACAAACACATTTCTCTGCAAATAGTAATAGACTCTCCCACATCAATCACATTCAAAAGAAATGAAAAAAAACGGTATTCACAAGAATCTGTTTAGGAATTATTCCAGGCCATCAGGGCAAAAACAGAGCTGTCTCTCCGGAGGTCTCCTATCAAATATCCCCATTTGAAATGGGTGACGACTTGCGATCGTAGCACAGTACAAGACAAACAAAGGTAGGATTTTACAGTGCAGTGCGAGCCCCCCCTGAGATGGTGTCGCGCGCCCCACAGATTGAAGAACTCTGGTGTAGGGGGAGGTTGTTCTAGGTCTTAGCCGTCAGGTGGGAGAGGGAGCGGCCTCCACTGTTCGTCCTGCGGATGCATTGGGTGGCTGTTATAGAGAGGGATTCAGAGCGAAGTTTCCTGGTAGATTGGCGGAAGTTCAATCGATTGTTGAGGTACGCCGGTCCTTCATTGTGTAGTGCCTTGCAACCGTGGGTGAGCAGCTTGAACTGGCATCTCTTCCCGAATGGTACCCAGTGGAGTTTCCTGAGGTGTGGGGTGATATGAGTCCAGCTGGGGAGGTCGAGGATGAGTCTGGCTGCTGGGTTCTGGATAGTCTGGAGTTTTGTCATGAGTTGGGTGGTTATTTCTACGTAGAGGAAATTCCCTTAGTCTAGTCTGCTGGTGACAAGCGCTTGCGTGACTGTTCGCCTGGTGTTGGGTGAGAGCCATCTGAAGACCTTCCTGAGCATTCAGAGGGTGAGGAAGCAAGAGGAGGAGATGGCGCTGACTGCTTCTCCATGGATAGCTGGCTGTCGAGGATGATACCGAGGTTGCGGGTGGGTTTGGGGGTTGGGCCCAGCTCACGTGGCCACCATGCAATGTTCCAGAGGGTGTCCTCTCCTTTTCCAAAGAGAAGTATTTCTGTCTTGTCGGTGTTGAGTTTGAGACAATTGTTGTTCATCGAGTCAGCCATGTCTTTTATGCATCTTTGGAACTTGTCCTTGGTGGTCGCTAGGTAATTAGTAACCCTGGGCGGTGAACTCCGCTCGCGGAGTTTGCAGAGTTTTCTGCACTCCGCGTTACGCGGAGATCGCGGAGTTCCCAAAAACTCCGCTTCGCGTTGCGGAGCGGAGTTTTTTTCCTCGCTTGCGTTCGTCAACGTCAAGTTGGCGACCGCGAGTGAGGAAAATCAACCTCCCGGCGAGATTTTTCCTCGTTCGCGATCGTCAACATCAAGTTGGTGAGCGCAAGCGTGGAAAATCAACATCCCGGCGAGATTTCTCAACGTGGGGGGTCAAGTTTCTCATTGCAAGTGGTCACGTATGCTCGCGACAGCTCACGTTGAGAAACTGCTCGTTCACATTGAGAAAGCTGCCGCTCGAGTAAAAATCTACTCGAGCGGCAGAAAAGGAAAGCAGGGACCGCTTGCACTGTGCATGGTGCCGTTCGCAATGATTGCACAGTGCGGACAAGCATCCGGCACTGTGCAATCACCGCGAACGGCATTTTTCTATCGTACTCTGCCGCTCGCGGAGCTCCACGTAGTGTGACAGAGTTTTTTTTGCACTTCGCGGTGTTCCGCGTAGTGCAACTCCGCGAACTCCGCCCAGAGTTAGTAATTAGTCAGGGAAAGGATAAGTTGAGTGTCGTCAGCGTAGGAGATGATATTGAGTCCATGCCTCTTGACGATATTTGTCAGGGGTGTCATGTATACGTTGAAGGGGGTTAGGCTGAGTGAAGAGCCTTGGGGTACATCACAGGTGATGTTCTTAGGAAGCAAGGAGTAGGGCGGGAGGATGACCTTTGGCTTTCTTCTTGTGAGGTAAGATGAGATCCACTTGAGGGCTGCTGCTTGGATTCCGATCTGGTGGAGTCTGTTTAACAGTGTGTGGTGGGATAAGGTGTCAAGGCTGCTAAGAGGTTGAGGAGGATGAGGGCTGCTGGTTCTCTGTGGTCTAACAGCATTTTGATGTCACCCGTGGCTGTGACTAGGGCTGTCTCTGTGCTGTGGTAAAAGAATAAGAGAATTTAGGAGAAATTGTCAAAAGATCCAAATTTAGAAGTATTGATTCAAATTTCAAAAGGTATGGAGGATGCTGTGATTTGGTTAAATGAAATTGATGCAAATAAAGAAAATGTGAAAGATATTAAAGAAAGAGGAGGCGATTTAAGTAAAAGATACAAAACAGTAAAAACAGAACAAAAAGGACTGCTTGAATAGTAACAGTACTTGTGATGAACGTAGAACTGTCATTTGTTATCGATGTGGATGTCCAAGGCATTTCAGTTCAAGTACAATGTGTGGTGCTAGAAATTTAATTTGTAGAAGCTGTGGCAGGAGGGGTCATCTAGCAAAAGTGTGCAAATCAAAGGGAAAATAACAAAGTATAAAGATATTAGAAGATATGTGTGTGAAAACAAACAGGAAATAGTGCTTACAGTAGAGGAGATAAGTAGTGTGGTCCAGGAGATCGATAGTTCCAGGAAAAGCATGAAAAATGAGGGTGAGATACAAATGGAGAGCTCAGGCAAGTTGAAATAGCCACATTGTGATATTGCCCTGAAAGGAGAGACAGTCAGTTTGTTAGCTGAATAAGGGAGTTTGTTCATCCTGATTGTGAGGAAGAGTTATGAAATGAAACTCAGCGGAAGGATGGTGGATTTGCAGCTAGTAGATATAAAGGAAGTGGGATATGGATGGAAAAGAATGAAGGTAATAGGCATGAAGTGGATGGATATAACATTTAAGAGCACTGGAGTATGAGGAAGAGTATACATAGCAAGTGAGAGATCAGACTTATTAGGGTGGCGTCACCTGAATGATTTGAACATTGTTCTTGATCGCAATGCCAAGGAACCTGTTATGGTAATAGAGGCAGTTAATGAAAGTCATGGGAATGGAAGCACTGAAAATCTTAGGTTGAGTGAAAACATAATACAAAGATTCGCTCGTGTTTTTACTGATAAATTGGTAATCCTGAAGGGCTTCACCCATAGAATAATATTGAAGCAAGGAGTTGTACCAATGGTGCATAAAGTTAGACCAATAACATATCTGATGGAAGAAAGGATTTAGACAAACTACTTGCAGAGGAAATCATAGAACCTATTGAGTCATCTGAATTGCTAGCTCCTGTTGTAGTAGCCAGAAAGAAAGGGGGAAATATACGTTTATGCAATGATCATAATAAGAATATATAGGTGGATAGACAACCTTTGCCAAACTTTACGGAGATGCTGAGTATGATGGATGAAGGAAAGTAATTTAGCGCACTAAATATGTCAGCAGCATACCATGAAGTCAATTTGCACGAGGATTCACGACATTTGCCCTCTTTTGTCACCCCGTTGGGTGCATTTCACTATCAGAAGATGTCATTTGGGTGGCGTCGGTGGCAGGCCTTTTTCAAAGAATGATGTAGAACATTTTTGAAGGGATGGATATAGTACTATGCTTTCAGGATAGTATGTAGTAGCTGAATCAGAAAAAGAACACAATAAATTATTGGTGGGAATGCTGACAAGAAGTGGGAAATATGAACTTACTATCAAGAGGGAAAATGTCAAGTGAAGAAGGACAAAGTAGACTATTTGGGTCATCAGATCTCTGCAAGTGGAATCAAACTGAAGAATAACGTTATAAAAGGCATTGTAGATGCTCCCCGTCTGGAAAATAAGGAACAATTAAAATCATTTTTTGCACAAGAATGTGCCTATTTCTTGTATTTCACAAGAAAATTATTCTGAGGGACAGTGGATTTTGGTTAAACTCAAAATAGAGGATAGTATCCTTTCAATAGTAAATGCATACAGCACTCCTCATCCGGATCCAATTTTTTGGAAACTCATTTCACAGAAAATACTTGAACATTCCGGTGGTAATTTCCTACTAGGTGAGGATTATAATCAATTAATGGACCCCTTTCTCGATAGGCATTCCTCAGATAGATTTGTTCTTAAAAGTGCTCATAAAGGCATTTAAAAATACTATTTCACTGAGCTCCCAATCTGACTCCTTTAGGATTGTTTAACCCAGATCTTCGAGAGTTCTCTTTTTATTCGACCACTCATAATTCTAAAACCAGAATTGACTATTTATTTTTAAGTGAAAGTATGGTTCAACTTTTGGTTAATTCGGAAATTGGCTCAATTCTGATTTTGAACTATGCCCCGGTTTGGACAGACCTAGTTATTCAGCAGAGTAATAATAGCAAATCTCAATGGAGGTTTAATAATTCCCTGCTTTCAGATAAGACTTTCATTACCACCTATGAAAACGTGGTCAAAGAATATTTTGATAATATTACAGGGGACACTCCTTTCCACTTTGTCTGGGATGCATTTAAAGCAACCTCCAGAGGATTCATAATTAGTTATGTTTCCTTTATAAAGAAAACAATCTGCATCTATTGTTGACAGCATTAAGAGGTTAGAACATAAATACTGTACTTCAAAACATAATAAAGCTGATCTGGATGTGGTGACAGAGGCTAAAATACAGTTTACCAAATACACCACTGAAAAAGCTTGTGGGTTCTTCTTAAAATTAATGTTATGTGTTATGGTGGGATGAACAGAGCTGGTTCTTTATTAGCTAATTATATGGAGTGCAAAAGGGAGACGTCAGCTGTGAAATCTATTGTGAATGACTTGTGTGAGAAAATGTTCAGAGATTCTCATATTGCTGCTTGCTTTGCGAGCTACTACCAAAATGTATACTCCCCTGAGACTAGTCCTTCTGAGGTGCTCATTAATTCCTACTTCTCTGGGCTTAAGGAAAGTAATACATATAATATAGATAGGTCCCTATTAGAAAACCCATTAAAAATTGAAGAACTATGGAGCTGATCACAATGGCGGGGAGACCGCCACCGACAGCCACGCATCCGACGGGCTGTTTGAGCCCGCCGGTGTGGCAGTGGGTCTCGTATTCCCTACAATGCTGGCGGTGCCTACCAGGCACCGCCGTAGGGATTACGATGTCCCTTTCCGCTAGACGTTTCATGGCGGGTTACCCACCATGAAAAGGCTGGCAGAAAGGGACATTGGGGACCCGTAGCGGGCCCCCTTACCCTCTGGCCCTTGGTTGTGGGTGTTGGGGCCCCCCTACATACCCTGTACCATGTGGCAGGCACCGCATGGTGCCCGCCACGTAGTGCAGGGATATGTAACATGTCCCGTACTTACATTGCGGCGGGTGATGCAGCCAGCAGCACCCGCCGCAATGTAAAATATAGCCATTGCGACCGCCGTGGTGGTGTCACATTGTAATGCCTACTATGGGACCGCCAACAGCATGTCAGGCGGTCCCAATCCCCAATACGCTGGGGGACAGACTGAAGTCCGTCCATCATTATAATCAGTCCCTTAGTTCTGTTGTTAAAGTTCTCCCAACAGGGAAAACACCAGATCCAGATGGATTCATAGTAGAATTCTATTTGCAATTATAAAAAAAAATGCTATTTAAGCTAATTAATCACTTCTCTTGTTTGAAGGGTTCTGTGGGTTCTATTACAGAAGCTATGATTTGTATCATACACAAAAAGAATCAATATCACTCTTTGTGCAAGAACTACAGACCTAGTTCTCTCATTAGTACTAATTGTAAAATATTTGCCAAAGTACTGGCCCTTAGATTAGTTAGCTTCATACCAGACTTAACTGGCCTGGAACAGTCTGGTTTTGTTAAAAATAGAAACACACCCGATAATTCTCAAACTTTAAAAAATATTTTTAACAAAACTTCTAAAATGGCCACCCCTATTGCTGCACTTACACTCGATACAAAGAAAGCTTTTGATAGAGCCAACTGGCAGTTTCTTATAGAAGGATTGTAGTCTGGATTCCGCCCGGGCCATAGTATGGAGTCTGCGCTAACGCACATTGTTGATGATGCGCTAAGAATATTGGACCATAATGAGTCATGCCTATTAATCCTTCTTGACCCTTTGTCAGCATTCGATACTGTCAAACACGATAACCTAATTGACCTCCTGGAACACAGGATGGGTCTGTCTGGGCCTGTACTAAACTGGTTCTCTTTGTTCCTGCAGAACAGATCCCAAAGCTTCAAGGTGAACCAATCCCTGTCCCATCATGCACCGGTCACTCTGGGGGTTCCCCAAGGTTCAGCACTGTCCCCCACGCTCTTTAACCTGTTCATGGAGCCTCTGACAGAAATTCTGAAATCATCCAGCATTCACTATCACATGTATGCGGATGATACCCAACTATACCTGAAGATCGCCTCCCCTGAGGACATTCAGTCCCTCAACTCAGTCCTGCTGGAAACACAAAGCTGGCTGACACGTAACCACCTGAAGCTTAATGCTCTAAAAAAAAGGAATTCCTCCTAATCTCACCCCTCAAACAATCTCAGGTCATGGAACAATGGTTGAACCAGCTTACTGCTCTTAATTGTAGACCTCACCTCGTTGATTCGGCATCCTCTCTGGGTATTATATTAGATAAAAGTCTGAACATGCAGAAGCACATTAGTTCCCTCACTAAAGGAGCAAACTTCCAACTCAGCATCCTAAGAAAACTCAAACCCTATCTCCCTGCTCATGACCTAAAGGTGGCAGTGCAAGCATTAGTGATCTCAAAGCTGGACTATGGTAGCGCAACACTGTGCGGCTTGCCCAGAGTGAAGATGGCTCCTCTTAGGGCTGCCCTCAATTCGGCTGCTAGGCTCATAACTGGCACTAAAAAATACAACCATATTTCTCCGGACTTGCTGGCCCTGAATTGGCTCCCATATGAAGCTCAGATACAGTTAAAAATTGCATGCATGGCACACAAAGCCATCCACTTCAAGACACCGCTTTACCTCGCTCAAAAGCTTGAGCTCTCATGTGGTTTGAGAGCCTCCAGAAGCGCCAGCACCCTATTGCTCAAACCACAAAAATTCAAGAAAACAAAGACCTACAATCGAGCCTTCTCATGTTTGGCTCCGAGGATCTGGAACTCCCTTCCCCCCGAAGTCAGGGTGAACCCTTCCACTGCCCTCTTCAAAAAAGAAGTCAAAGGGCTCTTGATGAAGAAATTTCTGCCTCAGTCAGGCTTCTCCATTGGACACTGGGGCCATAGACGTTGATTTGTGGCCCAGCATCCTGGCTCACGAGAATGTCGGACATTATAAGACTGTGTATTTTCGCTTTGTTGATTCTGTTTTGTTTGCTTGTACCCTTCTTGATGCATAAACTGTAAAGCGCTCTGATACCCTCGGTGGTCATGTTCGCGCTATATAACACTTTCTAAATAAATAAATAAATAAAAGTAGTGGCATGGTTTTGACCCCAAATTTTTAGAGCTTATTTCACTGATACATTCTTCTGCCAAGTCACCGGAAAAAGTAAACGGTGTCCAGTCCCTTATTTTCCCATTAACAGGGGTACTAGAAAGGGATGTCCTCTGTCTCTTTTACTATTTATTCCGTCATTAGAACCATTTCTCTTTCAAATAAAACAGTGTGAGAGTTTTTCTGGCTTTTCTCGCTTTAACGTTAAAGATCAAAACATTAAATTTACTGCTTATGCAGATGATATTCTTTCATTTGTTTCAAAACTGGAATTGTCTATACCAACGTTCTCCACAGTAGGTCAACGGGCTGAAACATGTTGATCACTTTCTAGTGCAACAGCCTGTAATGTTGGCAGTTGCACTACTCACTACTTGTTTTTAATCCTAGCACCAGGTAGCAACAATAAACTGTGTCAGGCTAACCTCATAGTTAGTTTTATCACTGTTTATCCAGCACTGCACTTCCTCCACCACACACTACGCCCACATTGGGTTTCATGACCACCCCTCGTATCAAAAAAACATCCCTGAGCTCCTCCCTCGCAGTGAGGGGGTTGTAGCCTGCGTCACGACTAGGCTTGTGACGCGAGGAGGTATCCCGATGATGAAGCATGACACCCCTGGTGTGTGAGGGAAACCGTCCTGAAAAGGGACTCCCCCCTCCCTCCTAGTCAGTTCCACACACACACTTGCCTCCTGCGACTCCGGACCCGAGGGCTTTTTGTGTGTTTCATAGTCGTGTATTGGGGAGTTTGCTCTCGCTGGTCCTTAAAATCTCCTCAGGCCCCCCTTTTGTGTTTTTTGTTAGTTACTAGAGAGACCCTGGAAAAGATTGGCCATAGATTATATTGGTCCGACCGATTGGAAGAAGGAATCAATATTTGGCAGTCATGGTAGATTACTATAGTAAATGATTTGTGGTGTCAGGAATGGAGCAGATGAATATAGAAAATGTCGTAAACTTTTTGAAGGATATATTAGTATAAGAAGGAATGCCTAAAGTATTGGTTACTGGCAATGGTGTGCAGTTCATTGCATCACCAATGTCAAATGTTTTGTTACAGTTTGGTATTAATCATGAAAAAGTAGCATAGTTTAGGCCGTAAGCCAATGGCTTGGTGGAAAGGGTGAATTGAATTATAATGGATAATATGCACCTTTTGGTATCCAATGGACTGCAGTGGAGGGAGGAATTGGATAAAATTATTTGGGCTCATAGAGTCACACCCCGTTCAGTGTCAGGAGCATCTCCTTTTATTGCTCTTAAGGGGAAAGAGCTTGTCACTAAGGGGTTGTCTAAGTGGTTGCAAAACAAGACTCAGGTGTGGGTGAATCGTGATGAACTGAAAAGAAGAGTGAGTGTTTTGTAGAAGGCGAGTGAGGAAAATTATAACAACAGAAAAGGTGTAAAAAAAAGTTGGATGGTAGTGAGAAAAGTTGGATTTGTGAGAAAAGGAGAAAGCAAATATTCCCAGCTTCAAAAAGTAATGAGTGAAGAAATACGTGGATGTGTTGGACGATGGAAAGGAGTGATGTTTTGGAAGTCTGTGTAAGGTTTCCAACCAAGAAAGTAATGAGGGAAATGTAAGAAGTTAGAGCTAGCAATTATAGTTAGTCTAGGTACATCTCTTTATTGCATATATTGTGAGAAAAACGTATACCTGTGTTTTTGTAAGGGAAAAGATTTGTGAGGAATATTCTTGTACGCCATACCTTACTGTGATGTATTTATAATGATGCTGTGGAATGCTGAGTGTGGGGATTCCTGC
Organism: Calotriton arnoldi; assembly: GCA_963921515.1. NCBI lineage: Eukaryota > Metazoa > Chordata > Amphibia > Caudata > Salamandridae > Calotriton > Calotriton arnoldi. The sequence continues at coordinate 345,349 of CAWUFW010015214.1, read as the reverse complement.
GGTCTAATAAAAAAATATACTTCACTATTACTTAACTGCTAATGCATGGATTACTACAGACTCTTTGCCACACTAATACTTTCTAATCAAATATTGGCTCAACTCTGTATGTCAAATGCTCAGAAGTGACTAGTAAGTGATAGTTAAGTACTTTAAGTCACCTTAATAAATAAATATAGCATTCCGAAAAGTGCCTTGACTTTAGTCTGCGAACCCTGCTCATTAGACTTGCTACTATGAAATATGGACAGAAGGAAGACCTGCTTGCCTGCAAAGGAGCTGGAGTGTGCTAGCTAGAAGGAGGGACAGAATCCCTGGGAAAAACTGCATAAGGCCTGCTGACGGGAAAGCCTTTGTGAGGACAGCACGATGGACAGAACGTGCCCATGAACCACAAGGTCACCCCACATCGCTAGGAGGAAAGAAGACGAGCATCCTGTTCATAGAGCTATTGCATTACATTGATGTCAGGTTGAGCTTGCGCATTACTCAACCCCTCATGTGCTAGAAAGGTATCTGTATTGCCCCTTCTTCAGCCCCAGAGGGAACAGAAGGAAGTTGGACTTCATTCACCAGTTATCCCGGATATCCTGTCTGCCGAAATATAAATCCCATAGGTTAGAATGGGATTTATATTTCGGCGGATGGGATATCCCTCACCATTGTGATGGAGTAACCCGTCCACCAAGATCTAAATCAGGCCCTAAGTTTTAATTACATTTATAGAAACACCATTGCTATAATCAAATGTACTATAGCATTGTCACGTGTGTCACAGCAACACAGGTGTAGTTGCAGCATTATAATTTGTATACGACATGACAAATTGCTTTTTCAACACATACAGAAGTGCATCAGCATGTGTAGCCGAAGCTTTTATGCACACTCCACTCAGCAGCGTTGTATATACCCATGTAGCACCATGAGTTATAACTTATTTTTATTAGGCTTGAGCTAAATTGAAATTACACTGGAGTAATTTGCAACATTTTATGAATTTTGTGTTACGATTCCTCTCGAATTCCCAAAATTACGCCATTATGCCATTTCACATAATTATGGTTTTTGGTAAAATTTTACAGCAAAATACGGCATTCACAGTAAAAAAATACTGCAAATGCTTGGGAACAACTGAAGGTGAGGGGTTGTTGTTTGCTGTGCTTTTATTAATGTATCCTTGTTTCAAATTTTGACGCTAGGACACATTTTATTCTAAAATATGTTGTAAAATGACAAGTTTGCATTTTGTGTAATTTATAAGAAAGCTAATTACACATATTTTGCACAGCCCTACTTTTTATGTAGTGCTTTGTACCACACTTCTAAGACCCATTATCCAATGTAATTGTATTCAAATTACTGACTTCAGAAGGATGGAAGGCTAAAGTGGCCTTATTATGATTTCAAAACACATGTATTAAAGTCCTATCTACTATATGCTAAAAAACAACCAGTTGTCATTGAAGATACCAAGAGTAAAATGCACTTACCCTTTGCACTGACTTTGCATCACAAAAGAGACGCAAACCTGGTGTAATGTGTTGTGTTGAGATTTACTTTCCAACGCAAATAATGATTTGCGTTGGGATGTTAACTCAAGTAATGCAAAGTAGCTCTATACACTACTTTGCATCATGGGATATTCCCATATAACCACCCATAGGCTTTTACACAAATCTCTATCTATTAACATTTCTAAGAAGGGTTTTGTGTCAAGAAATGGCAAATCCCCAAGGAAGGTGTAACAATGGAGTATGTGTGAGAAGTTGGCTTGGTATATGCTGTCCACTAAATAAAGTGGGCACCCTGTACCAGTCCAAACAACCCTTATGGTGATTTAAGAGGTCAAAGATAACCTTAGAAAGTTATCCAAGTGGTAGCTGTGGAGAGCAGCCTTCAGGCTTAGGGGCCGATTCCGATCTCGGCCGGTATTGCTCCGAATCGGATTCGGCTTAACCGGATCCGATTCGGAGCCCTATTTCCCGACCGATTCGTACGCGCGTCCGGGCGAGCGAGTACGATGCGAATTCGCCGACCGACTCGTCCGGGCGTCCCGACCGCTCCGACCGACTCGTTCAAGGGTCGAACCGCACCGACCGACTCGCTCGGACTCGACTCGCACCGCGCAATGGAGACGTTCCCCGGCCGGGTGAGTACGATGCGCGCCGCGAGCAGTCCGACCGAGCCGCGCACTCCGGCTCCAAAGAGCAGTCGGAGACGTACTTTGGGGGTCCGTGTCGGACCCACCTGTATGCGTAGCCGCGCGAGTCGCACACAGGGGGGACCCATGGGCCCCCCCTACCTGTGCGTGTACGGCGCGAGTCGCTTCGCCGCGTACACGCTGTAGGGGGCGCCCTTGTCCGCCTCGCACCCATTGAGTCAATGGGAGCCCGCGTACGCGTTGTATGACCGGCTCCCATTGACTTCAATGGGAGTCCGACCGACTCGAGTCCGATGGCATACGTGCGCATCGTACTCGTTCGGTCGGGCTGCCAGAGTCCGATTCGGTCGGAAATCTCTCCGAGTCCGGCTCGGTCGGAGAGATTTCCGGCCCGAATCGGAATCGGCCCCTTAGTCTTGAAGTAATGTTAAGCAGTTTGTTTGACCAGAATGCAACCTTATTGTATTGGTTAAATGAAAGGAGAACCACACAGTAGTTATAAAAATATGTATTTATTATTATAACACACTTTAAATACCTCACAGTATCTGCTACATGCAGAGAAACATAAAGCACACAATACTGTAGCACAGAAACAATCATAAGTAGCCGTAATACACTGTGGGCTGCAGGGGGAGACCAAACCATATACTAAAATAGTGGTATGAGAACCACGATTCGAGTCAAGACAGTGTCTTGAGGATGTAAAATCGCTGGGACCCCAAGGAACCACCCAAGGTGAGTAAGTAGGGACCCCACAGAGGACAGGTACAGTGTGAGAACACAACCGCTCGCTACGTACAATTCAATGGGAGAGTCGCGGTTGCAGTTTTAAAGTTTAAGGACCTTTCCCAGTGGATTACGAAGAAGCCCTTTGGATCATAGGAGGTTGAAAAGCCACCCCACCCGTGGATACTCTAGTACCAGAGTTACCTATCCCAGGGAAGCCGGGTGCATAGGGCTGAAGTTGTGTCGGAAACCACGGTATATCTCAATGGAGGACTTCAGGGAAATGCCACTGCGGGAAAGATGAAAAGTGTCCCATGGAATCCAAGGGTGGATTCTTGATGAAGAGTACCTGAAAGCAGAGGGGACAGAGTCTGGGTCACACAGGAGTGACCAGCGGCTCGGTAGACGAATGCCCACCGATGTTGGGTGCTTCAGGTGCGTTGAGGGGGTTCTTGACTCTGCAGCCACCGGGACCAGGAGACGTCGAGGACAACCAGGAGCCGGATACGAGCTGCCCTACAAAGGATGTCGAGTGCTGAGGGGTCAGTGTCCAGCTGGAGCACCAACAAGCCTTGGCAGCGGCAACCCATGAAGATGGTCAAGAAAGGTAACGGTTCGGACCAGCAAGGTCCAGGAGACTCACCAAACACAGGGGAGTCAGGGCAAGCCTGAAGCAACCAGAGGAGCCCAAAAAAATGACCCTCAAGAGGACCCACAGGCCGGAGGCACAGGAGTCGCGAGGGGACCTTAAGCAGAATTACAAAGCAACAGCCCATGGAGCACTCAGTGCGAGAAGGCCAAAGTTCTTTGGTGGAAATGGTGCCAGAAGTTGGGGCTACTTGGAGCCCAGTGCACTTGTTTTGGGAATGCCAACAAGCATATACACTTGCAAAAGTACGTGGTGCACAGGGGTACGGGTATTGCAGCCCCCAAAAAGGGATTCTGACCTCAAACTTGGTGAGAGGGCAGCTCGGAACTCGGGAGACTTGGAAACCCACCGCCTGTGTTGCTGGAGCCTTCGGAGTTGGCAGAAGCTCAGGATCAGCAGACCGGTCAGTTGTGTTACGGTGCCTGCGGTTGCAGGGGAGTGACTCCTTCACTCCAAGGGAGATGTCTTCGGTTGTCTTTGATGCTCCACAAGCCCTGCACAGAGCCTGTATGATGCACAGACAATACTTTGGACGGAGTGGGAGACGAAGTCGGGCCCAAACGAAGTCCAGCGAAGTCCAGAGTGTCCAGACGGTCGAAGTTCAGTGGTTTCTTGTTCAGAATCTTGTCCACGTCGAATCTAGGGTCCTACAGCCAGGTAAGCCCTTTTGTACCCATGGTAGAGAGTTGGACAGATTCAGGGGACCGTCCAGGGGAGGGTCAGGACAGTGAGGAAGTTACTCCCATGTCCTTTGTCCAGTTTCGAGCCAGAGCAGGAGCCAACGGCTCCTAGGACTGGTTTGAACTGGACTATGCACAGGGACACCAAATGTGCCCCTCATGCAGACTTTCAGTCACTGGCAAGCGCACCCACCCTAAATACACTAAATCCTGTTTGGGAGGTGGTCACACCTCCCTGTGACAGGATGTCTATTGTTCTGCCTTCCCCTGCTCGAGCTTGGCTCAGCAGCAGGAGGGCAGAAATGTGTCTCTGGTCGGCAGCAACCCTTTTGGGCTGCCCGGGACTAGATGGCTGGTACCGGGAACACCAGGGACCTCACAAAGCTCGTTTCTGAGGGTGGAATCATACCTCCACACCGATTACCTGTGTGGGGCTATGATTCCACAATGTTGGACACCAAACATGATAGGGTTACTTTCAGCCGTTTTAGAGTTGGTCATCACGCGGTCGCATAATGCCACTCTATATGTCGTAAATGGCTGCAGCACTAACAACCCGGGAGAATGGACTCCGTAGGCTGCAGGGGTGTCCTGCTCGTGCAGTGGCACCCTCTCACTTAGAACCAAGCACCCTGCCTTCAGGATTGTCAAGGCCTGCTATAGGGGTGACTTATAGGTTTTAAGTGTAGTGACCCTTAGATATAGTAAACCTACATCTTTAGTAAGTGGTGCATGTACTATCTTACACTGGCTGCAATGGCAGGCCTGTAAATCCATTTTGCATGGCCTCTCATGGGTGGCATAATACATGCTTCAGCCCATGGGAGGCCTCTGGGGTACCTATGCCCTGGGTACATGGGTACCATATACCAGGGACTGACAACGGTACCCCAGTATCCGATCTGGAGTGTACCTAGGTACATGACATAACATTTTAGGGAGAAAGCAGATAGACTGGGGTCCTGCTTAGCAGGATCCCAGTCAAACTAGTCAAAAACCAGCACAGCACCAGGCAAAAAGTGGGGGTAACTATGCAGAAAGATCCTACCTTCCTACAGTAAGCTTTAAAAGTATCCACAATTTCCCACTTTGCATGTGTGCTACATTGTACCGAACACTACAATGTGAGAAAAAAGATTATTAAACTATGCCAAAACACAGTTTTTATTCAGGAAGGGTGCAGGAACTATGTTACACAGCAACCTAAAGTATGCCAGATAGGGGGCAGGGGGAGAAAAACAGTGCCCACCATATTTTAGTAGATATGGAGCTGTTTTCATTCTGCTTTCACTCAACGTTGTGCAACAGCTTATGTTGCTGCACTGCGTTGTGCTAATGTTTACTAAATCTGCTCCCAAGACCCAGTAAAACCTTGAATTAAGAGCGGGCCATCTAACAGCCTGAGCTGGTTTATACGAGACAGATACTGAAAAAGGAGAAATGAGAGGGAAGAAAGAAAGCAAAATGAGAGTGGAGAAGAAAGGAGGACAATGAGTGAGGGAGGTCACAAGGAGAAGGGGAAAAGAGGAGGAGAGAAACCAAGGGAAGTGGGGTAGAGAATAGAGAATACTGGAGAGATGTGAAGGGGAGGAAGAGGCGTCCAAATATGCAGGCACAGTAGCACAAGTTTATATTTGTTGCATCAAAGGTAACGCAAACTGGTGCAAAGTGGTTTTGGAATTTACTTTTCGGAGAAAATCCTGTTTGGTCGTGTGCTTAAATGAAAAGAAAAAATAAGCACCTGATTAAGGGAGCAGTGGAGGGACACAAGTATTTGGGCCTTCTCCAGAGGAGGGACAAACACACAAAACGGAAGTGAATGCCTCATGCTCCAACTTGAAAGGCAAGTGAAGAAGAGTGAAAATGAGGCCAGCCAATGGTAAATAATGGGCGGCCTCTAAACACCATATGAGCAAGCAGCAGCGCATGCACTGTCTCAGGCGATAGCTAACAAACAGGGGTAGCTCACAGCCAAAAGAAAAAAAGGTTGTGATGGGACAGCCACTGTGTGAAACATTTTACAATTGGTAGAGAATCTCTGGAGAGGTAAGAGCTCTGTCAAGGCACCTCCACCCAGCCCAGCCACAACCAATGATAAAAATAGGCAAGTAGACGTGTAGCAGAGAATAGCCAAATAGTGTGTACAAAGTACGGGCACTACTTAGATCTGACAATAAGCCAGGTAATAGAATACATAACCTTCAGTGAGGAAAGAAAAGTCCTGTTTGCCTCTCTCCTTTAGCTAACACAGCAAGCAGGAAACCTGCATTGTCCTGTTAAACCAGCACAGGAGGTAATATACTGCAGAAGAGAGACCTCAAAGGCAAACGCCCAAAGGGACCTGTCGTGTTGTAAACTCCACTTTCAAAAGTTAAAAGGGCAGCCCAAATCCCTGCCTCTTGGTCCACCTGGCAGAACTGAGCAGTGGCTGGCTGTTTCTTGATTGGATGTCAGAATACCGTATACAGAAATATTGTCTGGCATTAATATCCACCACACGTATATATTTTATAAGGATAGCATACAGTGCGGTGCACATTTTCTATTAACTCCAATGGGGTGATATTTTTGTGCACTATGTTTAGGGCATGATATTTATGGCAGTAGATATTGCGACAGTGATATTCTGGTACCAGGCCCTGGTGGCTATGTGCCAGAACTGGCACTAATTTGAGTACGCTCCAGAGCATGTTGGGTGGGGTTGCACATGTGCTTTCACTGGAAACCTTGCCCTAGCACACCCTGAATCAGCAAATAATTGTCCATGGTTATTATTGCTCCCAAGAACAAACCTCGCCAACCTGGTGGCACCAACCCTGTGCCCTCTCCACAGGACAACATGTTTTACATTATTGTCTAGAGAACATTGTGATAGCTTTGCCTACACCCTGGATTTAATGACCCCTTTCCAGACTGTTGGGAGACAATGTCTCCTTGACCTACCCCTCCCTCCATGAACCAAGCTCTAGGCGTGGTGACATATCTGTCGTTCTGCTGCATATATAAGTTGGGCCAAGGCTCTTCTTGAGCTCTAGGAAGAGGTGCAGAGTTTGGACATAGGGACAGGTGACATATTCAGAGGCCTTTCCTACCTCCCCTTCCAGTCTGAGGACTCTGTATTACGTGTCGTAGGAAGAAGAATGAACAGCCTGATCCTTCTGGCCTTATTGGCTCTTCTGGGCACCTGTGTTGGTAAGATATTGGGGCAACAAGATTTTAATATATGAGTTGCTATCAATTTATTTGTACTTCATGGATGGATTTCTTCCATAGACTTGGTGCTTGCGGCAGCCAAGCTCTGGTTACTTTTATCTTGGCCATGGACTGGCCTATGAAGGGTTTTGTTGTTTCAAGTTTGAGTGTGTTGGAGACAGTGAGGGATGAGGCTGTTGGGTCATCATTCGAAGAATTTGCAGCCGAGATGGAGTCCGCATTAGGGAAGAGGAGATAACTCCTCTCTGTCCCATGCAGAAAACTGCAAAAACTTGCTACCATTCATACGGGGTGGGGGTGAGGGGACTAACTGTGTTGGTGCACTGCCGCAACAGGACAATGAAATCTGATTGATTGGGTTATAGGTTAAGCGTAGCCACCTACATCTTTACTAGTAGGCTTTGTAATTTTTTGTCTGGCAGTCTACTGTCAAGGAGATTACAGCGATGATTCCCTGGATAGTTTTCTTAAACAAATGTATGTTTGTTCCATGGTTTCAGAATGTTCCTTGCTTCCAAGTGGTGTTGAGACAAAATATAGAAACATAAATATGATCAGACCGAAATATTGAGTCTGAAATATCGTCACACAGAAATATCGTGTGCAAGAATATCGTTGTCATAAATATCGCTTTTAAGGTAAGTAATATCGATATGAACAATATCTAAATCATTAATATAGTTTACAAAAACATTGAAATTATTACTGTAGTTTACAAAAATATTGTTGTTAAGAATATAGGGGCCTATTACGATGGCGGGCGGATCGCCCCCGCCGGGCCGGCGGTAGCGATCCCCCCGCCATCCATGCTCCAGTGACCCCCCACCATATTAGGATGGCTGGGGGGTCCGCGGCGGACGGAAAGACCGTCCGCCGCTTTTCCGCCGGTCGACTCGTCGACCGGGCGGAAAAGGGCCATAATATGGTGGCGGTGTCTGCAAGACACCGCCAACCATATCATGATGTAGGCGGTGATCAGCCTTTCCATGGCGGCAATGCCGCCATGAAAAGGCATACGGTGTCTGCATTGGGGGGCCCGTTGCGGGCACCCAGGATGTTGGGGGGGTGAGGGGTGCACATGGGGGTACCTATGGTACCCCCCTGCATTTGCATGCACAAGGTGGCAGGCACCGCACGGTGCCTGTCACGTTGTGCATGCAAATGCACAACATGCATTTTTTACATTGCGGAGGGTGCTGCTTACAGCACCGCCCGCCGCAATGTAAACAATGCGGGATGCGCCCGCCAGTGTGGCGGACGCATCCTAATTTGAATGGCGGGACCGCCGCACCTATGGCGGGCGGTCCCTTTTGCCGTTGCGGTGGCGGGCGGACTTTGTCTGCCCGCCATCGTATTAGACCCCATGGTTTTTAAATTATTTTTATATATTTTAGAATGTATTTTATTTTATATGTTATAAAATGTCTGTCTAACTGTTGTTAATGTATTTTAATATAGTTTTTTAATTGTTAGTAGTTTTGAAATTTAATTTTGTATATATTGTTTTATTTTTTGTGCTGTAGTGGTTGTGGGTTTTATAGTGGTACAGGGTAGGAAGTAAATTAATTATGATTAATGAATTATTACTTTTTAATTATTATTCTTTATTTAATTGAAAATTATGTATGTTAATTGTATATATTTTTTTAATTAACTGTGAGGCGCAGGTTCTTGGTTTTGTAGGGGTATAGGGTGGGAAGTAAATTAATTATAATTAATAAAAAAATACATTTTACTCAATAATAATTTAATTTATAATTAAATATGTAAATTGTGTAATACAATCATTTTTTTTCGGTGTCTGTTGTTTTTGTATGGACAAAGGGTGTGTGGGAAATTAATTATAATAATTAATAATGTTACTTTACAATAATTATTGAAATGATTAAGATATTCTTTACGTTTTATATTAGGTGGGAGTTGTGGCATTTGTAGGAGTAAAGAGTGGGAAGTTAATTAAATATAATACATTTTTTATAGTTAATTATTAATAATAATTGTTTAGTTGACAATTAATTATGAAAATGATGCAAATAATATTTTTTAATTTATATGTTAGGTGTGGGTTGATTGTTTTGTATGGATAAAGGGCCAGGAGGTAATTATATATAATTATTTTAGTAAACGTTAAATATTATTACTATTCTGATAAATATTTAATTATGTAACATGTAAATAATAGCTTTTAAAGAATTAATTTTAGATATGTGTTGTGTACTTCATCGAAATATAGGGCAGAAAGTTATTTAAGTAATAATACATTTTAAAATAGCTATTGCATGTTTTATAACTATGTTATTTATTATTGTTTGTGTTAATTGTGTTGTGCTTTTTAAATGTAAATAACATTGCATTTATTGCTTATTTTGAGAATATAGTTTTGTATTTTAAATAAATATAATATTTGTAGTAATTTATGATATGTATTAAACATTGTAATAAATATTCAATTTATTTAGTTTTATCAAAAAAGTATTTAGATTTTTTATATTTACATATTTATATGCTTGTGTTATTTAGTATGTTTTTGAAATTATTTTATTTTGTTCAAGTGCCTGTTTCGAATGTTGCACTGACTGGAGTGGGAATAGTCAATTTTACCTCTCTGCAATCCAATACTTTCTCTACTCTTGCATTGACTGGAGTGGGAGTAATACATTTTACCCCTCCACAATCCAAAACTTTCACTACTGTTGCACTGACTGGAGTGGGAATAGTAAATGTTACTCCTCCACAATGCAACATTTCCCTACTGTTGCACTGAGTGGAGTGGGAATAGTAAATTTGACCCCTCCACAATCCATCACGTTCCCTACTGTTGCACTGACTGGAGTGAAAATAGTAAATGTTACCCCTTCACAATCCAACACTTTCCCTACTGTTACACTGACTGGAGAGGGAAAAGTAGATGTTACTCCTCCTTGATCCAACACTTTTCCTACTGTTGCACTGAAGGGAGTGGGAATAGTAAATTTACCACTCTGCAATACAACAATTACCCTACAATTGCACTGACTGGAGTGGGAATACTAAGTTTAACTCCTGTGTATTCAAACAGTTTCCAAAGTGTTGCACTGCGTGGAGTGGGACTAGTAAATATTACCCCTCCTGAGTCCAACACTTTGCCTACTCTTGTATAAATTGCAGTGGGATTGGTATATGTATTATTTGTAAAATGTTATAGTTTAGTTTATATTGTTTAAATGTATGTTATTATGTTTTTGTTTATTTAAAATTATAAAAATGTATTATTATTAATGTTTTTAATGTGTAATATATTTTTAGTAAATTGTAATTTTTTATTTGTAATTAAAATGATTTGTTTTTTAAATGTTTTATGATAATGGATATATATGCATATGTATATATACACAGTCAAAAAAGCTCCTTCCCAGACCACGGACCCAGGGAAGGTGGTGCGTGCGCCGGCGAAGCAGATGGCAAATGAATAATCCAAAGTTCCACCCCACGAGGGGGATAACGCACTCTCAGGACACACCACACAACACTGATATGATGCTCAAGTAACTTTACTGGCTCCTCGTAATGCGTTTCGGCTGACCTGCAGCCTTGCTCACACGTGTGAGCAAGGCTACAGGTCAGCCGAAATGCATACGAGAGCCAGTAAAGCTACTGAGCATCATATCAGTGTCGGTGGTGTGTCCTGAGTGCGTTATCCCCTAGTGAGGTGGAACTTGGAGTATATGTATATATATTTTATGTTAGTATATTTAGAAAGAAGTATTAAATTATAATATAAATTTCAATTATTAGTTTATTAATATAATATTTTTAATTAGATATATGTAAATAAAAATATATATATTAATATATATATATACGTGTGTTTTACTTTTTGAAAATAATTTTAATAGTTATTTAAAAAAAATATTAAGTATATTGTATTTTTATTATATTACTGTTATTATTTAATATATTTTATGCTTAATATTTAAATGTATATATATATTTAAAAAAAGATATTTTAGACAATATTAGTGAAACAATATTTTTTCGATATTTTTGTAACTTACATGATAGGTATAGCATGACGATATTTTTGACATCAATATTTATGCTACGATATTTTTGTATGGCGATATTTTGAGGGTCGATATTTTGTCAGTGAACCCTTCCAAGTACCAGATCACTGTACACAATATGGGTTTTCAGAGAGAGCTCTGTCTTTGAGGTCGGGGTTTTCATGGTGCAAATATGGTTTCAGATTTAGCCTCATTGTTCAATGACTCAGGAAGACCCAATATATGCCTCACTTGCTCTTAGGTGATGAGACCTCCTAGTCCATCACAGCCCGTGCCTCACCTCAAAGGGAGGGTGTTCCACTCCCACCCGCTGCCCCTGTTACTGCCTACGCTTCATTGCCTGACAATCAGTCTAATGTTCCCTTGTTGGAGGGGCCTCAGATACCAGTTCACAGCTATATCAATTCAGCACCTGGTTTACCAGCTGCACTGCAGCAGGTGCTCAACCAACACAGGTATCTTAGCAATAGATTTCTATTCAGCCATGTGAATGTAATTTATGCTAGTCCAATGTCTTCCGCCGAGGGAAGTCCAGCAGTAGCTTTCCAGAGCATAGCTAATTATTACTTTACTCACACTGCTAAGTGGAACGAGCTGACACACCTGTCTTTTAAAATGTAATAATAAAAGCTGGGCCCGGTTCTCCATTTCAGGGTGTGACCAATGTTCTCACCTATGACCCTGATCAGCAGGAGGGCCTGTTGCCAGGGGGAGTGGGTCACCTACAGAAAGAGCTGAAGAACCAGCTCAAAGCAGAATTAAAGAGGTGGTAAAAACCAGAAGAGGCCAGAGGCCATGGGGTGATTGGAAAGAACCCAGACCATCTCCCAAGAAAGGAGGTGTGGTGGCCTGGGTTCTCAACCATTTGATAAATAACCAGTAAGATATTAAGGCAACATTAGGGGAAAATTTAAGAGAATAATCCCCCTCATTGGTGACCAGTGGTGGTTCTTAACCTTGGGTCCTTGGAGTCCTGGGGGTCCATGACACCTACTCAGGGGTCCACCACTGTTTAAAAAGTGAAATAGATTACTAAAATGATATCAACATGAAAAAAGATCAATGTAAAATTAAAAAATGTAAAGCCTTCTGTAAATGTGAAGGAATTTAACACTGGAAGCTAAAAATGAAGTTGTTATCTTGATTTGTGCGAGCAGCTCAAGAACAGTGAAGAGCAATAGGGAAAACTGGTGACCTAAAGCACTAATACGCACCGACAAATAATAAATACATTACGTGCAAATTAGACAATAGAGTATGATAGAGCCTATCATATTGCTTTGACTTGTTGAAATCAATACAAATTTTGAAACGCTCCAATCGTCACATTAACATTATAATTTCGAGCCTGATTTTGAGTCTGGCAGTCTTCCGACCGCCAGACTTGCGGTGGCGGTCCACCGTCTGCCGCATTACGACTTTGAAAGTCTTTGCGGCCGAGTATCACCGGCTGCGCCAGGGAACAGTCTATATATGAAACCAAATATTTCACAATTTACGTATTTGTTTACTGTTTACTTGTTTCTGTAGCTTTATGTATTGTTTTTAGGTTCAAATCCTAGAAACTGGTGTCCAGCGGTCGTTCATTGGGGGGCCCTGGAATTCAAAAGGTTAAGAACTGCTCATAGCTCAATAGCTCATAGACCAATATTACCTTCTAGCCACAACTCTTCTGTCCTACTGATACTCCTGTTCTCCTAGTCTTTAGATCAGGGCTGGCTTTATCGCTGATGGCGCCCGGTGCAACAATCGTTTTTGGTGCACACCCCCCATCACCTCCTTCCCCATGGATTGCCTCAATACCACCCTCCAACAGTGCCCCATATCTCTCCATAGCCTTCTCTCACATACATTTAATTTGTTTTATAGATCTACTCATGTCAGAGCTCTGTACATCACACACATTATACAGAGACAATGAATCATATGTATATAAATCAACTTATAGGAGCTGTTACATAAGACAATGAGGATTACAAGGTGCAGGAATTGCAAGTCATCCTTACTAGTAGGCAGTATATTTTTAGAGTGTTAGATCTGGAGAAGCACAAACTCCACATACAATACAGTTCTGTGATATGCACAGTACATGTTTTTTGCAGCAGGCATATTAACCCACTGCGCTACTTTATGATGAATCAAAACTGCCACTAGACAAAGCTCCAATCTCCCTCCAGAGGGAACATTTATCACCAGTTATCTTGGCAACTCATTGTTGCCTGAAAACTGCTGGACACACAAAGAACTCTGCAGCAGGTGCTTTTAAACCCATAATGTATTTCTAAACACAGCGCCCTCCTCTTCCCCCCTGAACTCCGTGGCCAGTGCGACTGAACCAGTCGCACTGCTCTAAAGCCGGTCCTGGTTTAGGTCATACCCGAACCGAACTTATATCACGCTCTCTAGTAGTCCACCCTTTCAGTGTGGTAGACTGCATGCTCCGCCCTCTGTGTTCCAGCAATTCTCCCAACTTAGCTTGCTCACCCCCTACTAATCTTACTATATATGCACTTTATGATCTATTTATCACTCCTCCAACCACCACACCCACTTAGCATGCTCTATAAATAAATGAAGGCTATTGGTATATAATTGTTTTTATTGTCTCCGGTGCCGTGACATAATATATCATGCTATAATATAACACAATATAACATGCTATACTATAACTTAATATACCATGCTATAGTATAGCGTAATATAACATGCTACAATATAACATAATATATCATGCTATAGTATAATCTAATATAAAATGCTATACTATAACATAATATATCATTCTATATTATAACGTAATATAACATGCTGCAATATAACATATCATGCTATAGTATAATATAATATAAAATGCTATACTATAACATAATATATCATGCTATAGTATAAAGTAATATAACATGCTATACTATAACATAATATTTCATGCTATAGTATAACATAATATAAAATGCTATACTATAACATAATATATCATGATATAGTATAACGTAATATAACATGCTATACTATAATACTTCATGCTATGCTATAACTTGTTATAACACACTAAACGCCCACACAGCAAACCAAGCCAACCATGCTTTCACCACCACCTCTTTAAACGAGGATAAATCTGTGGCTCTGGAAAGGCTTGTTCCAATTCGGAATCACCCATTCACCTGTCCAAACTGAAGACATTGAGAAATGGCAACCTAAGTTCAGAAGTACATATCCGACTTTCTGATTCCGGCTTGTGCCATTTTTAAATATACTCACGCAGATATTTATTAGGCCTGGGAGTGAAATTCCACTCCGCTCGCAGAGTTTTTCCCACTTTGTGTAGTTGGCAAGCACAGGCGAGGAAAATCCTTCCCCGGACCTGCTCCCGGCAAGATTTCTCAACGCGGGCGGTCACGGATGGCCGCCACCGCTCGTGTTGAGAAACCTTCTGTTCGTGTTGAGGAAGCTGCCGCTCGAGTGGAACGGCAGACAGAATCAGCGCCCTCTTGCACTATGCATGGTGCCATTCTCACTGATTTTACAGTGCGGGACAAACACCTGGCGCTAAAAATCAGTGCGAATGGCACAACCTAACACACTTTGTCGCTTGTGGAGCTTTGCGTAGCTCGGTGGAGTTTTATGGTCACTTTACGGAGTTCTGCTCCTTGGAACTCAGTGAACCCCGCCCAGGCCTTAAACTTGTACACCGGACCATGTCTCACCAGCGTATTCACGAGCCAAGTTTAACACACATCTTTCTTTCTTACGTGAAAAAATAAAAAAGCTCATTGGTAAAGTCGTATCAAACTCTTCCCATTCTGACTGGGTCTGGTGGCTTAGTGGAATAGTGCATCCACTGTAGGGTCCTGTGTTCGACCTCATGGTCACAGGTTCAAAGCCTGGAGGTTCCACTCATCCTTCTGAGGTCGATAAAATGAGTACCGTTGAGTTGGTTAACAATAAACATCTGTTATTCAGTGCCATACCCTTGGGTGAGCGTGCGCTTTACAAATGTTATGTTATGTTAACTTATATTTGTAAAGCGCCAAATCACCAACGGTCTCTAAGCGCTACAAACCATAAACCCGGGAGTGCCATGATACTTGCAAATAGAGCAAAACTTGGGGTAAGCTTATCCAAACGCCTCAGTAAACAGAATGGTCTTTAATTTCTTCCTGAATGGGAGGAGAGTCACCTCCCCACGCAGACTCTCTGGGAGCTTATTCCAAAGCTGGGGAATCACAACCGAGAAGGCACGTCCCCCTAAGGTTGTTCTGTTAAAGCGTGGACAGGCCAACAGGTGTGCTTCTGATGAACGAAGACAACGACCAGGCACATAAGGCATCAAACGGTCTTTAATGTAGCTGGGCGCCGCTCCATACTTAGCTTTATGTGCAATGCACAAGCCCTTGAATCTGATCCTCTGCTTAATAGGGAGCCAGTGTAGCTGCTGCAACAAGGGTGTGGCGTGTGTTCTTCTCGGCAATTTGAGAATCAGCCATGCTGCGTCATTTAGAACCACCTGGAGTTTCCCCAGAAGTTTATCGGACAGTCCTATATACACTGCGTTGCCGTAGTCCAGGCGTGACAAAATTAAAGCCGACACCACAGTACGCATAGTCGTAAATGACAGCAAGGGTGCAAGTTTCCGTAATTGCCTCATCAATACCACACAGCTTCCCACTACCGCAGCTACCTGCTTATCCATCACTAACTTGTGCATATGTTATGTTAGCTGCTGCAGCCAGTCAATGACCACTTACTCATGTAGCATATAGATAGGAGCCAGTGAAAGGGGCAAACCTGTAACTTGGCTATGAGCATCAAGACATCCTTCGAGAAGACATCATCCTTCTTCACCTTGGCAAGGAAAAAAACAATGGCTGCTGAGTCTCTAGGCAGGGCTTAAGTCAAGGGTACATGTGGGTAGACAGCATATACTCACTCTTTCACAGGGTGGACGCCGTCTACCCTGCCAAGAAGTGGGGCCCCACAAAAATATGTTAAACTGCCTCGGTGAAATTTCAGAGAACGGGACACATTTAGCAGCACCTGCACCTTGTCTGCTTTCGTTCCGAGCAGCAACGTGCAAACGAGAAAGGGTCTTATCAGATTCCAGCTGGGGCCTGGGCCCATAACAAAGGATGAAGTTAAGGGGCCATCAGGCCTCCTTTTGTTGAAGTATCCTGGCTGGGAGCTATCAGAAACCTCACACCTAAATGTAATGAGGGGAAACAAAGGCACACAGCTTATCTCTTCGCAGGTACTTAAAAGAGACATGCTTTTGACTTTGTCCAGCCCCCCTGTATATAAGAGATATGCATGCAATGTAAGAATGTCAGATGTGTTGGTCTGTCCCAGTATTTTCACAAAAAAATGTAAACACCACTATTTTGTTTTATTTCTTTTATAGTGCTACTCATCCCAATGCAGGGTGTCAGAGAATTTTACATCACACATACACATTATACATTGACAATACATCATATGTGTGTACATCAATATAAAGGATGTGTTACATAAGACAGTGAGGGTTACAAGGCATAGGAGTCACATGTCCGTCATAGCTCACTGTGCTATAATAGAAGGATTAAAATTTATGAATTGCAAGTAACAAAAGGATCTCTGTGTTAAAAGCATTAAACCACTTATTCATTTACATCAAATAAAAATCTGCCATCTGCCTCTTACATAATGTGCTTTGCAGGAAGACATATTAACCCTCTGTGCTACTTTGAGTCAAAATTGGGACTAGACAAAACATAGATCTCTCCAGCAAATATGTTAACCTCCAGAGTTATCTTATCATTATTATTCCCTGATATTTAATTGGCACACACAGATCTTTGCAGCAGGTGACTTAACCCCATAAGATATTTTAAAATGCAGACTTTGCAACCAATTAAGCAGACAGATTTACTGCTATGTTTCTACTTGTTGTCAATTTCTTTGTTGCAGGGTTTAAAAAACATAAATATATACGTTTTTTGGCACAACCCTGACACAAAATTTAATTTGTAAAACATTGTAATGCACTCAGATGTTCTCATGACAGAACTGGTAAACATATGTGTGAGGTCATAAGATCTAATGTCTCTTCTTGTGATGTCACTTCCTGAGAGGTCATGGGTTGTGATGTCACTTCCTGTGATGCCACGTCCGATGTCACACGCTGTGATGTCATGCACCATGATGTCACTTGCATATTGCCTAACTTGTTTAGTCTCCCCACTTCTTTTTTTAGGACTTGTGCCCTGTCTCTAGGGAAGTACTAAGTCTGTCAACATCAGCCACAAACTAGTAGACTCCCGCTCAGGATTTTGCTCCAGCTTTTTAAAACATTTTTTATTATTTTAGCAAAAAAAATCCACAATGAATATTATTGCATAGTATGACTTGAATTATTTACGTGGTTCTTACCCAGCAATACCACCTTTACCAAACTACTAAACAGACACGACACTGGCGTGCATCAATCACTTGAAGACATATGTTGGGAATCGCTTCAAGTTACCACTGTGTTCAGGATGAATGGGGCATCACTTCCTTGGTGGTTACATCAGGGCATTATTTCCAGGCATCAATCATTCCTTTAACATTGCAAGGGGTATTATTATGTTCCCTTCAGGACTTACAGGGTGGCACTCTGAGGTGTTATCTAGCTCCCTTCACTCAATACTGATACAGCATTATTTCCCTACTCCACTGACCAGTAAGGGGAGAACCCGCATTCTTCAAGACAGTACAATTTGTCGTTTCGCTATCAGCAAAGCCAAGTCTGCAAACTTTGCTGCTATCTTGGGTTTTATATTTCTTGGCTAGACTCCCAGCAAACATGCCTTAAAATGATAAGATATGGTCAGCCCCAACCTGCCTACAGGGGCCCAACGGCGGGCACGCCCACAACATATGTAGGAGACATGCATCATCGGATAGCAATGGGGCACCTATCTGTTGCATTTTGTGTAATCTACTACTACTGTTGGGTAGGTCTGGGCGGAGTTCCGCTACTCGGAACTTTGTAAAGTAATCAAAAAACTCTGCTGCACTACGCGGAGTTCCTCAAGCAGCAGACTGTGTTAGGGCATGCCGTTCACACTGATTTTTAGTGCCTGGTGTTTGTTCCTTGCTGTAAAATCAGCGAGAACGGCACCACACGCAGCGCAAGAGTGGGATGTTTCTTTCTGATGCTCTAGTAGTAGTTCTACTCGAGCGGCAGCTTCCTCAATGCAAACAGAAGGTTTCTCAACGTGAGTGGTAGCAACCATCTGCAACCGCCCGCATTGAGAAATCTCGCTGGGAGGTGGTCTGGAGTAAGATTTTCCATGCTCACCAACTTACCATTGACAAGTGCGAGTGAGAAAAACTCTGCTCTGAGGAGCGCGGGTTTTTTGGAACTCCACACGCTCTGCGGAGTGGGGAAAACTCCATAAACTCTGCGAACGGAGCGGAGTTCAGCGCCCAGGCCATTCACTATCTGGGATGCCCTCACCATCATCCTCTTCTCTTCTATGACAGCTCTGAGAGGCCTTAAGGTTTGAGAGACCATCTTGTTATAAAGAAGGATCACCAATCCTTTACAATGGTCAGAAGTCAAGACACACTGCAACGCTTCTTGGGTATGGAATTTCTCTTGTCCTGTGAGCCAAGCATCTTACATTACACTTTTTATTGAGCTGTTACCCCAAAAACTGCCCAGCCTGTGAGTCTCTCTGGTATCTCCTGAAAGATGAACTCTTTCCCATTTTTAACTAAATCATCCTGATAAGTCAGGCTCTTCATGTCCCATACCATAATGTTCACTCGCTCTGCCAGTTTCTTAAAAGCTGGCAGTACCCACAGAGGCATCTCTCGGGCACAGGCTTCACCTCTGCCTGTCTGAATTAAAGTTTTCTTCCAGCAGTATTTAGCAACCTCAACCAACCTAGGCAACACAAGAGCTGTGTTGTGCTATCCTATGTTGTGTTGTGTTGTGTTATGTTATGTAAAAATTACGTATAAAACCCTCAGATGCAGGACCTTCGAGGCCCTGTCAAAATGGAAAATTAACAACAAATAGTCCATCTCCAAATTTTGAAAGACAAGATTCTGTGAGTAGGGACACAACTGTAGCATCCTACCCAGTCCAGGCACTCGTCAATGACTACGCCACACATGGAGAGTAGTTATACGTGTCTTTAGTCTTCAACATGTAAGCAAGATCTCAACGTTCTAAACCTGCATTCACTTCATTACCCTCAGACGCTTACATCACAGGTCTACGGAGTCCATCAGGAACCAAAAGAGTTCCGTCATTCTTTATTTACACAACGCTACAACAACTACTTCCAGAATTTGGCTACAAGTAAAGGAAAGGCCTTGTCACTGTACATAAATCACTTCCCTTTAGACTGGATGACTGAGGGCAGGATTACTCAGGGATGCACCAACTAAATTTGAAAGCCAGAAAGTTGGGAATCTTTTGCTAGAGGGCTGTGTGATTGATTGGCTTCGAATTACTGTTTCAAATGAGTAACCAGTGGAGTGGATGGAAAACACCCAGATGACTGTACATCAGAATATCCTGCATGAAAATCACACACTGCAAAAGAGAGTAACCAGAATATCAACTAGGAAATATTGTATATTACTTTTCACAACTCCACATCTATGCACCTTGAATTTATATATTGCCGAAGCACATATCTGGGGTGTTAAGTAAAGGCAATCTACACTTCTCTGTATATACTTGTCTTCATGATATTTTGGTAATTGATATTCTGGGTGCAATAATTTTATATGATTTTCCGGCAAGCTGTTGTGTTTTGTACTAACTGTAGATGATTTAATGTATTCTGTCTTTGAAAACTATGTGAATACAATAAGGAAATGATGTAAAATTGTACAAAAACAGAAAAGTACTCAAAACTTTAGTTGGGGAAAAATCCTCGTATGAAATAATGTGGCATACATCTCAGATTGAGAAATGGAAAAATTAGACAAAACTTTTGAAATACAAAGGACCTCACATGACCATGTTATGAGGGTCTGTGACCCATTAAAGGGTGACCTGCCACTGTATGCAGTCTCATTGCATCAGTGGTCAGGCTTGGCAGATTATATTAACTTTTGACTTAGAATAAGTCAGTAAGATATACCTGTCAAGCCAATCTTGAAGTTGGAGGTGGGTGATTCAAAGCTTTGGTGAACCAGATCGACAGGAATGTAACACTTTTAGCTAAGGGAGGGTGTTATTTTGCCAAAACTCAATGTAAGCTCCTCAGAGGCAAGACATCCTTCTCTTGTGACTTCTAGTTGCTGGAGATTCTGCGGTTCACAAAGATCAATCTTTGATGCCGTATCCTCGGTGGTAGCTTCAACCTTGGATGGGCGTGACTCAAAAAGCCAAGAAACAAGACATGGTTGCAGAAAAAACTCATGCAAGATGAAGGTACCTCTTTGCCGACTGAAGACAATATGGTTTGTTTCTAATAGTTCCCCCCATTTCACACTGACAATATTGCATGATTGCATTAGGTAAAAGTAGTTTTCCCAAATCCCAGTTTTTCTGGAGAGCATCAGCGCTAGTTGAATGGATGTCAATCTACTTGGAAATGTATTTCAGTGACCAGCACTTCTCTTTTGTTCCAAGAAATGCTCAGTTTCCCAGTCACCTGGCTTTGGGAAGGACGTTCCAGGAAGGCAGGTTGCTCCCATCACTTTTGGATGGGGGGAGCGACCCTTGACCTTGCCAGGTAGGTCGCTCCCCCGCCACACAGCTCCGCCTGTGGTGTCCTGCCCGCTGCTGCTGCTGGTAAGCTCGCCCCTCTGCTTGTGGCCTCGGTGCCCGTTTTTCCTTCTGTTCCCCTCGCTGCCCCCATTTTTCCTGTGTCCATTTTTCCTTCTGTTTCCCCTCGCTGCCCCCATTTTTCCTGTGTCCATTTTTCCTTCTGTTTCCCCTCGCTGCCCCCATTTTTCCTGTGTCCATTTTCCTTCTGTTTCCCCTCGCTGCCCCCATTTTTCCTGTGTCCATTTTCCTTCTGTTTCCCCTCGCTGCCCCCATTGAACTGTGTCCATTTTCCTTCTGTTTCCCCTCGCTGCCCCCATTGAACTGTGTCCATTTTCCTTCTGTTTTCCCTCGCTGCCCCCATTGAACTGTGTCCATTTTCCTTCTGTTTCCCCTCGCTGCCCCATTGAACTGTGTCCATTTTCCTTCTGTTTCCCCTCGCTGCCCCCATTGAACTGTGTCCATTTTCCTTCTGTTTCCCCTCGCTGCCCCCATTAAACTATGTCCATTTTCCTTCTGTTTCCCCTCGCTGCCTCCATTTAACTGTGCCCATTTTGCCTTCTGTACCCCTCGTTGCCTCTCTCCACTCCCGCCGCTGCGTCCCCTGCGGCCCCGCCCCCCTGACTGCCCATTCGCTGCCCCTGCCTCCCGCCTCCCAGCTGCTCCTCCCTCCCACCTCCCCATATATGGCGGCCGCTGCGCGGTGAGGTGAGCGACCCTTGACCTTGCCAGGTAGGTCACTCCTCCGCCACACAGCTCCGCCTGTGGTGTCCTGCCCGCTGCTGCTGCTGGTAAGCTCGCCCCTCTGCTTGTGGCCTCGGTGCCCGTTTTTCCTTCTGTTCCCCTCGCTGCCCCCATTTTTCCTGTGTCCATTTTTCCTTCTGTTTCCCCTCGCTGCCCCCATTTTTCCTGTGTCCATTTTTCCTTCTGTTTCCCCTCGCTGCCCCCATTTTTCCTGTGTCCATTTTCCTTCTGTTTCCCCTCGCTGCCCCCATTTTTCCTGTGTCCATTTTCCTTCTGTTTCCCCTCGCTGCCCCCATTGAACTGTGTCCATTTTCCTTCTGTTTCCCCTTCATGCCCCCATTGAACTGTGTCCATTTTCCTTCTGTTTCCCCTCGCTGCCCCCATTGAACTGTGTCCATTTTCCTTCTGTTTCCCCTCGCTGCCCCCATTGAACTGTGTCCATTTTCCTTCTGTTTCCCCTCGCTGCCCCCATTGAACTGTGTCCATTTTCCTTCTGTTTCCCCTCGCTGCCCCATTGAACTGTGTCCATTTTCCTTCTGTTTCCCCTCGCTGCCCCCTTTAAACTGTGTCCATTTTCCTTCTGTTTCCCCTCGCTGCCCCCATTTAACTGTGCCCATTTTGCCTTCTGTACCCCTCGTTGCCTCTCTCCACTCCCGCCGCTGCGTCCCCTGCGGCCCCGCCCCCCTGACTGCCCATTCGCTGCCCCTGCCTCCCGCCTGCTCCTCCCTCCCACCTCCCCATATATGGCGGCCGCTGCGCGGCCGCGCCTAAGGCAAGCCCGTCTGCGCCCGTCCGCGCCTGGACCGCGCCCAGCACCAGAACACCTGGGCCGTGCGCCCCCGCTCCAGCCTCGAGGACCGACGCCGATACGATGCCACCACACTCCACGCTCTCAACCCCGGACGGACGCACAACTGCTTCAAGGCCGCCCCGAAACGCACCCATGGTCCCTTCACCTGCCGGAACTGCAGCTACACCAGCCTCAGAGCCACCGAGGCGCCCGCCAAGAAGGACCTCAACCACCTCCGATGCATCCTACTGAACACCCGCTCCGCACGCAAACACGCCGTCGAGCTCTGGGACCTGCTCGACACATCATCACCAGACGTCGCCTTCCTGACAGAGACCTGGATGAACGACTCCTCCGCCCCCGACATCGCCATAGCCATCCCAGACGGCTATAAGATCACCCGCAGAGACCGCGTCAACGCAGTAGGAGGAGGAATCGCCATCGTCCACAAGAACACCATCAGGGTCTCGACCAGCACCGACGACACTCTCAGCACCGCCGAACACATGCACTTCCAGATCCACACGGACCTCAACACCACCTTTAGAGGCACCCTTGTCTACAGACCCCCTGGGCCCCGACCCCAGTTCAGCGACTCCATCGCCGACTTCATCAGCACGCACGCCCTGACCTCTACCGACTACATCCTCCTCGGAGACCTGAACTTTCACCTGGAGAACAACAACGATAGCAACTCCACCACCCTGATCGACAACCTCGCCAACCTCGGTCTGAGCCAGCTCGTCACAACACCGACCCATTCCGCCGGCCACACGCTTGACCCCATCTTCTCCTCAAGCTCCCACGTCTCCTTCAGCCACACCACGGAACTCCTCTGGACCGACCACCGCTGCATCCATTTCACCTTCCAGAAACCCACCACACACCACCGCACCCAACAGATCCCACGCCGCTGCTGGAGCAAAGTCACCGAAGACCAACTACGGGCAACCCTCGCTCTCAGCCCTCCCTCCGACCCATCCAACACCGACGATGCTGCCTGCAACCTCAGACGATGGATGGACGACTGTGCCAACACCCTCGCCCCGCTGAAAAAACTCACCTACAGTGACACCACCAAAAGAGCCAGCTGGTTCACCTCGGAACTCCTAGCTTCCAAGCGTACCTGCCGGAAACTAGAGAAGAAATGGCACAGTGATAAGACACCGGACAGCCACGCAGCCCACAAAGACGCCATCCGTAACCACCACCACCTCATCAAGTCCGCCAAGAGAATCTCCTTCAAAGACCGCCTCGACAACAACGCACACAACAGCAAGGAGCTTTTCAACATCGTGAAGGAACTCTCCAACCCCAGCTCCAACACCAACGACATCCCGCCGTCGCAACCCCTGTGCGATTCCTTCGCCACCTTCTTCCACCGCAAGATCGCCGACATCCACGACAGCTTCAACACCCAGACAGCCCCAACTAAGATCGATGCACCAGACCCGCCACACACCATCGACCACGACCCCCTGCCAGCCTGGGCCAGCGTGAACATCGATGACACCATCAAGACCATGAGCACAATACACTCCGGCTCCCCGTCAGACCCTTTCCCGCACCACATCTTCAACAAAGCCAGCAGCTCCATCGCACCCTACCTGTGCAACGTCATCAATCTCTCCTTCGAGACCGCGACCTTCCCAGAGAGCTGGAAACACGCAGAGATCAACGCCCTACTCAAAAAACCCAAGGCGGACCCGAGAGACCTCAAGAACTTCCGGCCCATCTCCCTGCTTCCGTTCCCAGCCAAGGTCATCGAGAAGATCGTCAACAAACAGCTAACCCGATACCTTGAAGAAAACAGCATCCTGGACCCATCCCAATCGGGGTTCCGCAGCAACCACAGCACTGAGACTGCCCTCATCGCCTCCACCGACGACATCAGGATCCTGCTGGACAACGGTGAGACCGCAGCCCTCATCCTGCTAGACCTCTTCGCCGCCTTCGACACTGTCTGGCACCGCACTCTACGCGCACGCCTCCACGACGCAGGGATCCGAGACAAGGCCCTGGAATGGGCCACCTCCTTCCTCGCCGGCAGAACCCAGAGAGTCCGCCTCCCACCATTCCGATCCGAAGCCTCCGAGATCATCTGCGGCGTACCCCAGGGATCGTCCCTCAGCCCAACACTGTTCAACATCTACATGGCCCCGCTCGCACGCATCGCCAGACAGCACGACCTCAACATAATCTCCTACGCCGACGACACTCAACTGATCCTCTCCCTCACCAAGGACCCCTCGCCGCCAAATCCAACCTCCATGAAGGAATGAAGGCCGTCGCCGATTGGATGAAGATCAGCCGACTAAAACTGAACACGGAGAAGACAGAGGTCCTCATCCTCAGCTCCAACCCCTCAGCCTGGGACGACTCCTGGTGGCCAACGACGCTGGGAGCAGCCCCGACACCCACCGACCACGCACGCAACCTGGGAGTCATCCTCGACTCAACGCTCTCCATGGCCAAGCAAGTCAACGCAGTCTCCTCCTCCTGCTTCAACACCCTCCACATGCTTCGCAAGATCTACAGGTGGATCCCGACAGATACAAGAAGAACAGTCACCCAGGCCCTCGTCAGTAGCAGACTTGACTATGGGAACGCCCTCTACGCGGAGCCCCGGCCAAGCTCATCAAGCGACTGCAACGCATACAAAACGCCTCCGCACGCCTGATCCTCGATGTACCACGCCACAGCCACATCACCCCCACCTGAGGAACCTGCACTGGCTCCCCGTCGACAGGAGAATCTCCTTCAAACTCCTCATCCACGCACACAAGGCACTCCACAAGACTGGCCCAGCCTACCTCAACAGACGACTCCTCTTCTACGTCCCCAACCGCCAACTCCGCTCCGCCGACCTCTCCCTCGCCACCGTCCCTCGCATTCGAAGAACTACCACCGGCGGCAGATCCTTCTCCCACCTCGCCGCCAAGACCTGGAACACCCTTCCACTAAGCCTACGACAGACCTGCTGACCTTCAGGAGGCTACTCAAGACCTGGTTGTTCGACCAGTAGCAGCACCCCCCCCCTTTTTTTCTCCCCAGCGCCTTGAGACCCTCGCGGGTAAGTAGTGCGCTTTACAAATTCTGTGATTGATTGATTGATTTGGAGCATCTGCCATGGAGCACGGGGTCATGCCAGAGTCTAGAATTCTTCTTAGCAACTATAATGGATGGATGTCTTCAGGTTTCCCAGAGTTGTTCTCCTTATCCAGTGGCCTGAGCATGGACATACAGAGGATAAAGTGCTGTCACATTAACAAGTATCCCTAAACCCATCCTAATCTATGTCCCATGCTATCTTTCCTAACCGTGAGGTGTATTTCCTGCACTGAGGGTGATTTATGGGCAACACTTCTCCAACAGATAAAGCCCCAAATATTTGAATACTTTATTAGCCAGAGAGATCCTCTATCGCTCAGCTCCACCCTTTCAAATCATTCCAGGTGATCCTCCCCGGAGGAAATACCACAGCAAAGGGCACCAGTAAGCCTGGGAGAGAGCCACAGCGAACAGACCAAGTTGACCCGTTCATCGACAACTGGCTGGAATGCTTGGTTCAGCTCCTGGCACCAATCATGTGCCTATTCTAGCAGTGACCTTTGAACTATAGGTAAAGGTCAATCGTGAGTAAGGGTCACTGTTTTCGATTTGCAGTGTCATTTTTATACAAAAGTATTTAACCGACACATCGTCCATACCAAAATATTGCAGTCAATCTTTCTGTAATACTGTGGCAGAGGCTTCTGTCTCAAAGTTGAAGATGTTTAATTTGTTCTTCTCTTAGATCTGTATCTTCTTCAGTCATGCAATTTTCCAACCAGCCAGATATGGACTTCTCGCTTAGCCATTTTATCCAGCAATTCAGGGCTGAGGTTACTAAATTGATTAAGACCTCCAAATCGGGTTTTCCATGTGACTCTTGCCCTCCTAGGGTTGCCTTCCTCACAGCTGAGATTATTTGGCCTAAATTGGCAGATATCTTCCAGCTGATGTGCCACTCAGGATTATTTCTTTCAGCCTGGAAGAAAACTCCAGTTTTACCTTTAATTAAAAAACCTTCGCTCGATCCACGAGACCCAAGCATCTATCGCCCCATCCCCTGTCTTCCACTGCCTGCCAATATCATTGAAAAAGTCCTAAACAAACAATTGGTTGAGTATATTCATACCAACAATTTCCTTGATGCCACCCAATTCGTTTTTCGTGCTGGGCACAGTTGGAGACTGCCCTTATTAAAGCTACTGAGGAGATCAGGATGTTGCTTAATCAGGGGGGAAGAGCTGCCCTGATCCTGTTCGATCAGTCAGCAGCCTTTGATACCATGAATCATGGGTTGCTAATGGAGCACTTGGGCAGGATCGGGGTGACCGGAACAGCCTGGGAGTTGCTCAACTCTTTTCTCACCGGCCATGTGCAATCAGTACAACTTGGTGACTTGATTTCTCCCTCTTACTCTCTTCCTTGTGGGGTCCCCAGGGGTCCCCGCTTGGTCCGACACTCTTTAACATATATGTCACCCCCTTGGCGGAATTTATACGATCACTTGGCTTCGCCTTGATGTCTTACGCTGAAGACACGCAAATCATCGTCTCATTGGCTATGGAGGACACAGGTGTCACTTCTAGATTCTGCGACTGCATGAGGCAGTTAGTTTGTGGATGGCTATGAACTGCCTCAAAATCAACTCTGGTAAGACGGAGATGTTGCTGTTTGGGGCCCAGCCTTCCTTTTGGTCCCCTGAATGGTGGCCATCTGAATTAGGCTCACTTCCTTCTCCTGTCAAGTCTTCGAAGAATCTGGGAGTTCTCCTAAATGATAAATTGTCCTACATCGATCAGGTAAATGTTGTAACCTCTGCCGCCTTCTTTACTCTTAAGATGTTTAAGAAGATCCTTCACTTTATTCCGGCTCACCTGCAGAAAACGGTGGTCACTTCACTGGTTCTGTCGAAGATCGATTACTGTAACAGGCTGGATTTGAACATGCACCAGCATGTTCTTAATAAGCTGCAGATCCTGCAGAACGCGGCAGCCTGTGTGCTTTGCAAAATTCTCAAGTATCAATCGGTCTCTAAGTTTGTCATGAAACTTCATTAACTCCCTGTTAGACAGAGGGTCACTTTTACAGCACTGTGCATTGTGTACCAAGCCCTGCATGAGCAAGGACCTGATTTTTTGAGGAAGAGTTTCACCTGGTATATACCAGGCAGGTCGCTATGCTCAGCCTCCACCGAACTGGTGGTAGTCCCCAAATTCAAGTCTGTGAACTGGGGTGGCAGAGGCCTTGTGCTTGGACCATCAAAAGCCCTTCCCATGTATATCAAAGCCATGCCTAACCTTTTGGCTTTTAGGAAATGCATGTTTTTTCTGATCTTGCTAATCGCTATATACGGGGTCTCTTTGTTCTCCTGCTATCTCAGCCAGCGCCAAGATGCCTTTTGGGTATGTGAGCACTTTAGAAGAACACCTAACACAACGTAACAAAACAGTTCAATATATTGATTAAAAGAGGCATCGTCCTAATTACCAGCTGGTATTGGGAAATCTGGCTATCTGGTCTTGTTACACCGAACTTGTAATGAAGGCTAAAGTGTTTTGGTTGTTCCAGTTTGCCCTTGTAGTGAGAATTCAGGATACATGGAAGTCATTTACGGTTCTGAAGGTTCAGTGAGGTCACTGATCTTACACTGTCTTCTACTCCAGGCCATTACTAAGAGGAGGACAACTCTCTTTATAGTTTTTAGTCCTGGATTTCCAATAAAAATGCACTCACCACTTTAAATTTCTCAGTCCCAGATCATCTGATTTTTTGATCCAGGCAAGTTGCCCTTGCTGACACCTTGTGATACCATTAGGTAATCCTGGCTTTTACCCAGCTGCAGTTTACCACAGTTTTTTTTTAGCCCAAACAATGTTAACAGCACATTTTAAAGTCCAAGAATACAATATGTCTTTTAAAAGGTAGGGGCTCAGTTAAAGTGAGATGTTTGCCATGGAGTCACTTGGCAGCTATGAATGCCCACACAACAGCAGCACCACCCTAATGTAGTCAGGCGAAGAGTGCAGAAAGCAGTGGTGAGCATGCTTAAAGCATCACGTTTCAGGTGCCTTAGAAAGCAGGTCTATAAATTAATCTAATGTCATTCAAAATGTTAAAGGTTTCACAATGTACTAGGCTGTTGGCATGGTTGAAAGCACCTACAGTGTCATAATATTCAGTAAAAAGCAGGTGACTGAATCCCAACTGTGTCCAGGGGCCCTATTATGTAAAGGGCACACTTTCCATGTTTGCCCCTGATGCACCTTAAAACAGGTGCGCTGGGCTCAAACAGGAAAAGTGCACCCTATTGCATGGAATGTGCTGCCCTCAGGGCAGCTGTGAACTCGCGCTGTCCTGGGGGCAGCGCATTAAGGTGAAAAACGGAGCAGCTGCTTTGAAGCCGCTCCGTGTTTCACTGTGCAGGTGGTAACCCGCCTGCACTTTTAAAGGGGATTAGAGATCCCATTGCAGGCAGGTATAGTAAGTGACTGCACCCGCCTGTAAGGGGATGTCTGGGAGGTCCATGGAACCCCTACACCCACTCCAGAGGGCTGCCATCAGGGGGCGCACTGTCAGTGCGCCTCCTGACAGCTTCTTTGCCTCTGTGCCCACGTCTGTAATACAGCGCGGGTGCAGTGGCAAGTGGATTCCCTCATCTGCATGGGGCCACGCTCCCCTACAAACGAGGGAACATCCTCTGAATATAGCGCTGGCGCTTTATGTGTGCCAGCGCTATTGGTATTACAGACGGGGACGCACAGGCATCTGGGTCCCCATCTATAATACCAAAGTGCCCCGGGGGTACGCAAAGCAGGCGCAAATGCCCTTTGCGCCCCTGGCCACTTCCATAATACAGCCCCAGGAGTTTTGTTTATTAAAACATTTGAATATAGCACTGTTACTTTTTTTTAGGTTTTATTCAAGTTATAAAACACAGAAGTAATTACAGAGATAGCACTTTACTTTTCAATTCATTAATAGTCACCTAAACCAGACAGAGTCTTCCTGACAGGGTGAGTGTGAGAGTAATGAGATGTGAGAGAGTGTAATAAAATAGGAGTGAGAGTGCAATACACTGAGTTTCTATGCTTAAAACATTCAAAAAGAGTCTATTGGACACACCGCTACTGGGAAGACACTTCATACCCTACATATATCTACTTTAAATTAAATATGTGTTTTATAACAATCACTGCAAAAAACATGTTTTGTAAACACTAGAAAGCAATTTTTGTCTATTTTGGCACATTGGCAGCTGAACAAACACTGATAAGCACTGATTTCAAAAGGTTTGGAAAACACTACTGAAATCCACAGAAAATAAATACTTAAAACAGGACAGCCTAGGTATATCCTCTATGTGTTAGTGACTCACAGTATATCCTCATGATAGTATACAACCCTTGATGAGGCCCAGTGTTATATTCCCCCGTTACAGTGGCCCATGGTATACCTACCCACTCGGTTGCAGTGGTTTGTTATACTCCTTGTGTTGCAGAGGTACATGTTATAACTCTCTGTTGCACTGACTTGATATACTTTCTCTGGAGCAGTGATGGGTGATATATCTTCTCTCTTGAAGTGGTTCAAGTTGTACCACCCACAGTGTTCAGTGGCTCGTGCTATAAACTCTGCTGCAGTGATTTGTTTCATGTTCTGTCTCTTGCTGTATCTCAAGGCGCACCCTCTCATTTGTGGTGGCTCATGGTAAACTTCTCTGTTATCATGACCCATGTTCTATCATTCCTATTACAGTGACTGATGGTACATCCCATGTGTTGCACTGGCATTGCTTATGGTATATTACCTCTGTTACAATGGCTCACGGTATACAGTCTCTCTTGCAGTGCCTGATGGTTTCCTCTCTGTTTTGCAGTGACTCATACCACCTCTGCAGCAGAGCCTCATGGTATACCATCTTTATTGCAGTCACTCATGTTATACCCTCTCTCTTTCAGTGCTCGTGTTATACTCACTAATTTACTTTAGTGGCTCTTTCTTGCACTAGGTAATTACTTTCCCTCTGTACTGTAGTGACCCATGTTATACCCTCTCTATATGACTGGCTCATAGTATACCTGCTCGTCTTCAGTGGCACATGCTGGAGTCACTCTGTTGCAGTGACTCATATTATATTAGCTCTTCTGCAGTGATTCATGTTCTATCCTGTGCAGTGGTTCATGTTAAACACTATCTGTTGCAGTAGCTGATAGTATACCTGAGCTGTTGCAGTGTTTAAAGTTATAACCTTCCATTGCAGTGTCTCAGGGTCTACCCCCTATGCTTCACAATTGAAGTATGCAGTTCCTAATATTAATAGCAGGTGGTTGTAATCAATCAAGGGCTCCACACGATGGTGTAGGGCGAAACTTAGGAGGAGAGTCTCCTCCTGTAGGAAAAAGACCCTCACACACCCAGCCAGCTAGGTGTCTTGCTTCATCATCGGGTCTGCTCCTTATCGGGTTGGCGCTGCAATACCCGATCGGCGCCCGAGATGGGGCCTTCTTGGCGGAGATCTTTATTCCTTATGCCGTAGGGTGTAGTGCGTGTGAGGGCCCTAAAAAACAGTGTAGGTGATAATGTTGTGTGAAATAGGTGTAACTCCCCGGCTGAGTGAGGGGTAGGAGCACTTCCGATCCGCTTCACACGGAACAGACACTACATTCTAGTGTCCTTACCAGCCGGTACTGATGCCGTGCGTCCTCGACCCAATTTGGGTTGTTTTTAGATCTACAGGTATCACTTTTGAGGGTGCTGTATGAGTGGTTATTACCTCACTTAATGTAGTTATTGACCACCACCGAAAAGTGTAGGTAGATCCTATTTTGGTCCTGAGGAATTGCCATCTACTAGGAATAAAGGCAAGAAACATGTTGACCTATGTCATAAGCGTATAATCTCACAACTTTAGAGTGAAGATACTGCGTTTTCTCTTTTCAATTTTTAATTAGGGTGATGGCCACATTTCATTAAAATTGTTTTGAGTGGACCACCACTTCCTATTTTAAATTACACCTATTTCACACAACATTATCACCTACACTGTTTTTTAGGGCCCTCACACGCACTACACCCTACGGCATAAGGAATAAAGATCTCCGCCAAGAAGGCCCCATCTCGGGCGCCGATCGGGTATTGCAGCGCCAACCCGATAAGGAGCAGACCCGATGATGAAGCAAGACACCTAGCTGGCTGGGTGTGTGAGGGTCTTTTTCCTACAGGAGGAGACTCTCCTCCTAAGTTTCGCTCTACACCATCGTGTGGAGCCCTTGATTGATTACAACCACCTGCTATTAATATTAGGAACTGCATACTTCAATTGTAGAGATATCATTTTGGGCATGTATGCTGGACCTAAGTAAATAACTGCCCTTGTTTCCCTCTCTTTGGTTGAACCGATCTACCCCCTATGCTGCCAGAGACTCGTGTTAGTCAGTGTTGCTGTGCGTCAAGGTACATCCTCTCTGTTTCAGTGATGTGCATCACATCATATCTGTTGCAGTGACATTATTCCTTTATGTTGCGGTGACTCATGGTGTTTACACCCTGTTGCAGTGACAGATGGTATATTTTCTCTGCTGCAGTGGTGTGCATTATGTACTTGCTATTGCAATGAATCATGTTATGCCTTCTGTGCTACAGTGGTTTATATTATGCACTCGCTTTTACAGTGAATCATATTGTTCCTTCTCTGCTGCAGTGGCTTATATTATGCACTTGCTCTTGCACTGACTCATGTTAATGCTTCTCTGCTGCAGTGGTTTATATTATGCACTTGCTCTTGCACTGACTCATGCTAATGCTTCTCTGCAGCATTGATTTATATTATGCACTTGCTTTTGAAGTGAATAATGCTACTGCTTCTCTGCTGCACTGACTTAATCATGTTAATTCTACTCTGCTGCAGTGGCTCATACTATGCACTCATGTGTTCCCTTTTGGACCCACTTTGGTTCTCCCTTAGTTTAGCATATTACACGTTTTAGGCTGCCTTTGCTTTGCACAGCCACACATAACACATTTGTTTTTGGGCTTATATATTATTTTAGAAATACGCTGCACATATTATTTGTTATTCAGTTTCATCTTCTTAGGATTCAGTCAGAACCTTTTATAGAAGATTGAACGACATGGTATACTGTTTTCTTGTGCCCGGTCAGCACATCTCCTAATGTTTTAAACCCAACACGTTGGCACAGCTGTTGCTTTCCAACACAGTGGTTCTTATCATATAAACTGTGACTTGCACCCTTGAAAAGCAGAAAGGAAAATTCCAGCAGAGGGACCGGGTCTTGGATCAGGCGCACCAGCCTTGCGTATACTGAGTTTACATTTATGGTGCGGGCCACCTAACTACAAATACCAGGTATGGGGTCCGGTGCTATTCCCAGAGCTCACTGATATATCCCTGTGTTCGGTAGGTCTATACAGATATATCATTTTCCATGGTAGGGCTGTTTATTGCATACAGTTTGCTAGTAATGTTATGTTATAATTTTTGTAAAGCGCATGGCTGCCCCAGCAAAGGGGCTTCCCAGCGCTGATCTCAGTCAGACAGAGGGGCAGGGCAGAAGCAGGCGGGGAATAAGATTACTTAGGAAAGAGATAAGCTTTTAAAGCCTTACGGAAAACCGCATGGTTTAGATGTTTCTGATGCTCACCGGGAGGGAGTTCCAGAGTTAATGTTGATTACTCTGCTTAGTTGTATATGTTTTCTAATCACAGCACAACTGCTTCACAATAAACTACGATAGTTTCAATAAATATTGTAAACTTTCCTCATGTCTTTCTTTTGTTTATTATGGATTTGCATGAGTGAGAAATGAAAGGTGATGATCTGTTTCCACGGTTCCCTTAGAGGCTAGAGGTTCATGTTCTAGGTTGCCAAATCACCTGTTACTCTGGGAAGGTTAGGAGTCCAGGTGAGGCGCTGTGAGGTAGTCAGATTTTGGCCTACATGTACTGATGTGGTAGAGAGACTCAGGGGCATATTTACAAGCCCTTATCGCCACATGAACGTCACTTTTTTTAAGTTCCTGTGGCTATACTTTCCTTGCCTTATTTACAAGGCAGTGTTAAGCCACTTAATGTGGCTTCATGCTGCCTTGTAAATAAGGCCCCCTTTCACGCTATACTTAGCATGAAAGGGGTGGGCAATGGGTGTTGCGGTAGGTGTTCCGCCGCAACACCCATTGATTTTGACGCTCCCCACATTTACAAGGGTGGGTTATTATGGGGCAATTCATACCGAAAAAAAGCTGATCTTAACATGGTGCAACAAGGAGAAATGCTTTATTTCTCCTCGTTTCTGCTGTTTCTATGTATGCTGCATTGTGCAGCACACATAAAAACACCAAAACGCCATTCATGATTGTTTGTGTGCAGGAAGGTGTCCCTTCCTGCACATAAACAATCATTTTAAAAATGACGTGTTGCAACTTCTATGTGTGCTGCACAAAGCAGCACACATAGAAGTTACAAATCGCCATTTAAGATAGTTTTTGTGTAGGAAGGGACACCTTCCTGCACATAAACAATCATTCCCACAATGCTGGCTCCCTTGCACTATTGTGCAAGGGTGTCTGCGTTGGCACTAGGCAGCTGTAAATAGCGCCACCGCAGGGGGAAACGCAGGGCTGCACCGTATTGTTGTAAATACAGTGTAGCCCTGCGTTTTGAAAGTGGCGGAGCGCAGCTTAAGCCAAGAAGGCTAACGCTGCGCTCCATCAATTTTCTTTTAAATATGCCCCTCAGTCCCTACAATCTGACGTCCTGTTATCCAAGGCACTATTTTGTTTCCAAACAGAATCCCTGCAGCATGGCGCTACCAACGATGGTCTGGTACTTGTTCAGCGGGTCTCCTGAGTAGTACTTGTGCATGTCCATAATAGCCCTTATAACTACCACCAGAGATGTCTGTGGTGTTGGGGATAAATCCTCCCGAGTGTTTAAGGAAGTACCTCTTTTTTCTTTTGGTTGTTCAAGCTTGAACCTTTAAAAGGATATGGTGTCTGATGCAATGACTCCTGCAGTAAATCATGTTATTCCTTCTCTGTTGCAGTGACGCAGACAACCCAGCCACCACTGGTGTGCCACAAGTGTGATTATCCATGCATAACTGAGAGCACAGACACCTGCAAGGCTGGAGAGATGTGTACTACCTCTAAAGCTCACAGACGTAAATATTCATCAATTGGCAGTGCTACAGCCTCTGTTCTATCGCCTCTCTGTGTGTGCAGGAAGTTTTTGTCACTGTTAAAAGATTCAGACTATCAGTCTGTGAGCAAAGCTTGACCTGTTGCTGCCCGTGCACATCTACTGCCCTGCCAGATCAGGATTGGTACAGAAGCTTGCACTGTGCTGATTAATCTGAATTTTTTGTAGTTGTGCTAGGGAAGCTTGCAGTGATGCTGGTAGGGCTGTTGAGTAATCTTATGCTGCTGCTGACTGGTCTCTGTTTGATCCAGTTGCGTGAGGGAAGCTTGCACTGCTGTGGGTAGGACTGCATCTGTTCTTGTGGTGTGAGGAAGCTTGCAGTGCTGATGAGTGGTCTCTGTTTGATCAATTGTGTGGGGGAAGTTTGCATTGCTGTGGGTAGGACTGTATCTGTTCCTGTGGTGTGGGAAAGCTTGCAATGCTGCAGACAGATCTCCATTAGATCCAGCTATGTGAGGGAAGCCTGCACTGCGGCTGGTAAGGCTTTTTTTGTGGTGAGAGGAAGCCTGCACTGCTGCTGGTAGGGCTGTATCTGTAACTGTGGTTTGAGCAATATTGCACTGCTGCTGACTGATCTCTACTTGCTCCAGTTGTGTAAGGAAGCCTGCAATGCTGCTGGTTGGGTGGTATCTGTTGTAGTCACTTGAGGGAAGCTTGCACTGCTGCTGGCAGGACAGTATTTGTTGTTGTGCATTGATAATGCGTGCACTGCTGCTGGTAGAACTATCTGTTGTTGTATTGTGAGGAAGCTTGCACTGATGCTGGTAGGGCTGTGTCTGTTGCTGTGCTATTGGGAAGCTTGCACTGCTGCTAGTAGGACTGTATCTGTTGGTGTGCTGTGGAGAAGCGTGCACTGCTGCTGACTGGTCTCTATCTGTTCCAGTTATGAGAGGGAAGCTTGCAATGCTGCGGACTGGTCTCTATCTGTTCCAGTTATGTGAGGGAAGCCTGCATTACTGCTGACTGATCTCTATTTGTTCCAGTTGTGTAAGGAAGTGTGCAATGCTGCTGGTAGGGTGCAGGGCCGGACTGGCCGTAGTGGGCACTGGGCGTTTCCCGGTGGTCCGGAAGGGTGGGGGGCAGTTTTGGACTGGTGGGGGTCTTTTTTGCTCGAATTGCTGCTGACAAGGCAGTATTTTTTGCTGTGCTTTGAGGAGGTGTGCAGTGCTGCTGGTAGAATTATCTGTTGTTGTAGTGTGAAGAAGCTTGCACTGCGGCTGGTAGGCAAAGGGCCAATCTTCTTGGGTTAGGACGCATCAAGCTTACTTCACAGCAACACATGGTACAGAAATTGCAGCATGTAAGATTAGCAAATGAACAGCAAATATGTAAACCAATATAAATCAAACTGCACACATTTCCTATTTCCATCCCCCTTAGTGACTGCCAGACCGAATATCCCAGTCAACCTGGCATAGTACAGAAAAGACATGTAGACCTAAAGTAACACCTTGCAGACCATACATTCTTCCAGGAACTACTTGCCACCTTGTCCTGCCAGGGCTCCTCTTGAACTCTGAGCCGAGCCCCACATAATCCCAAGGGTACCTGAGGTATGGCTAGAAGTCTTGAACCAGAAGTAGGACAGCCCCCCGTCCAAACAGGCCCATCCCTTGCATAGCCTTTCCTGAAAATAATGGTGACCCAGCACCCTGGAGCACTCCAGGATTGTACTGCCATTTTTAGGAGTGTGTGGGCCGCAGTGTGAAAAGCTCCACTGCCAATCCTTTCCCTTTCTCAGCAACCTCACCCAGGAATACAATGAGTTCTGACTGAGATTGGTGAATGCCATCTTTGTCAAAGAATTCAGAATTGGCAGGAGCTGCAACCCATGCCTGGTGGTATCTACGGGTGCCATCGTCAAAACAGTTTGCAAAGAGTTATTCAGTTCTCTCACTGACTTGTTGATAGCTCCAGACTTAGCCCTGCTGGGCCGCTGTCCATGAAGAATCACAACAGACCACCAGGCAGTAAGCGGTGAAGCTTGACTAACATCTATATGAGTCCCTTGTAAATCATGTATGTCTTTTATGATCATCTGGGAAATGATTGAATAAAGATTATTTGATTGATTGATTGATTGTGTCCCTTGTGAACCCCCTGCCTCCCTAAAGGGATCATGTTGGTGCCCCAACATGAATCAACAGAATGCAAACACAATAATATAGCAGCTGAGGCAAAAATATATCACATATGAGTCCATCCCAAATTGATGAGTTGGTGTGCAACCTGGGCAGCACCAGCTGCTAAAAGGGGCCGCTGCTGAAGCAGGAAATACACTAAAGGCCAATCAGGAGGCACTCAAGAAAACTGTTTCTTCCTATTGCCACAAGATGACACTTGTAACTTGATTCTAAAAGTTTTCTTTATTCAACTCACATTTTAAAAAGCAACACTACCAACATGTTTCGTTTGAGAGAACTTCTTCAGGGCATCAATAGTAATGTGAGCTTCAAATAGATCCAGCCCACCAAAAGGGCCAATGGGCATAAGGAACAAAATGTCTTCAAGTGATTGCTAAAGAATACTCAAATATGTGCAGAGGTGGACACCAGGATCCATGTTCCACACTTCAACCAGAAACTCAGCGTTTCATGTGTAGCATGAATCGACAGAATGTCAGGCCTGGGAATCTGACCAGCCTGCATTGCCCCGCCAGATGCCCTAACTTGAGTTTGCCTTTGCCCGTCCAATGGTTTTTCATCCCAACCAATGGTTTTTCATCCCTGACTTTACTTCAAGGTTGCTGCCATAGAATCTCTCTGCCACCTGGTTGACTACTGAGTCCCCGCACCAGCACATTTCCACTGTCCTTCCTGGCGAGCACACTTTTGAAAAATGAATAAATGTAGAGATGACACTCGTCGATCTCTTAGGTTCATAGAAAGGAAGAGTCTGCTAGCGGGCATGGTTGAACGTGACACACGAGCCCTAAGGCTCAAATGTGGTCTACCCAGACTCCTTTGCTTCCCATGTCTGTTTTGGACCTTCTGACCAATACACTCAGTCACTGAAGCTTCAGCACCACATCTTCTTGCTTAATACCCTTCACGAATCTCTGCCTTGGTGCCGTCACCAACTTAGAGATCATAAATGCCATAAATATGGTCAAGAAATATGCAAAGCTGACCAGCAGAACCTTAAATGAGGATAAACGCAACTTGCACAGTACCCCTAGCAGCTTGGAAAGTCGATAGGTCTCCTGCCGTCCTGGCCAGCTGCCACTATGCACTCCCGCCCCATGAGAGCCCTTTTCACTCTGAAGTCCTCTGTAGGGTCTGTCACCCTCCACAGGCCTGCAAAAGGCAATCATTGGGAGCAGCCACATTACGGATGCCACCAAATTACCAGCCTCCCTTTGGACCTTCATAAATCTCCCAATGGTAGCTGTTTGAAACAAGACCTCTTTACTATACTCTGATTGGCCTGGCTAGAGAGCTCATAGACTCCCTTCAGTTTGGGAGGCAGTGCTCCTGTGACTAGTTCTGGGACAGTGGCGCAGCGAGATTACATAGACTGACAGGGTGGGGTATCATCTCCTTGTCCACTTCTGGCAACATAGGGCCTCATTAGGATGTCGATGGGATCGACACTGACGTGCGGTCGGTGTCGGTCTCACCGACATCTGAAGCAGCGGTCAGACTGCTGCATTACAATGTGGTTGGTCCGACCGCAGGGTGAGGGATCGACCGCTGTGGTTCCGACATCGGCCCTGCAGTAGGAATGTAATCCCTACAATGAGGGTGGTGCCTGCTCAGGCACCGCCATAGGGATTACAATGGCCCTTTCCGATGGCCTTACAATTGCGTTATGACCGCCATTGAAAGGCTGTCGGAAACTGACTTTGGAGGCCCCTAGCAGGGCCTGCGTCCCTCCGCAGCCTCCACAGGTGCCCCCACAAACATCCATGCCCCATGTGGCAGGCACCATGAGGTGCCTGCCACAGGGTGCAGGGATGTTTAAAAACATGCCTTTTGGCATTGGGGCTTGTGCTGCGACCCTTTTCTGGGCCGCAGCACAAGCCTCAATGCAAAGAGGCAAGTTTCCAACCGCCTCCACGGTGGTCGGATCCTAATTTGACTACCTGTCGGCTAGTCATTTTACTGCAATGATACCGGCTTGTCCGACCGGCATCGTAATTTGGGTAGCATCCGACATTCCAGGGTCGACATGGATCCAGTATGAAGTGAAGTCCCTACAGATGAAGGCCTTTAGACCCACAATTGCATAAGATAAGAGCGACATGAATCAGTGGCACACGGAGTTTGAGGTGGCCAACAGTGCGCCTAGACTGAACCATTCCTTTTGGGCAAATTGACGGGGAAATAAGAAAAATGCCTGCAAGCAATTCAACCAAAATTATGTATGAAGGGACCACATGTAAATTTAAACACATCTGCTCCTTCTGTGGAAGTCAGGGACATCCCACAGAAAGATGCTCTAAGAAACATGGGAAGCCCAGAGACCTTGCCACAAAATCACATTAGCACTACAGGCCATCACCGTTAGCCAAAGCAGTAGCCCTGATGTGCTTTTATGTCCTGGCTCGTCTCCTTGTACTTATGGCAAGGCACGTGATGCTCCTACCCTGTACTTTTAGCCTTCATCTGTCGGGACTTCACTTCATACCGGATCCCTGGAATGTCAGATGCTGCAGTACTGCTTAAAGAAAAGTCCCCTTTACAGATGTCCTCCTCTATTTCTGCCAAAACATCCAGGTGATAGACCCCTGGTGGCACACCATTGGGTTATTGTTACCAAAACTCATTGCTGGGTCAACCAAACTATGTGCGGCATCTCAGGTGACTGCCACTGGTCCTCCATCGCTGCTAGACACCCGAGCGAGGACTGACTAGCCAGCTCCCTGATGACCAGCGTGCAAGACTCCTAGGACATTGGCTAGAACACTTAGGGCTAGCCATGGTGGTGGTGACTGGCCAAATGATACTGACTCCCCCTCAAAACCCCATAGTAGGGTTTTACCACCCTGTAGGCTGTGCAAGCCCATTTGTGACCACTTCCTACTCCATACTTGCAGTATTTCCTGAGCCTGTAATATCTGATTTGCCCCCTCCAGGTCCTAAGCTATTACGCTAGCTGCTCCCTGCCCTGCTGACACAGGAGGAAACTTCTCCTGCTGTCCTGTTTATGTGGGTTGCTCTGTGTTCCTCATAGAACTATCTATTGGCTGAGATGGCTATATGATGATGGGTTGATGCCCAGGTACCCCCAAGGTGGTATTATTAATGACAGTCCTCTTAAGTATTGATGACATACGTTTTTCAGGGCTGCGTCCTTCTCGTTCTAGCTGGTTCTCAAGATTCACCAGTGCTATGGATCCCAGGACCCATAACATGAATAAAAAGCAACTGATCTCCAATGGAAAAGTGATTGAAGGCCAAGTATGCCAAGAGTTACTCACCATGCCATAGACGCCTTTTAACCATAACCAACCTTGAAATCCATGCCAGCTGCCAACATATGTCCATGGTCACCTGTCTCTGCAGTGACCCACCAGAGAGAAGCACCAAGTTAACCATACTGCCTGTACATACCACCGACACGCCAGACCCTCCCATTATGGAAGTCAACTATGGCCCGCGCCCAAGCTGGACAAGCTTCAATATACTGACCCAGGACTAGGACAGGTCATGGTATCCAGGTCCCTTTGGAAACGGTTACCTTACTTCCCAAAAGGACTTTCCACATCAAGAGCTCATCATGGGAAGGGTGAAAGTGAGATAGCGTGGATAAAACACAATAAATAGACACATTAGAAGATGTAGGTACCGGGGACAAAAATGCATCTACCACTACAGCTGGGGACAGGATAAGCATGGGTAGCTGAACTGTGCTTCTCTGCACTCTCCCTCATCATGTTCTCCTCCTTGCAAGGACTGTGCATTCTTTAGCCACCAAAATTCCTTTGTATTGGAGTAACACCAGAACTGTCTCTGGGAGCGATGCCACCATTGCTCGCCTAATCCAATCTGGCTGTGAGCACTCTTGGTATCTGGGGGTCTCCCTCAGCAGCAATGAGATGTGGAACAAGGCTCCTACTGATGAGAAATCTTCACATTGCTAAACCTCTGCCCTACCCAACTTCAAGGGACAGGTGTCATAGTCACTAAAAAACCCTGAAGCAAACCCTGAATCCATCTGAGAGGGAGCACAAGTCCTACTACCAGCAGGGATTCTCCCCTGGCCAACCAAGAAGGATGTGAGCTTCAAAAACCCATCCGTCTTCTGTGCAGCATCCCATCCCAGCCTGCCTACTCACCTCTTACACTAAAGAGGCGCTAATCTGTCCATCCCATCAGAACCAGTCTCATCCCTGGGAAATCCCTGGTGATGGCCTAAAGAAGACTGTCCCGCGCACTTAGGGGCATATATACAAGAAACTGACGGAGCACTGTATTACGCCAAAATTGATAACGCCGTGCTCCGTCAGTTTCAAAATGCAGGAATGCGCCGTATTTACAAACATACGGCACACCCCTGCGCTTCTGCTAGCGCTGGTGCTAAAGAAGCTGCCTGGCACCATTTTGCTAGGGTGCCTGCACTGCAGGGGGGATTGTTTATGAGCAGGAAGAGACACTTGGGATTACTGGCCGCATTCCAACTGGCAGACGGGCTCTTCAAGCCCGTCGGAAAGCAGTCGGAATGACCGTTCAGATTCCTTTCCGACAGCCTCCATCGTAATGAGGCGGTCGGAAAGGAATTCGACCGACATATTACTATGCGGTCGGATAGGCTCCGACCGACAGTCGGAGCGCTTTCCGACCGCATCGTAATCGGCCCTCAAATGTTTACTCCATGTATAACAAGAATTGAGCCCATATATAGGGTGCACATGAGCCCTGGCTTGCCTCTTAGTTCACTAAAAGCATTATCATCTGGGAAGGAGCAGTAATAATTCCCAGTTCATGTTTAAAAGCTCACTTTTCATAAATATATTACCAAAGCATGATGTGGTAGTGCACTGTCATTTTAAGATAGCATATTTTGCATTGAAATGGCCACAAAACGTTCCCACTAAGATTTTGTTTTACTGATAATAGCGCATAAACAATGATTGGAAATTGTGTTTCAGCAAAAATATTTAAAATTTGCACATCACCAAGTAAAGTGTTCTAATTTGTTTTGATCCTATAAAAATATATTTTTTCACCCCAGAACTACAAAAATGGGTCTTTATAACTAGTGAAATATATTTGAAATGTGTGAACAGTTCACTTAGCTATTTCAGTGTTGTGTTAGAAAAAATGCCTGACATCTTACAGCCTTTCATTTAACATGTTTTGCACAGTTCAATTGTCACACAGTTCATTTTACAAAATCCTCTAACTTCAGTCACAGAAAGAGAAATAAATGTAGGAAGACTAACTGACTTTTGACCTCTGTCTCTGAAAGCCAGCAAATAAGATAACAAGATTTAAAGGCATTTTTATTGCTCTTTCACTTTGAGAGGGATAAAGATGCCTTTAAATCTTGTTATCTTGTCACATTTGCTCTGCTTTCAGAGGCAGAGGCCAAAAGTCAGTTTATCTTCCTACATTTACTTTTTGTTCTGTGACTAAAGTTAGAGGATTTTCAGCTCCCCAGAAAGGGTGAGGAGTCTCTAAAAATAGCTGGAGGGCGTGTGGAGTTTTTGAGCGCTGTATGCAGTGCTACTGCTTTGCTGTAACTGTTCAATGCGTACACTAGAGATGGCATCACTGTTGGCTTTGTTGTACCTGCTGTATGTGTGTGAGGGAAGTGTGCACTGCTGCCACTTGTGCTGTACCTGTTTTTTGCATGTGATGGAAGCTTGGACTGCTGTGAAAGGAAGAGAGACTGGGACTGCAGCTCCATTCAGTATTTACAAAGATAGCAAAAAAGAGGAAAACAGAGAGTGTAAAATGGCAGTGGAGAATTTGGGGCACACGCTTCTGACCTCCAACTACACCAATAGTTGTGCGCCTCTGTATGACTGGCACTATGTGAAATATGCACTAGCAGCCTTATGCAGTGACAGTGGTATTCAGTGACAGCCTCCAGCAGTGACACCTGTCAGCAGTGACACCCTTGAGCAGTGACAGTGTTAATCAGTGACAGCCTGTAGCAGTGACATAACTGAGCAGTGACACAATTAAGCAGTGACACCCTTGAACAGTGACACTCTTGAGCAGTGCCAGTTTTACTCAGTGACAGCCTCCTTCAGTGACACCCGTCAGCAGTGACAGTGACACCCTTCAGCAGTGACAGTGTTAATCTACCACCAATCAGCAGTTACGTCCTTGCGCAGTGACAGCCTTCAGCAGTGACACCTTGTTTTTGCATTTACCGCAGGTCACCTTCATGTCACCAAGAAAGGATGCCTGGCTCAGGAGCGGTGCTCAAAGGAAGAGCCTGACAAGTATCTGAACGTGGACTACAAAGTGTTCCACACCTGCTGCCCCACCTCGCTCTGCAACAAGAACAACTAACCCTACTGCGATTCCAGCCTTGTCGCGATAGTCTCTGGCAGGAGACTCGTCTCACGAGCGCCCAGCAAGGGCACTAGTGTGACATTGTCACATTGGCCACAGTTACTACTGGAGTCAGTCACAGAGGGCTCCCCACTGCCCCTCACGCTGACCACAAACGCTGTTTACATCACAATCTGTAATCTCCTCAATAATTATTGACTCTCAGTATTGATCAACTGTTTGCAGCTCATTTCTTTTGATTTTTTAAAGGCATCTCATGAGGAAGAGTTTATGCACCTCATCCACAAAATATCCCATTACAAATTGTGGACTAATGTCTGTGAATTCATGAAGCTGTCACTCTTCATGAGTCCAAAAACATCCAATAAATAATGTGTGTTTGTAATTGCACTTTCACCCCAGAGTATCTTGGCGCTGAATAACAGATGTTTATTGTTACCAAACTCAATAGTACTCATTTTATTGACCTCAGAAGGATGAAAGGTGAGTGGACCAGCCAGGGTGTGAACCTATGACCATGAGGTCAAACACAGGCCCTTGCAGTGGACGCATTAGTCCGCTAAACCACCAGACCCAGATAATCACGGAAACCTATGAAAGATATATAAATCTGTATTTACACCCAACACAAAATAGGCAGAAAATGAGCTGGTTTATGGTTAGGAGTGAAGTGCAGTTGCATCATCCCTGTATTAATCTTACTGTCTCCATCTCTCCACAAATCAGGAAATGGTGAATACCTGAAAAGCTAAGATGTGTGTGTTTTCCACTTTTCACCCACTGCCACTCCCATGGTGACATAATATAGTCCCTAAAGTAATCCTACTGCAGTGATAAATGTCATTTATGGCTGTATGATATCCCCTATAATGACAACATCCCTGCAGTGACATATCCACCCTTGACTGTAATTGTCATTAGATAGCAATTCTTTAAATAAAAAATCTTTCATTTATATCAACAGATTATTACTTTTTTCACACACGTAACTCAAAAAGTGTTGAGAATCGGTTTTAG
Organism: Calotriton arnoldi; assembly: GCA_963921515.1. Taxonomy (NCBI): domain Eukaryota; kingdom Metazoa; phylum Chordata; class Amphibia; order Caudata; family Salamandridae; genus Calotriton; species Calotriton arnoldi. The sequence continues at coordinate 300,837 of CAWUFW010015214.1, read as the reverse complement.
GCTCAGATGATAGAAAGCCCGTCTGTCCGTTTGCCTTCATCTGCTGGCATTTGTTGGTCAAAAGGATGAGTGTGATGGGACCCACTCAAGAATTAATTCACATCTATTCAATTAAATTGAAAAACTTTGTAAATTCTTTAGCAAGCATACTTTTTACGAGATTTCTTCTACTGAAAATGAGTTTTTGACGAGATGTTTCTCCACAACTCCTTTTGCACAAGTATACTCACAAATTAAATCCTGCAACCTTTTAGAAACTTCCTTAGTTCTGAAGTAAACTTTTCAAAGTTTGCTGACAAAAAAACTTTGCAACCAAACACACAGCTAATACTTGTCCTCTTCTTCGCATATCTTGTCCGTTCCTGCACTTTTAACTGTAGGCTCTAAAACAAGTATCACATTGACACTTTCTTTCTTTTAATTTTACCAAAACCTTGGATTAATTACTCAGCCTTATGTTCTGTCCCACCATTTGTTACTGGGCCCAGTATTTCTAAAAGAAATGTGTACACTCAAATGTGTATATATGTGTGTGTGTCTACACATACACTCACACACACAGACACACTTTCTCTCTCTCTCTCCCTCCCTCCCTAGAGGTGGGCGAGCCAAAAAACTAACAGGTTAAGCTGAGCCGAGCCCTGAAAATGTTTGCTATGTAAATCATACAACAAACATCTTTAATACGTGGAAGCTTTGACATTAATACGCCACATTATAGCACTGCACTGAAAAGTGCTTAGTAAAAGTAATAGTTTTTAAACATGAACCTCTAGTGAACAGAGGCCCAGATTTACTAAATTGTCATGCAGAGCAGTGCAGCAGCCTCAAAGTATGGGCAGCGCGAGAAGGAGAGCGCAGGAGAGCTCTATATTTATAGAAATATGGCACTCTTCTCGCCTCTCTCTAGAGCAGAAATGTGCTGCCGTGCGCCACGCACACACCTTTACACCATAGTGCAAGGGTGTCTACATGAGTCATGCGTAGATTTTGTACTGGAAGGATGATACCCTTCCAGTACAAAATACTATGCTAAGACTAACTTTAAAACTTTTCCCACCTTGTGCGAGTGCTGTACAATGCAGCACACATGCAAAGTTGGTAAAGAAAGGGGAAATAAAAGCATTTCTCTGTGATGGCGCCTGGTTGAAGTGGGTGTTATTTTTTTACTCTAAACCTTGACTACTTTTTTAGTAAATAGGGTTTTGCGTCAGAAACCTTGGGTGGTTGCAAGGGAACGCCCATGCACCACCCATTGAATGCCTTCTTGTCGCTAAGTAATGCAAAGCAGCGATATGCACTGGTTTGCGCTACTTTCAATTGATTTTCCAGCGCAAAACACATTTTTCATTGGAAAGTTAATTAGTAAAAAAAGATTTTGCATTGATTTGCCCCACTTTTGTGACACAAACACAGTGTGAAATCTTGGTAAATTAAATTTACCCCTATGAGGCTAAGGCAGTTGTCATATAAACCATGTATGTGGCCCAGATTATTCTAGAGCAACACTATAGTTTATTAAATCAAGCACAATAGGTTTTGTACAACTGGTATTCTGAACTCACATATTTGAAAGTGCGTTCATGCACGATAATGAAGAAAAAGGGGCTTTGGTAAAATAAAATATTTTCCTAAAATCACACAATTTAAGCACGGACGCATTGATTTATCCAAGTTTTCTGGCTTCATTTTGCACAAATCAGCCACTAAATGGGTATCTGTTTGTTAGTTAGCTAGTTGCATAGATTTATTAAGCACACAACTCCTCCCCGTTTTGGACTAAAAGAGACATTTTTATGGATGTTGCATGAAACATAAACACAACATTTCTCTCCAAAATGTCTGCAATAGGTTCACACATCACCCACATTCAAAATAAAAGGAAAACGGTATTTAAAACAATCTGTTTAAATATTATTCAAGCTCATTAGGGCTAGACTCTCTGCAGAACAGAGCTGGCACTATCAGGGGGGCCCCTGAAAGGCTGGGGCCCTGGGCCAGAGCCCACTTTGCTCATGCCTTAAAACGTCTCTGCGTCTAGGACGTAACAGCAGTAATTAGCTGGATCTAAGATGTCGAGTGGGAATATATATAGGTGTAGCTTGTTTTTAAGATAGCCTAGCCATTTCCATTTAAGGATTTAAAAACCAAACAGAGAAGTTTAAAAAGGGCAGGTTTTTTGATGGGAAGCCAATGAAGGAATCATAATACAGGTTCAGATGGAGAATGAGGATGAAGATTGCAGACCAGGCAGGCAGCCTTGTTCTGAACAATCTGCAGTTGGGAGAAGAGACCTTCATTCATAGCAACCGTTAAAGCATTGCCGTAGTCCAGGCAGCTCACTATCAGTGGCTGGACAAGTGTTTCCCTGGTCTGCAAAGGAATCCAATGGAAGTCTTTTCCAAGCAAGCGCATCAGACCTAAACACGAGCCAGCGATTGAATTGACATGCTCTTTCATAGAAAGGTTGTCATCTATGAGTACACCTACATTATTGGCCGATTTCTTGGGGATTGGTGTGGATCCCTATTCCGACAGCCACCAGTCGTTGGACCAGACTGTGTGTGCCTTCCCACAAAGCAAGATTTCAGTTTTGCTGGAGTTCAGCTGAAGTAATTTAGCTGACATCCAGGAGGCAGTCCTTATCATGCACTCCCTACATTTATGTCTGGTGGATTCAGGGTTAGGCCCCATGGAAATGACAAGTTGAGTGTCATCAGCCTACGAAATGATATCCTAATCTTGGCCAGGGGAGTCACATATATCAAAAAGAGTGGAACTCAAGGCGAATCCCTGCGGAACCACCTTATCTAAGGTCATAATTCTGGAGTTGACGAGATCCAGCTGTACCATATATGCAGAAACTCAAACCAGGCTCCCCAGTTCCAAAGTGGGCAGCTGTATCCCGCATCCTCGGTAGGCAGGCAGATTACACATGGAAGCTCGACTCGTTATGCGCTCAAGGTTCCAACAGGACCTCGATGGGTCAATGGGTTTGGCTATAGGGTTAAGGGTTTGGGGCATAGCATTGAGGGTATGTGGTATACAGGTTAAGGATAAAGGGTTAAGCAGTGTTTATGTTCATTTGGGTTTCGTTAGGGAGTGCTATGTAAGGTTAAGTTTAATGAGTTAAGGACATTTGGTTAATAGTTTTGGGAGTAGAGATTTGGGGTTGGGTTAAACGGTTAACCCCTATTATTTCAATTTTTGAGCGTCACCACATTTTCATGGAGCACACTGCATTTTCGAGGTGTCATTACATCTCGATGTGATGACAAATGCTAAAAACGTGATGCGATTTCTTAATAGAAAATTTGAATAAACAAGTGACAACCTCCCCCTTGGATAGTGCTTGTGCTTGAACAGGAGTCAAGTTACTTTCTGGGAGAAATGGTTTCACTTTCTTTAGTAGAGAGAGCTTGTACCAGACAGTCTTGTTTTCCTTGGCGATGTATTCCTCAAGGGTGACATCGGCATCCAGAGTCCAACAAGCAGATATCAAAATTTCACCATAGACCCTGAGGTGTGTTCTACTGGCTAGGGCTCATCCCCATAAACTCTGAGGGGCAGATTTGCAAGAAACTGACGCATCTGCATAGATGCGTCAGTTTCCTTGCGTCAGCGCCGAATGTCCTTACGCCACTATGTATGCGCTGTATTTACAATAGAGTGCTCCATGGCGCAAGGATTAACAGATGCGTCAGAAATTCTAACGCATCTGTTGCTGCAAAAGTGACTCATTGCTGGAGTTGCTCATGAAAGTGACGTAACTCCAGCAATGCGCCACAACAGATAGGTGAGTCCCATACAAAAAGCGCTGTGTCATTCCTCATGCCTGGTCTGAGCAGGCGTAGGAATTTTGACGCAGTGAAGGCGTAGAGTGACGCAGTGAAATCTTGTAGATTTCACTGCGTCAGTTCTACATGTTTTTTTGCGTCGGAACGCCCACCCTGCATACATTATACCTGACACAGGTATAATGTGATGCAGGGCTTTACAACGTGACACATCTCCCTAGATGCGTCACGTTGTAAATTGGCCGCATTCTTTAGACAAAAGTGACGCAACGGCGACGCAAAAGTGTCGCAAGGGGCTTGTAAATCTGCCCCTGAATCATTCTGCCTGGATACAATTGCCTTTCCCTATGTCTTTAAAGTATACACAAGGTAATGCTGAACCCTCCCAGAAGCCACTCTGGCTCACGTCACAGTGAAAATACCACATTAAGGGCCGGATTACAAGACAGTCGGGTTTAGTAATGGGAATACCAGCTGGTCAAAAATTATGCCTTTCGACGGTGAACTCACAGCTATATATAGCTAGTATGAGCTTTTCCACCAAGAAAAGGGAAAATATGTGAACTTAGTTTTATAGGGTCAAAAACCACCTGTGAATCCCTGTTCCAGACTGGAGATCTGTCTCTGTTTTGTCAAGAGTACAAGAATGAAGCCAGGGTCTTGACGTATTTCCAGGCTCCTGTAGCAAGAGGTACATGGTTCTCTCATCACTGTTCATGAAATTCAGACACTGTGATCTTTAATCACATTCATTTAGTCTAAAATAATGGTGGCAGTGAACAATTCACAAGGAGCAATGGGTACTGCATTTTTTGTGTGTAAAATGTTATGGGCCGGGGATATATTATATGTTTACTCGCTATAAGCAGAGCAATCGACAGATCTATTTGCAGTACATCTACTAGATAATCACTGGAGAAATGAAGCATTCTTCCCTGCTCTGCACTGCTTACCCATGAGTCGCACTATTGACCGGGGGCATTTTCTAAGGGCTGTTTGCTGTCATGGCAGTCTTTACTTTTTGTAGGTTTTGGCTGGTCCCCAGATGGTTGGAGAGGCTGAGAGGTGTTAGGCTGGTGCAAGCCAGGGCTGGTGCTGGAGAAAATGATTGGAGAAACAAGTGCTGGACTGCCTGACTCTTCACACTTGCCCTGTGGGTACTCAGATGGCACCGTGAGCTGCCCGCTGATGAAGCCCTGCTCATCCGCAGTGTCCATATCTACTGCAGGGATTGAAAGTGTGAGATCTTGAGGCTCAGTGAATCTTTTCTGCTACACCGATCCAAGATATGATGCTGTGCCCACTGATGGGGTTCATATCTGGGGTACCCCGAGAATCACTCCCATCCAGCAGATGCTCCACCATCTCCGACGCCATGTCTTCTGGTGCTGTATGAAGTCTGGAGAGCACAACCTCAGCCCACTGTTGTGGTAGGGGTCTAGGTTTGCTTGGCTGATTGGTGCCCTGCAAACATAGCTGCGGGCTAAATCATAATTCCTCTTTCTCTCTTCTTTAGCACCCTGGGAGGCAGCACCCTTCTCTGGTCTCTTACGCTGTGTCACCTAGAGCTGGTAAGGTCTGAGAATAGTGCCACCGAGAACCACCCTCACCAGTATCCTTCAGGCGTGATGTCCAGGGGGTGCTGAGGACTAAGGGCCTGATTTAGATCTCAGCGGACAGGTAACTCCGTCACACCGGTGACGGATATTCCACCGCCGATATAAAATTCCATTACATCCTATGGGATTTATATTTCGGCAGACAGGATATCCGTCACCGTTGTAACAGAGTAACCCGTCCGCCAAGATCTAAAACAAGACCTAAGACTTATATTCTCTAGGGCTCACCTACAACATGCTTTGCTCTCATTGCCGGTATCAGTTGGAGTTTCTTTTCTTCTTCCTGTTGGGCCCAAGTGTCGTGTTTCCCTTGCAGGAGCCTTCACGAGCACGTCTGAGGATGGACAGTATGAGAAACAACTTTTCCTTCCCCTGCAGTGCCTCCACGCATCTCTTTAATCCTCCTCACTGGTCCATGGCACACATCTTTGTGTGGATGCTTAAAGAAGCAGCCACCTTGACTCCCTGTGATAGTTAACACTAAAAAGGGACACATCTGTTTGACTCTGCCTGAATAACCCACACAAAAAAGCGCTAATATGGATTTTCCTAGACTGTGCAGTAAAAATCTTGGGGCAGATTTACAAGCCCCATGCGCTGCCGGTGCATCACGTTGCGTGATGCACCGGTGGCGCAGCCTGCTGAGTGATATTTACAAGCACAGGTAAAGTCACCCTGCTTGACTTAACCTGTGCTTGTAAATATCGCCCCTGTTCACGCAACACTTTGCGTGTTAGAGGCGTGACATGGGTGTTGCTGTGGGTGTTCCCACGCAACACCCATGTCCACTGATGCATTTCCAGATTTACGAGAAATCGTAAATCTGGAAATGCGTCAGAATGCTACGCCACCCTAGGGGTGGCGTAGCGAGGTGCAACAAGGAGAAATGTTTTCATTTCTCCTCGTTTTTTTCCTCTTTCAATGCGTGCTGCATTCTTCAATTCAATTCAATACAAGTTTATTTAGACCGATGGTCCTCAAACGTTTTAAAAGCTACATTAATACAACTTCTAAAATCACGGATCTTAATTTAACATCATAAAACTTCATATAACACACTCGGATTTCCTTTCAACATTTCATATAACATAGGCCACGTAAAACTATAAAATAAACATTTCAGATCTAATCACGTTTAAGAAATTCTTTAACTTTTGGATAAACTTCCCCATGGCACAAGCTATGTCTAAAGTACTCATTTCTGTTAAAAGGTTTACTGCTTGAACCCTGTTTTTCATATCATACTTTTTAAAAATCGGACGTAAAATCTCTATTCGTATATCTAAAACCTTCTGACAATCCAATAATATATGTAAAATGTCACATGTTGTTCCCAAAGTGCAGGTGCATTTTCCCTTGCTGTCAATCATAGATCTTTTTACCCCTTTATTCACATAGCAAGGGTAAACCCATTGTGTGTCTTTTGTTAACCCCAATTCTTAACCTTAGTAATTCTCTTCTTAACCGACAGCTAGGTAGCCTATAAATATAAGGGAAATATTGATTGTTTTGCCACGCAGAAGCCATAAAACGTACAGAACTTTTCCTCGAAAGGTAATCTTGGTCCGTGCTGCATTCTACAACACGCATTGGAAGAGGAAATCACCCCAATTGATTGTTTTTGTGCAGGAAGGTGCCCCTTCCTGCACAAAAACAATCTCCCCACGACGCAGGCATCCTTGCACCATGTTGCAAGGGTGCCTGCGCCGGCGCATGGCTGCAGTTTGTGCGCCAGTGCAGGGGAAAGCACAGAGATGCGACATATTTTTGTAAATATGTCGCATCCCTGTGCTTCGAAACTAACGCAGCGCGGCGCAGCAAAATGACTTGCTGCATCGCGCTGCGTTAGTTTCTTGTAGATCTGCCCCCTAGATTTAAAAAAAGAAAAATCGTTGAATACCCAAAAAGTAAATCTGCACCCACATTTAATCGTAAATTTGTGTAAGCACATTTACTGCTTTCTTGCGAATTACGTGCATCATCACTGAAAATAACAAGTACAACATGTGATTGGAGGAGCAGCTGGTTTCTAAGAGTGAAAGTGGACTGTTACTGCATGGTGATGTAGAGGTCTTTAAAGAGGTCTGCCGTTCCATATCCTGGATACAGAGATGGCAAAAGCTTATTGCTTTGTATTTTTCTGTTTTCCACTTCTTCATCTCCAATCTGATGTGAGATGCTGAACTTGTCAGCGAGGGAGGGTGGGGATGAGGTTGCAATGGCTTTGTGGATGATGCAGCTGGTTTCAAAGATGGTGCAGGCCGGCAGGGAATGCCAGTGAAGTTTCAGCAGGATGGGGGTGATGTGGTCAGATTTCTTCAGGCCCTGGGTGAGGCTTGCTGCTGCATGCAGTGTGCCATTAAGTGGAGTCTGGAAGGCCACGGAGCCGGCCACTGCCACCATCCAGATGGGTATTGCCTCAAAACTATGAAAATAACACTTCTAAAAATTAAACTTCCCAATGCTTAGCTATAAAATTCAATACTTTGAAAATTAAACACTTTCCTATATATTAGTCCTCAAAATATATTGAAGTAAGGAGTCGGACAGTGTGAAAAGGATGAAGGGTTTAAATGTTATGGATTATTGGTATAGAGTATAGGGTTTAGGGATTAAGGTTATGGTTGTTGGGGATAAGGATATAGCGTTAAAGGTATAGGGTTGGGGTTTAAGGTATAGGGTTAGGGATATAGAAGTTTGGAGTACAGCATTAGGGATTAAGGTTTTAAAGGTTAGGAGTTAAGGGTTTAGAGTGCAGAGTATATTTATGTGGTTCTGGATTAAGGTGGAACAGTATGAAAAACAACTTTTCCTCTCCTTGCAATTCCTCCAGGCATCCATTCAATCCTTCTCCTTGGATGATGGCAGGCATTTCGTGAGTGTCTCTTTGTGTGGCCGCTTAAGGAAGCAGACACTATCACTGTCTGTCACAGTTAACACTAAAAAGGGGCTACTAGGGTTGCCCTTGCCTGACCCAACACAAAAAAGGACTGTGCGGTAACGATCTAGATTTTATTAAAGGAATACTGATGAATATTAAAGAGTAAATCAGCACCCGCATTTAGCTGAAATATACAGGTACACATTTACTACTTTTTTTGAGAATTAAGTTTTTAATCTCTGAAAATAAACTCTTAGATAGAATCCTGTGGAACTACCTAAAGTCGTAGATCCTAACTCAGACAGTCTGATCCAGATCACTGCTTGCTAACTCTAAGGCTAGACTAACTCAATACATCTTTTGGACACCTTTCTCTCTGAGGACCTCAGTACTCCCAATATTGTATCTTTTCTGTCTCTGGGTCATGTCAAGCAATCATACATGAGCGTTAGATCAACCTTATCTGAAGGAGAGAACAATCATGGTCATCAGATGACCAAGACCTCAAGCTCTTGTGCTCTCCATCAGATCCTCTCATCACCATCTAAGGTTGGGTGGGCAGGCCTCAAGAGCGCCAAACAGTTGAAAGGGTTGAGGAAATACAGCAGATAAACCTTTCATTAGGGTGGGATGAAGTTGCGGAGTTTCAGTCCTCGGAATTCCACAGAGTTACATGAAAACTCCACAAAATTCCATGGAGATCTGCGAACGGGCGGAATTAGGCACATCGCACTGCTCATGCTGACTTTTAGCACCGGTATCTCATTCCACACTGAAAAATCAGTGCAAACAGCACCCCACAGCTCACCAGCGAGTGCTGCTTCTCGAGTTGATTTTGCGGTCACTCGAGTAGATTTTCTACTCGAGCGGCCGTTTTCTGACCGAAAATGGGCGCAACCGCCCGCATTGGGTAAATCTTACTAGGTGCCCTCCTAACGACTGAAAATCATGCAAGGGGATGCCAAGTCTTGCTCGCTAACTTACTGTTGGCAAGCCGTGCACGAGAAAAAACTCCACCATGCGGCAGTTGCCGGACTTTGGCCGGAACTCTGCGTTACATGGCCAAAACTCTGCCAACTCCGCCCGCCCTTACCTTTCATCTTGAACACCAACAGCAAGTTATGTGTGATGTGGAAGAGGGTGATGGTAACTTCTCCAGTTATCCTGCGGAAATGTTGAATATAATGTTAAATTAACCCTCCTTCCAGGTGGTAGCCTCAAACATGGCTCCAAAAGGAGAGATCCAAATACAGCAAAAACATGAAAAGCCCTTCTCAGATTTGATTCTGTAAAGAGGCTTACATCATCTCAGAGTATCACCAATAAAAGTCAAACTGCTCTCCTTTAAGGATAAGCCTACACAAAATAGAACAAAAGCTCAACAGCGTGACAACGGAAAACTTGAAAGAATAAGATAAAGATACACAGTTCCTATTCTGCAAGTGGAGGTGAGTCCGGAAAGTCAGGTGGAGCCCCTGTTTGCCCCAGGCCATCGCCTCTGGCCCTTGGCTCTGTATATGGATTAGTATCAATATGAATTTAAAATCAGATCCCAGATCATGTTTAATTGAATTTCAGATTCCAGATCAGCTGAAATTCAAATTCCAAATCAGGTTAAGATTAAAATTCAGACCTTGATCTTCTCAGGATTGAAATTCAGGTCATGCTGAAGTTAAAAAGGCAGATTTCCAGACCATATCATGTTAAAACTAAAATTCAGATCATATTAAAATTGAATTTCAGATTTCAGATCAATTTGGAATTGTTTTTTATATGGCACTAAATGTATCGCAGATCCTCATCATGATTCGAAATACACAGAAGAGATCAGAAAATTGGCTGAAAAAGCTCTGAAGTTCTATAAATGGAGTAGGTGTAATGTCTGCATTCATGCCTTATATATATGTTGGTTAATGCTAAGTGACGCGACAACACAAACCCATTAAACTCGATGCATAAAATACAGCATGCTCCTGTGAGATAAGGCTTATAAAGAGTGCAATCGGACCAATGAAAAACACACTTTTGCTGACTAGTGGGAATAAAAATAATGATGTCAGAGATACAGCCTGGGCACTGAGGCTATGTTCAGGCGCTATATTATGGTCTTATGTCATAGCAGAGAAATTTCACGTTGTGAACCTGGTGCTCTTTCCGATAAATAGCAGAGAAAAGACTGTCAATTAGCATCATGCCAGTGTTAAGGCATTTTGGGGCATATTTGCAACAGGCAGCGATAATTATCGCTGACCTTGTATATCGCATTTTTTCTATCGCTGGAATATTTCGCCAGGCTAGCTTTGTATTAACAACGCTTAGCGCCATGGCGATGTATATTCCAGTCATAGCGCTCCTTTTCCATGGAACATCGCTGGTTTTCCAGCGATGTTCCATGTAAAACGACGATATACTTGATGATACGACCTTGTGGTCGTATCACATGAATCCACCTCCCATGTTAGGTATGCCTTAGTCAGGAATTTAACAGACGTTAATTCCTGCGTTAAGGCATACTTAGCGCGATTAAAATAATCGCTTCCCCGCATTGTAAATATCGCGAAGCTGCCTTCGCGATATTTACCCATGTTGTTTCCACAGACACGCCTACTTTGCATCTCAATAGCGATGCGAAGTTAGGCGTGCTGGAAACGGGAGCAAAATCAGCAAAACACGCGATAGCGTGTCTTTGCTGATAAGGCGATAAAATTATCGCCGCTTTTCGGCCGCAAAAGCGGCGATAATTTTTTAGCGCCGCATTGTTAATATGCCCCTCAATTCTTAAAACTTCGACTAAAGTATTCCTTGGAGCTTGGATTGCAAGGTGCCACTCTCTATTTATATCTCATGATGGTAATTGGACCCTTGGAGATTGGACGAAGGAATGTGGTGCAATGTTGTGGATTTAAACACAGAGGGGCAGATTTACAAGCCCCTTGCGCCACTTTTGCGTTATTTTTCCCATGTTAAAAATGACGCAAAAGTGGCGCAAGGGGCTTGTAAATCTGCCCCAAAATTCGGCCCATTTATCGGGCCACTCATAATGAAGGGCCTCGGTTTTGTAAAATCACATTTACGTGCCCACTGCTCTGCTGCTTTGTACCAAGGCTCGTGCTACATAAATCACATGCATACAACAGCAACAGATTATGAAAGGAGGGAGGAAAGAATCGAGCGCACACAAACCCGGAAATAAAGGGTGGACCCGATAAAATCAACTGCAAAGAGCCAGCCCCTCTAGCAGGTCATCTGCAGAATGATATTACTGTCCTGGCACAACAGATGTAGACTTGCTTTGCCAAAATTAGACTATGGGCCAGATGTACGATGTGCAAAATAGCGCCTCGCAAATTGCGACTCATTTGCGACTCGCAATTTGCGAGGCGCTATTTGGCATGTACAACAGTGTGTTTAACACTGTTTGCAATTCCCAATGGGGTCGCAAATGGCGAGGCTCATGAATATTAATGAGCCTCTCGCAATTTGCGAGCCCATTGGGAATGGCAGGCCCTCCCAGGGATGGTGGCCTGCTGGGCTCAGCAGACCACCATGTCTGGGACTGCTTTTAAATAAAGCAGTTTTTTAAAAAAAATGCAGCCCGTTTTCCTTAAAGGAAAACGGGCTGCATTAAAAAAAAAAAAAACGAAACGTTTTTGTTTCATTTTTGAAGGGCAGATAGTGGTACCTGGGACCACTGCCTGCCCTTAAAAAATATTTTTAGAGACAGTCACAAAGTGGAAGGGGTCACCTGGGGACCCCTTCCAAATTGCGACTGCATTACCACCCTCTTGAAGAGGGTGGTAATTTGCGAGTGTTTTGCGACCGCAATTGCGGTCACAAAACATTCATACATGGGCTTGCGGTCGCTATTAGGAAGGAAACGCCCCTTCCTAAAAGCGACTCGGAATTCCTAAATAGCAAGTCGCAAATAAATTGCGACTCGCTATTTAGGAATTGTACATAGCCCTTTCACATTTTGCATGCGCAAACGGGTCACAAACCCGTTTGCGCATGCAAAATAGGGTTGTACATCTGGCCCTATAACTCCCCCACACTCCATGAGTGGCACTCCCAAATTTGGGCATCTGTTTGGTGCCAACCTGCACAGGAGCATCACACATCCTAGCCTGTATAATACAGGCACATATCACATATGCAATATGCCTGCTGTGGGTTCTCTCAATAATGAATCAGACTCATATGCTGATGGGGTGCCATAGTCTTGAATGTTTATTTTCAACCTCTTAGTCACATGAGGGAGACAATCACCACTTCTCTCCGAAAACACACGGATCTAGACTGAAAAAAGTGCAAAAATGAAACTGTGGGGATATTTACACCTCTGCTTGAACGAACGCTTAGACTTTTTTCCAATTCACAAAACAGGTCTTAGACTTTTTTCCAATTCACAAAACAGGTCGAGGAGTGTGGCTAGAATCTGCGTCAAATGCAAAAAGAACAATTGATGGACAGAATGCAGAGAACAATGTCATACATTCACCGCAGTACAGAGATCTGGGCCTAAATCCATCATTTTTTTGCTCCCCATGCCATTCCAGTTTGAACCCAGCCATATGCAAATCAGTCTTGACCCTGTGCCCAATGGGAACAGTCCAGCCCCAACTGCTTTACAGTTCGGGCTGGACTGTTCCCACAAGGAACAGGGTCAAGACTGATATGCATATGGCTGGGTCCAAACTGGGGTGGTGTGGTGAGCAAAAGAATGATGGATTTAACCAAGATCCTTGTGACTGGGGGTGAATGTTTGCATTGTCCAGCATTCCGTCCATCAATTGTTTCTTTTGCATATGTCGCCCTAAGTGGGAAGGGTATGCCCAGACGTGGGTCCCATGCTCACTACACCACTGGATTCAAGCTAGAATGGCTGATGAAGGGTGATGCCCTGAAACTGGTCCCAGGATGCTTGCTTCCGGTCTAGGGAGGACCGGGCTTGGCAGTTCGGGCTGGACTGTTCCCACAAGGAACAGGGTCAAGACTGATTTGCATCCTTGTGACTGGGGGTGAATGTTTGCACTGTCCAGCATTCCGTCTATCAATTGTTTCTTTTACATTTGTCGCCCTAAGTGGGAAGGGTATGCCCAGACGTGGGTCCCGTGCTCACTACACCACTGGATTCAAGCTAGAATGGCTGATGAAGGGTGATGCCCTGAAACCGGTCCCAGGTTGCTTGTTTCCGGTCCAGGCAGGACCTGGCTTGGCAGTTTGGGCTGGACTTCTCCCACAAGGAACAGGGTCAAGACTGATTTGCATATGGTTGGGTCCAAACTGGGGTGGTGTGGTGGGCAAAAGAATGATGGATTTAACCCAGATCCTTGTGACTGGGGGTGAATGTTTGCATTGACCAGCATTCCGTCCATCAATTGTTTCTTTTGCATAGAATCTGCGTCAAGCACAGGTTTCTGGGGATACTTCTAGGAATGTCTAGTGACTTGTTCCCCAGGCCCTAATTTCCCCGTGGTGCATAAGTGTACAACTGCACACCAGGAAAATATAGCTCAATAGTGTTCATTTTTTTCTTTTCTTCTTTTTATCTGTGGGAAAACAAAATGTCCCCATGGTAAACATTTAGGCCCTAATTACGATGGCGGGCAGAGTGCCACCGACAGGCCGTCAGTGACTCTCTGCCCGACATCCATGGCAAAGTTCCCAGCTCTGCATTTTGATGCAGTTGTTTGGACCACGGAGGTCGGGTGTAGGACCACTGCCACCGACAGGATCCAAAACCCTGTCTGGTCGGCGGTCGGACTCCTATCCCTACTATGAAGGGGGTGCCTGCACAGGCACCGCTGTAGGGATTAGGATGTCCCTTACCGACTGCCTTTTCATGGCGGTCCAACTGCCATGAAAAAGAAGACAGAAGCTGACTCCAGGGGGCCCCAAGCAGGGCCCCAATTCCCCGTGGGCCACTGCTAAGTGGCCCAGGGGGTACATGTAGTGCCCCCCCCACACATCCATGCACAGTGTGCCAGCACCACATGGTGCCTGGCACACGGTGCATGAATGTGCACAAAGTGCCTTTGTGTACAGCGGCATATGCTGTGCCCTTTTCCTGGGCCACAAAAGGAAAGCAGCACAAGCCACAGTAGAAGAAAAGCACTTTCTGACCACCTGCATGGTGGTCTGATCATAATAGGCAGAGCGGGACCGCTGACTTATTGTCGGATAGCCACCTGCCCGATACGATGGCGTATCCAGCTGACCGCCACCGTAATGAGGGCCTTAGAGTCTGGTTTAAGTAGTAACACAAATGTGTCAAAAGTAATATGGATATGACATTTGATATATATTCGATTAACATTGTTAACTACAGGACAAATAAAAATCATGTGTATGATATAGGACAGAAGCTTGCCAGGGACCCCATCACATTCAGCAGTACAATTGCTTTTACAAACGGACAACCCACCCACCTTAGAGTGAACAGAAAATGCCTCATTGCAGGTTCTCGATTCGCTTTCAGATAGAATTACATCTATCCAGGCTACAGAGCATGTAGACGAAATCTTTTTAAGGAAGAATGAGATTCCTTGGCAACAACTTCAAGTTCTGTAAAGGTTAATCTGGATAATGACAATTGCATCTTTTTTTATAATTAACATACTATTAGAGAATATATTGCATAATCCCAGAAGGGGGCGAGCTGTAGAGAATACCCATAAATTGCAATTAAATGGCACACCGACCATACCGTACCACCCCAGAACCCATAGCGAAATAATTTCCAAGCTTGCCCTCATGTTTTGAAACCTTAACAAGGTGTTCAGAAGGATGGCAGGTGCCAGCATCAGCCCCTCCTATAGGACAGAGGAGTGTCGCTCCTCTGCTGCCAGCGCAGCAAAGCTGAAAAATAAAATGGTAGTACATTGAATTCATTGCTATTTTATTTTCAGCCTCAGTCGGTATTTGGGGGAGGGGCCACTGGTGCTGACTGGCAGCAGGGGAGTGGTGCTCACGCCAACAGTTTACACTGCGAATGTCACTTTGGCCGACTGTCGTGTGACGGCCAGCCTGACATGTTCAGTGTAAACATCTCCACCCAACTGTCTCTGACAGCTGGGTGGAGAGCAGGCACAGGCACACAGTGCCTATAGGAGCGTTCAGGCAGCCCGCTCCAACCAATCCATGTGCTGCTCTCATGATGCTGAACCTTATCAGCAGTCTGAGAGCAGCGTCTGAATTGGTGCAGAGAATTCAACTGCTTCAAGAATCCAGCGCCGAGGGACTGAAGCAGAGGACAGGAGGCAAGCCAGCTGAGTGGGTAAGCACTCTCTCTGCCCGTTATTTTGCCTCTTTCTGCTCGTTTCTGACCTTTATTTTTCCTCTTTCCGTCCCTTATTCGTCCTCTTTCTGCTCGTTTCTGCCCTTTATATTTTCTCTTTCTGCTCGTTTCTGACCTTTATTTTTCCTCTTTCTGCTCGTTGTACCGATGGACCAGGGACATGGGTCCATCGAGCTCAGGGAGGCTTCCCCTGCTTGGCCTGGTCTAGAAGCTCTGACCGGGGCCCTTGCGAGCCCCGGGTGGAGGCCCCCCAATCCTGGGCTCCGTTTTCCAGCACACCACATGGCCAAGCCCCTGGGATGGCTTGCTACGGGCCAGGTGGGCCTCCCCTGCGTGGCCGGATCCAGGAGCTCCGACCGGTCCCCCGGTGCCCCTCTGTGCCCGGGGCGGGCTCTCCCACCCTGGGTTCCATCCTCTGGCCTGCCACACTGCCAGGGTCCCGGGATGGGGGTCCATCTGGCAGGGGAGGCTTCCCTTGCTTGGCCTGGTTCAGAAGCTCTGACCAGGGCCCCGGCTGGTCCCAGGTTGGGGACTCTGTCTTCTCAACCACCGCATGGCCAAGCTCCTGGGACGGGCTGCTGTGGGCCTGGGAAGGTCTTCCCTGCTCGGCTGGGTCCAGGAGCTCTGACTGGGCCCTAGTGCCCCTGTGCTCCGGCCGGGCCCACCCTCCCTGGGATCCGTCCTCCAGCCTGCCACCCAGCCAAGGGCCTGGGACGTGGGTTCATCAGGCCCGGGGAGGCTTCCCCTGCTTGACCTGGTTCAGAAGCTCTTTGGAAACTGGGAACAGATAAGAGAAGTGTCCATAGCTTGTGTTGGTGATGTAGGGACAACAGCAGTCAGGGAGCTCTCAATAGTCTTCTCAGAACCAGTCTCTGCAGTGACATCAGGGATTGACGAGCGATGAGTCAAATGCCGAATGTATGAGGAGTCTCGTGTAATGGACTTTTAAGGACTTCGGACAGTCACCATGTAGCCTTTGCTGGTCACAACGTGAAATGGCTCGGCATCAAAAGGAGCATCAGATTTGCATTTTCTCTCCTGAAAGACAAGCACTCTATCTCCTCTGGTGAAAGTAATGTCCTTAGCACATTTGCTCTTGTCTGGATATGCTTTCATTTTTGTCTTATGGTCCAAGTCTTTCTTACGAGTTTCATCCTCATTGGTAGATCTTTTGTTGATCCATTGAGGTAACTTGGTTGTCATGGCTCTCCTAAACATTAATGTAGCAGGGCTTTCACCTGTCGTCGAATGAGGGGTCCAACGATAAAATATAAAAGTGGCATGTAAGACTGTTTTAAGGTCAAGCCTTTCTAACACAGCACGCTAGACAACTTTTTTGAGTTTACGCATAAAACGTGCGACAATGCCATTGGTCTGTGACCAAAGATGTGTACGTTTCTGATGCTTCACATTAAGATGACTGAAAAGTCTCTGAGTTCTCGACTGTTGAAAGGTGGGCCATTGTCAGATTTTAAGATTGAAGGAACACCCCATGGCGCAAAGATGCCATCAAATCTCTCAATGACTCTTTCTTAAGTGATAGATGAGAGATCTTCCATTGGTAGAAGATCTCTCATCTATCACTTAAGAAAGAGTCATTGAGAGATTGAAAACAGGAGTATTCATCAACAATCACCATCAGGTGATGTCCAGTGTCAAGAGGACCAAAGAAGTCAACAGAAATTCTTTCCCAAACATGTTTTGGCAACTCAGACATTTTAAAGTGTTGAACGTTTTTCGATGATAAACAATTGCATAGGAGACAGGCCTTCAATTATCTTTCAACTCGTTCATCGAAATAAGGAAACCAGGCTCGGTCTCGGAGAGACCGTTTTGTGGCAACGATTCCATGATGTCCTTCATGGGCCACTTTAATTATCTGTGGACTCAGTCTCTCCGGAATAACAATTCTCGAACCTCGTAAGATAAAACCTTCTTGAGTAATTGACAGTTAATTTTTGACGTTTTTGAATTTCAGGTACTCACTGTCACTGGCAAGAGGTTGAGTGTGCTGGTTCCAAGATTGATGTGTAATAATGTCCATGTCAGGGACAGCTCCTCCGCTAAGGCGGAGGAGCATTGCCCCACTGCTCGCAGAGCAGAAAAAAGAAAAATGATAATAACTTTGTTATTATCATTTTCTTTTTATTTGCTAAGGGCTTGGTTAGGGCGGGCGGGGCTGGGGTTACAGGGGGAGGAGTGACTTGCACCCTCCAAGTGTGCATGACTGCTTGGCAGGCCAGCCAAACAGTCATGCGCACTTTGCATCTTCCCCACCAGGCTGCAATGCGCAGCCTGATGAGGAACATGCACAGGCTCCCTGTTCCTGACTGAGCGCTGATTCATAGTGCTCAGACCAATCACAAAGCTGCATTGCAGCATTGTGATTGGCTATGGGGAGCCTGGGTGCTTCCTGGTTTGGACCTGCAGAAGAAGAGCAGCAACATGAAAGAGAGACGGCGGCTGTTTAAAAGATAAGTGTTTTTTTTAATTTGTTTTTTTTATTCAACCCCTCCCTCCCCGCCACCCCTATCTCTGCCAGCCGCCACTGGCCCATGTCACTATCTTGATTGTGGCAGTGACAATTCATTCCAAGGAAATGGCAGCAGGTGTGTTCATTCTCACAAAGAAATTTATGTAGGCTTCAGCCGATTTGGAAGGGGTACCATGACACTGTACAGGCACTCGTGAGCAATAGTCAGAAGGGTTTTGATCTTTGCCTGGATGGTGCACGATTGTGTAGTTGCAATGTGTTAGAAAGTGGTTCTGACACTATAGGCCGCCCGGATTTTTCGCTTTTTGAGGACCTAATTGTTGAGCTGTTACTGTGGGAGAGCCTCGTAAATTGGGACTCATCCACAGTGAACTCATGAAGGAAGAGACTGCATGTGGATTTTACTGGTGTCCCCCTAGCTTGACTAGGCCGCTGCGCAGCAGCTGGAGTAAGGGGCACTGGGCTGGTTACATGCAGACACCTGTGTACATGCGTGTGCACATGTGTAGGGACTGCGCAGGGGAGATTCCTAGCGTGCGCAGTCCAGGAGCAGCTACAAAGTGAATGGTGTGGCAGGACTTATGCAGCATTGGGTGGTGATCCGGAATAGGCCTTATACACTAGGAAGGAACATGCCAGGGAAAGTCAGTGTGCTTTACTGTGTTTTTCACTTCATTATTCCCCTATGGGAATGTGGAGCCCATGTGTTAAATTAACTTCCATAAGGCCTACAAATTCCAGACACACACTAAAGTCCACGGTAGCGGATGTGAAAAGAAGTATTCTGCAGAGTCCAAAGTCATATTTGTACTGCTTTTGGGTCATCCAGGAATGTCATATTTCTCTGAGTCCCTGGCTGGGGTCTGGCCCTGGCAGGGTAGATTAATGACCCTTCTTCGCAGAGCCAAGATCTTCCCTCCACGGAGACAAGATAGGTGGAGCTACAGGCTAATCCATCAGCAGCTGTCGCTGGGTGCCAGGCACCAAGCTGAACCAAGGGGAAGGCAGTACTGGGGAAAGGGTCTGGTTTCAGAGACCATGAGGCCAGAGACCCTGGACGACGCCATTTTGGACCAGCTACAGGCTGGACAAGGAGGAGGGAGCAGAGGCAGGGAAGTGATGTGTCGCTGTTTGATAGGACAAACAGAGACTTCCTGCCAGCCCCCTACTCAACTTTTAAAAAGTGCTTGCACAGGAGGAGAAGCTCTCTCTGGGGTGTGGTCTGCGGAGGCGGAAGGTGCTGGAGCCTGGCAATGGGCAGTTGGAAGGAGGAACCCCCTGACTGTCCCCCAGGGCCCTGCCAGCACCAGAAGAGGAGCCCAGGACCAGTGCGCAGAAGCAGAGGCCTCTGCGCAGGGAGAAGAGAGGCCAAGGAGGAGAGACAGGCGACAGGCTGGCGCAGGGAGCCAGTGAAGAAAGCTCCCTGCCGAATCCCCCTCTCAGAGACCCCGAGGGCAAAGGAGAGTGTTCCTCGTGGCTGGGGCTGGCCACCAGGAGTAAGAGGACGCGAAAATGAGGCCGATCGGACCCCCAGGGGCTGAGATAGGGCCCCCGGAAGGTGAGCGACCTTTGACCCCCTGGGGGAGGAAGGGAAGCCGGGAGCGCCGTCGCGCTCCCTGCGAAGGTGCCCTGCAGGGGGCCAGGAGCCCACCCTGGCCCCCACCAAAGATGGAGGCGGGGGAGCGCCGTCGCGCCCCCCGCGAGGAGGTCTCGAGGGGCCCGGCACCCCATCCCCGGGCCCCGAGCAAAGTCGGGGAGCGCCGTCGCGCTCCCCGTGAAGAGGCCCCCAGGGACCCGGGACCCCATCCCCGGGCCCCGAAGTAAAGCCGGGGGACGCCGTCGCGCCCCCGTGAAGATGCGGTAGGCGGGGTTGCCAGGAGCCCACCCTGGCCCCCGGCAAACAATCGAAGCGCGAAGATGCGGGAGGCGGGGGTGCCAGGAGCCCACCCTGGCCCCCGGCGAATAATCGAAGACGGGGAGCGCCGGCGCGCTCCCCGCGAAGATCGCCCCTGTGTGCTGCGGTGAAGAGGGGGAGTGCCATCGCACTCCCCGGGCCCTCGCTGGGCCAGCGGCTGTCGGCGTGTCTGGCCGCCAGAGCGGGCAGACCAGAAGTGATGTGCCGGCTCCTGCGGCCGCACACGGAGGTGCGGGCCGGACAGGTAGCCGGCCGGAGCGGCCGGGGGTGGGCTCCCCGAGCCGGCTTCCACGGGCAGGAGGCCCCAACGAGTGAAGAGATGCGGGAGGACCCGGGTGGGACCGGGCCCCCGCGAAGCAAGGCAGGCTGCGCAGCTCTCCCCAGCACAGCGGGAGAGCCGCTGTTAGGATATGCATGAAGCGGAGCTGAAGCGCCCCATAATGCCTTGCCAGGCATGGGGAAACTCGTTGTTTGATGCTTGCGGTAGCCCCAGGAGCATGGGGTCACCGCCAACTTTGTAAAAAGGTGCCGGGGGAGCTGCAGGAGCAACGCAGTCTCCCCCAGCACGAAGAGAAAAGTCCCACCCTAAGTGTCTTGGGGACTTAAAAAGGATAACCCCTCAAGGGCTCGACCGGCCATTATCACCTTCTAGGCTGGAACTTTTGTTCTACAGCTGAGGGTGTATTTGGAGGTGCTTCATGGAGTGAAGGGCTGAGTTGTGGATGGCTTGAGAAGGGCATCCCCTGGAGGTGAAGAGGTGTAATTGCACCAGAACTGCATTTACTAACGGTTATTCCTTTTTAGAGGGACTGGAGGTCACATATGTAATGGGAGGTACCTGTGTAAGGTGATGTCATAAGCAAAGTGGGTTATGTTGCCAGACATTCCTGCTAGGGTGTCTGGCTGTATCGGGGTAATCCTGTGATTTCATCTCTGATGCCCTTAGGGGCTGTAATTGCAATGCATTCTAATGTCCAACAAAGGTGATGAGTACTGTCATTCTAAGGTGTGCGTAAACATGTATTCTTGCTGCTGCACTTAGGTGAAGACCCAGACTGCTAGCCCTTAAGATATAGAGGTGCATACTTTATGGTCAGTAGGAAATGCTCAGTCAGGGTTATGTGTCACCAAGGCAGGTGTGCCCATTTTTAATGCGCGTTGAGGTAATGGGGTGGGTCGCCACTGGGATGGTGCCAGTGCGCAGGGCCCTCGCTCCAGGTTAGGCTCAACACACTGCATTAGGGGGCAAGATGATGTGCATACATGGGAGTGGTGGTACTAGACCCCACCCCCTTTTGGGAGGGGTGGAGATGTTACGCAATGTCACAAAGTAATTCCAACAGCTTATGTATATTTGTAAATTGGTGCATAGTATTGAGTAGTGTGTGTGTTTAATAAATGTACTCTTACTTTTATAAAGCAAAGTACAGACTGGACAATCAATTATTGAGTGTTATTTCTGCGCACCTGCAAATGGCGATTACTAGCCCACACCACCTCCCTTGAGTAAAGCCTCAGACTGCTCTGCAACGCTACCCTCTGAGAGTCAGGCGCTACAATTGGGTGTTTGGTTCCCAGTGAAGGACAAATGTAGTCATGTTGTTTGTGCAGGCCACACAGATACTGCCTCGTTTTCCAACATTGGTGGCTAGCGGCGGGAAACATAGTATCCCATTCTGGTGCGCATTTATAGCATTTGATAAGTCCAGTTTTGCCACACATTACCTATGCAGTAATGAGCAAATGGAAGAGCGCAAGGCTCTGAGAAGGGTTCAAAGTTTTGGTTAGGTGAACTAAAGGTATGGGAAAGGAAAGCCCCGCGCACATACGGGTCATGTGAAGATATTATGGTTGAAATGTAAACTGTATTGATATGACCGCGCAACGCTGATTTTCATGTGCTAGGGGGATGGTGCTTTCCTAGAAATGATTGCATACAAATGTTCTAAGCCATATTGTATACCTTTGAACCCTAACACTACACGCACTACACTTGCATGAGGAGGGTGTCTCCTCAAGAGATAGGGACAGCAACTGATACCTACATCACAGGTGGGGGTGTAGGGGTGGATTGACCTTTGTGGGGGACAGGAGAGAGAGGGGGTCCTGGGAGATTCCCGCGCTTTTTAAGGGCAGGGAGGGTTTCCACAGAAGGGGCCCCAGGTATTCTTCCCCCGCTGAAAGTACTTGCATTGGCGCAGGCCAAAACCACTGGAAGGGTGGGGCAGGAGGTTTCTTTACCCCGGGTAGTAACGCCCCAGGGGTTCGCATGGTGGGGGACCCCCAGGAACTTTTCCCACGGTGGGAGGAGGATGTGGTAGAGTTGGGTGTCCGGCAGGCCCCCAGGTTAACTGGTGGGGAGGTGAGCGACCCAGGGGTGGCCCCTGGTAGGGGGTGGCCCCAGACGAGGGTAGTTCTTGAGTGATAGTGTGTAGTGGTAGCCCCTAGGTAACCTAGGTGGGCTAGGTAACTGACCCAGTGGAGATCGGAGTGGGGGTGATGTACTCCCTAGTTTCCAGGTGAAGGGTTAGTGGTGGACCCTGAGGCGTCAGGGTCGGGTGGACGGTGACCAGTCCGGTAGGTCCTGTGGGTCTTGAACCCAAGGACCAGGAGCATGGGGGTGTTCCCCTAGCTCGAGGCAGGAGGTGGACTCCTGCAAGGTAGTAACACCCTGAACACAGGTGGGGCCTATCTTAAGTGAAGGGACCCTGTGTTTTGCAAAGGGGTGGTGCAGGCCTAGCCGGGATCTTTAGGGTCCCTGGCTTGGTGTGGGCGTGCTACCCTGACCACAGGTGGGGCCTATCTTAAGTGAAGGGACCCTGTGTGTCGCAAAGGGGTGGTGCAGGCCATCCAGGGACCCTGTGGGTCCCTGGACGGTCTCCCAAGGCGCTGCCGGGAGACCGGGGAGAGCCATGAGAGGTGGGCCTGGGTCTAGCTAACTCGGGGCCCACAGGCTCTCTAAGGGTACTCTGGGAGGAGAGCGCGCCTCTCGGAGGGAAGGGTGCGTAGGCCCTGTTCTCGCAGCGGAGAACAAGGAAGGGGTCTAGGTTCCCGGGGTAGTTTCCGTGTGGAGCTACTGACGGGGGGAATGAGCTGTAGAATGTCTGACGGGGCACCCTCAGTGTTCCTCCCTGGCACTGCCAGTGCGGTAGTGAGGCCGGTCTGAGGTCCTATCAGGGACCCAGGCCAGTGGCCAATGGGTGCTTTTCTGTGTGGGGAAAGCACGAGTGGCTGTGCTTTCTTTAGGGAAGCCAGTCGTCCCGAAAGGGTGGTGGCAGCAGAATGACCTCAGCGGCAGGCTGAGGGGGAGGGTCCAGAGAGGTTGCATCTTTAGGGTGCAAGGACCAAACGGAGAGAGGGTACTGGTTGGAACAAACTCCAGAAGGGAGACCAGCTAGTGACCCAGGGGATGGGATGTGGACCTGTCCCGGAAGACCGCAACGGTGCTGAGGCACTGGACCCTTGTCCCGAGAAGGGGTAGGCATAGTTTTGCATGCCCAAGGGCAAAGGTGGGCCTAGTGAGGCCAAGTCCATGTAGACCATGAGTGACCTAGAGGTATCTAACCTAGAGCCCGGAGGGTTCTTAGGGTAGTCTGGGATCCCTGTCATGGGTGGAGATTTCATGGATGGGAGGAGTAGGTGGTCTGAGCGGATAACTGGTGAGTAAGGGGGTCTGGTCAGAACCCCTTATAACTAGTTATCGCTGACTACGGGAAGAATACCCATGTAGAGTGGCTACTTCTTCCCTGTAGGATTCAGCTGGGCGCGGCGTGTGTTAGAAAGTGGTTCTGACACTATAGGCCGCCCGGATTTTTCGCTTTTGAGGACCTAATTGTTGAGCTGTTACTGTGGGAGAGCCTCGTAAATTGGGACTCATCCACAGTGAACTCATGAAGGAAGAGACTGCATGTGGATTTTACTGGTGTCCCCCTAGCTTGACTAGGCCGCTGCGCAGCAGCTGGAGTAAGGGGCACTGGGCTGGTTACATGCAGACACCTGTGTACATGCGTGTGCACATGTGTAGGGACTGCGCAGGGGAGATTCCTAGCGTGCGCAGTCCAGGAGCAGCTACAAAGTGAATGGTGTGGCAGGACTTATGCAGCATTGGGTGGTGATCCGGAACAGGCCTTATACACTAGGAAGGAACATGCCAGGGAAAGTCAGTGTGCTTTACTGTGTTTTTCACTTCATTATTCCCCTATGGGAATGTGGAGCCCATGTGTTAAATTAACTTCCATAAGGCCTACAAATTCCAGACACACACTAAAGTCCACGGTAGCGGATGTGAAAAGAAGTATTCTGCAGAGTCCAAAGTCATATTTGTACTGCTTTTGGGTCATCCAGGAATGTCATATTTCTCTGAGTCCCTGGCTGGGGTCTGGCCCTGGCAGGGTAGATTAATGACCCTTCTTCGCAGAGCCAAGATCTTCCCTCCACGGAGACAAGATAGGTGGAGCTACAGGCTAATCCATCAGCAGCTGTCGCTGGGTGCCAGGCACCAAGCTGAACCAAGGGGAAGGCAGTACTGGGGAAAGGGTCTGGTTTCAGAGACCATGAGGCCAGAGACCCTGGACGACGCCATTTTGGACCAGCTACAGGCTGGACAAGGAGGAGGGAGCAGAGGCAGGGAAGTGATGTGTCGCTGTTTGATAGGACAAACAGAGACTTCCTGCCAGCCCCCTACTCAACTTTTAAAAAGTGCTTGCACAGGAGGAGAAGCTCTCTCTGGGGTGTGGTCTGCGGAGGCGGAAGGTGCTGGAGCCTGGCAATGGGCAGTTGGAAGGAGGAACCCCTGACTGTCCCCCAGGGCCCTGCCAGCACCAGAAGAGGAGCCCAGGACCAGTGCGCAGAAGCAGAGGCCTCTGCGCAGGGAGAAGAGAGGCCAAGGAGGAGAGACAGGCGACAGGCTGGCGCAGGGAGCCAGTGAAGAAAGCTCCCTGCCGAATCCCCCTCTCAGAGACCCCGAGGGCAAAGGAGAGTGTTCCTCGTGGCTGGGGCTGGCCACCAGGAGTAAGAGGACGCGAAAATGAGGCCGATCGGACCCCCAGGGGCTGAGATAGGGCCCCCGGAAGGTGAGCGACCTTTGACCCCCTGGGGAGGAAGGGAAGCCGGGGAGCGCCGTTGCGCTCCCTGCGAAGGTGCCCTGCAGGGGGGCCAGGAGCCCACCCTGGCCCCCACCAAAGATGGAGGCGGGGGAGCGCCGTCGCGCCCCCCGCGAGGAGGTCTCGAGGGGCCCGGCACCCCATCCCCGGGCCCCGAAGCAAAGTCGGGAGCGCCGTCGCGCTCCCCGTGAAGAGGCCCCCAGGGACCCGGGACCCCATCCCCGGGCCCCGAAGTAAAGCCGGGGACGCCGTCGCGCCCCCGTGAAGATGCGGTAGGCGGGGTTGCCAGGAGCCCACCCTGGCCCCCGGCAAACAATCGAAGCGCGAAGATGCGGGAGGCGGGGGTGCCAGGAGCCCACCCTGGCCCCCGGCGAATAATCGAAGACGGGGAGCGCCGGCGCGCTCCCCGCGAAGATCGCCCCTGTGTGCTGCGGTGAAGAGGGGGAGTGCCATCGCACTCCCCGGGCCCTCGCTGGGCCAGCGGCTGTCGGCGTGTCTGGCCGCCAGAGCGGGCAGACCAGAAGTGATGTGCCGGCTCCTGCGGCCGCACACGGAGGTGCGGGCCGGACAGGTAGCCGGCCGGAGCGGCCGGGGGTGGGCTCCCGAGCCGGCTTCCACGGGCAGGAGGCCCCAACGAGTGAAGAGATGCGGGAGGACCCGGGTGGGACCGGGCCCCCGCGAAGCAAGGCAGGCTGCGCAGCTCTCCCCAGCACAGCGGGAGAGCCGCTGTTAGGATATGCATGAAGCGGAGCTGAAGCGCCCCATAATGCCTTGCCAGGCATGGGGAAACTCGTTGTTTGATGCTTGCGGTAGCCCCAGGAGCATGGGGTCACCGCCAACTTTGTAAAAAGGTGCCGGGGGAGCTGCAGGAGCAACGCAGTCTCCCCCAGCACGAAGAGAAAAGTCCCACCCTAAGTGTCTTGGGGACTTAAAAAGGATAACCCCTCAAGGGCTCGACCGGCCATTATCACCTTCTAGGCTGGAACTTTTGTTCTACAGCTGAGGGTGTATTTGGAGGTGCTTCATGGAGTGAAGGGCTGAGTTGTGGATGGCTTGAGAAGGGCATCCCCTGGAGGTGAAGAGGTGTAATTGCACCAGAACTGCATTTACTAACGGTTATTCCTTTTTAGAGGGACTGGAGGTCACATATGTAATGGGAGGTACCTGTGTAAGGTGATGTCATAAGCAAAGTGGGTTATGTTGCCAGACATTCCTGCTAGGGTGTCTGGCTGTATCGGGGTAATCCTGTGATTTCATCTCTGATGCCCTTAGGGGCTGTAATTGCAATGCATTCTAATGTCCAACAAAGGTGATGAGTACTGTCATTCTAAGGTGTGCGTAAACATGTATTCTTGCTGCTGCACTTAGGTGAAGACCCAGACTGCTAGCCCTTAAGATATAGAGGTGCATACTTTATGGTCAGTAGGAAATGCTCAGTCAGGGTTATGTGTCACCAAGGCAGGTGTGCCCATTTTTAATGCGCGTTGAGGTAATGGGGTGGGTCGCCACTGGGATGGTGCCAGTGCGCAGGGCCCTCGCTCCAGGTTAGGCTCAACACACTGCATTAGGGGGCAAGATGATGTGCATACATGGGAGTGGTGGTACTAGACCCCACCCCCTTTTGGGAGGGGTGGAGATGTTACGCAATGTCACAAAGTAATTCCAACAGCTTATGTATATTTGTAAATTGGTGCATAGTATTGAGTAGTGTGTGTGTTTAATAAATGTACTCTTACTTTTATAAAGCAAAGTACAGACTGGACAATCAATTATTGAGTGTTATTTCTGCGCACCTGCAAATGGCGATTACTAGCCCACACCACCTCCCTTGAGTAAAGCCTCAGACTGCTCTGCAACGCTACCCTCTGAGAGTCAGGCGCTACAATTGGGTGTTTGGTTCCCAGTGAAGGACAAATGTAGTCATGTTGTTTGTGCAGGCCACACAGATACTGCCTCGTTTTCCAACACAATGTTGTAGTCATAAACCTCTGCGTTCAATGTGAGGAGGCATCTTGGCCTTTGAATTGCCAAAGATGGTCAACAATGCTTGATTATCTGTCATAAGCGTGAAAGGCTTTCCATATAAAAACACATGGAAATGTTCACAAGCCCACACCACTGCTAAACTTTCTTTCTCCGGTTCTCTTTAGTTCTCTTTAGTTTGGGACAAACTTCTACTTGCATATGCCACAATATGCCTTTGAACGTCTGAGTGTCCACTGTGCTGGACAAGGACCATGCCTAACCCGACTGGGCTAGTGTCAACAACCTCTGGATGAAGCTTTGAATCAAAGTATGCCATTTCAGTGGCGTTCTCAATAGCCTGTCTGATTTTCTTAAAGCTGTGCTCGCATTCATGTGACCAATGAAATGAAACATTCTTTTTCATCAAGTCTCTCAATGGAGCACTCACTGTGGCAAAGTCTTGTATGTATCTAGAACAGTAACTGGCCATGCCAAGGAACGTGCCATGGAAACATCTTGTGGGGGACTAGCAGTTGACAATGCTTGCACTACAGCTGGATCGGGTGTTATACCCCCATCGGAAAAGATATGGCAAAAGAATTTAAGTTTTGTCTTATGGAACTCACACTTCTCAGCATTTAAAGTTAAACCTGCATCAGCAAATAAATGACACACTTGTGTGAGAGATTTATCGTGCTCCTTCTGTGTAGCTCTGAAAACCAATACGTCATCATTATAATTGGAAGCATTCATGACAGGCTGTATGATACATCAAATGACATCTTGAAAAAGGTCTGCAGCTGATTACACAACTATACTTAGCCTTGTATATCAGAACAGACCAATATGTGTAGAAAAGTTGGTAATGTACCTGCAGTTCTCCTCGAGTTCCACCCGATGATATCCTTTGTTCAAATCAAAGCGAGAGAAGACCTTTACACCACTCGATTATATGACCATGTCTGCAATGTGCAGACCTTGATGTCATTCTCTTTCAATTACCTTGTTAGCTTGACGCATATCAACACAGATGCATACAGCTCCTTCAATGTCTTTTTGGGCACTACCACTATGGGAAAAACCCATATAGTTGGACCAGTAGAACACTCAATTATATCACGTTTGAGTAAGGATTTAAGCTCTTTCTCAACAGCTTTTTCTAAATGAAATGCAATTTGTCTGTGTCTTTGAGCATTAGGACGTATGTCCTCATTAATATGTAACTGTACTTTCATAGTCTTAAGTTTTTTCAAACCACGAAACAATGAAGAGAACTGACCTACTATACTTCTGACTTCCAACATGGTATATATTGGTAATATTTAAATCGGAAGCAGTGCCTATTCCAAATCTATGCAGATTTCTAAGTGTATTTTAAGACTTAGGGGTCGATTCCGATCTCGGCCAGAAGCGCACCTAACAGTATTCGTCCGGAAAAAATACAAGCCGAATGTGTGTTTCCCGACCGATTCGAACACTCGTCCGAACGAACAAGTACGATGCGCATAACAGCCCAGATTCTGAGCGAACCGTACTCACCCATTTCAGCTCCTGTTCCCCGCCCGAGCCGGATCCGTAAATGCCGATTCGAGTCGCACGGAAGCAAATACACAGCACCTTCCGCCCGGACTAGTACGATGCGCCTTCAGTACGCGCCGAACCCGTCGCTACGTCCGGCACGTTTGAGCATCCGGGAGAGCCGTACATAAGCTCCGATTCGCGCCACAAGAATATCCACGGCTACGAGAAGAACAAGCCAGCGACGAGTACGAGTTGAAGACACGCGAAACCCGAACGAGACGACCCAAGCATGAATCCCATCGCGCAGGTCCTACCTATACTCTACATCTATTACCGGGACCGGCACGGACGCGTACGGCGCAGACGGTAAGTCAAACACCAACAACACCAACAAACGACACGTACCCGAAATATGTCACACACACATAGGGATGCACAAATGACGTACACTAGCAACAGCAGAACCATAGGGGTGGGATGGCCATCACCAATGCCATACACACCCACAGGGGGATGGATGCCTACCACTACCACCACCCCTACTCAGGGGGGCCTGGATGCCTGTCACTATTACCATCCCCACCCTTAGGGGGATGGATGCCTGCCACTACCACCACCCCTACTCAGGGGGCCTGGATGCCTGTCACTACTACCATCCCCACCCTTAGGGGATGGATGCCTGCCACTAACACCACCCCTACTCAGGGGAGCCTGGATGCCTGTCACTACTACCATCCCCACTCATGGGGGATGGATGCCTGCCACTACCACCACCCCTACTCAGGGGGGCCTGGATGCCTGTCACTACTACCATCCCCACTCATGGGGGGATGGATGCCTGCCACTACCACCACCCCTACTCAGGGGGGCCTGGATGCCTGTCACTACTACCATCCCCACTCATGGGGGGATGGATGCCTGCCACTACCACCACCCCTACTCAGGGGGGCCTGGATGCCTGTCACCACTACCATCCCCACCCTTAGGGGGATGGATGCCTGCCACTACCACCACCCCTACTCAGGGGGCCTGGATGCCTGTCATTACTACCATCCCCACTCATGGGGGATGGATGCCTGCCACTACCACCACCCCTACTCAGGGGGCCTGGATGCCTGTCACTACTACCATCCCCACCCTTAGGGGATGGATGCCTGCCACCACCACCACCCCTACTCAGGGGGCCTGGATGCCTGTCACTACTACCATCCCCACCCTAGGGGGATGGATGCCTGCCACTACCACCACCCCTACTCAGGGGGCCTGGATGCCTGTCACTACTACCATCCCCACTCATGGGGGGATGGATGCCTACCACTACCACCACCCCTACTCAGGGGGGCCTGGATGCCTGTCACCACTACCATCCCCACCCTTAGGGGGATGGATG
The DNA here is from genome assembly GCA_963921515.1 of Calotriton arnoldi. NCBI lineage: Eukaryota > Metazoa > Chordata > Amphibia > Caudata > Salamandridae > Calotriton > Calotriton arnoldi. The sequence continues at coordinate 270,856 of CAWUFW010015214.1, read as the reverse complement.
CCTGCCACTACCACCACCCCTACTCAGGGGGGCCTGGATGCCTGTCACTACTACCATCCCCACTCATGGGGGGATGGATGCCTGCCACTACCACCACCCCTACTCAGGGGGCCTGGATGCCTGTCACTACTACCATCCCCACTCATGGGGGATGGATGCCTATCACTACCACCACCCCTACTCAGGGGGCCTGGATGCCTGTCACCACTACCATCCCCACCCTTAGGGGGATGGATGCCTGCCACTACCACCACCCCTACTCAGGGGGCCTGGATGCCTGTCACTACTACCATCCCCACTCATGGGGGGATGGATGCCTGCCACTACCACCACCCCTACTCAGGGGGGCCTGGATGCCTGTCACTACTACCATCCCCACCCTTAGGGGGATGGATGCCTGCCACCACCACCACCACCCCTACTCAGGGGGGCCTGGATGCCTGTCACTACTACCATCCCACCCTAGGGGGATGGATGCCTGCCACTACCACCACCCCTACTCAGGGGGCCTGGATGCCTGTCACCACTACCATCCCCACCCTTAGGGGATGGATGCCTGCCACTACCACCACCCCTACTCAGGGGGCCTGGATGCCTGTCACTACTACCATCCCCACTCATGGGGGATGGATGCCTGCCACTACCACCACCCCTACTCATAGGACGGGTAATGCATGACACAACCAGCATACTCCCACATAAGGAATGTCTGAAAATTACATCCCCCCAACACCATGACAAGCGTGTGTAGTCTGTGTCAAATGCCTACAACACTGAACATGACATTGAACATACAATGTGACCCCCTATCACATGTGTCACACATAAATGTGTGTGGCCTCCACAATGCAAGCAGACCATGACCACTGTGGCAATGGGGTCTAACACCCCATCATCACAGTGACCAAAAGGTAAGTTTGGGGTCCATAGCTGAAGCACATTTTGAACAGTGTGGCAATGGGGCCTAAAGCCCCATCACCACAGTGACCAAAAGGTAAGTGTGGGGTCCATAGCTGAAGTACATTTTGAACAGTGTGGCAATGAGGCCTAAAGCCCCATCACCACAGTGACCAAAAGGTAAGTGTGGGGTCCATAGCTGAAGCACATTTTGAACAGTGTGGCAATGGGGCCTAAAGCCCCATCACCACAGTGACCAAAAGGTAAGTGCAGTCATGGTAAAAGCTGCAAAAGCCAAACTGCATGGATGATTCCTGGTCACACAACAACAAACACATCAGTGGCATAGTAGTGCTTGTGTCCCATAGCAACATAGATTGGGTGAGGCAAACAGTGCAGTGGCAATGAAACATCGTTTTGGCCATGTGCATACAAACATCACCCATGGGGGCTCACATTGTCAACATTCACAAATAACACAATGACAGAAGTGACTATCATAATGCAGAGCCACATATCTGCACCAATGGACACACAAATGTAGATATCCTGTGGAGACTGTAGATGTCAGGTGAACAAATACCATACCATGGCAGCAATGGGACATACAAACCATGATCATTGTGCTGACTGATGACCTAGGAGTCCCAGGGACAGCAGGGGAAAGCCACCACACTCAAGATATGCCAATGCAGTGGTGCAAATGCATAAACACAAACAGGCAGACTCACACTGCATATCAAACACAACAGGTGAGGGGGGTGTGCCAGTGTCCCCAGGCAAACACACAACACATGAGGAGGCCTGAATCCCTATTACACAGATGTCAACACAGTGCCACACAAAAGTAACTCATGGATCTGATTCCCTATGTGGGCAAACAGGCATTGTTAGATGAGAGGGAGCCCAAATTACACATGTCACACAAGCTTGTAGGAACAGCAACTAACACAGCAAGAGACAGACCCACCACAGCACTACCCCCAGGGACCCCACATTGTGGTGACACTAGCCTGCATGATAATCCCACTGTGATGACAAAGGTAGATGTCATTCACACTGTGAACCACAGCCATGTGTCCTGAGCAACAAACTACCATCACACCTACACAAGCACAAATCAATCAGCACGGCCTGCCAGCCAAGGCCAATATGGAGGTAGGGGTCTAGCCGTGCAACAACTCACATTTGCACACACTCAACACCACACACCTTGATCTACACCAATGTGCAGCAGTGAAGCTCACATGGACTGGTGACATTGCACATGCACCTATGACAATCCCAGTGGTGGTGGGGGGAACTAAGGTGCAGAAACCCATCACACATGGCCAGTCAACAAGACTCGTGAATGTCTGACACACTGCACAGTACGCGGTACATGGGCATGACGTGAAATCCACCCCAGTCAATGGGATCCCGGCCATAGTCACACACCAATGAAGACGCCAAGGTGACCCACAAAGAACACACGTAGACAACTTCCAACATTGCAGCTCTGACCCTGAGGAGTGGCAGCAGTCACACACACAACGTGTCACAATCACTGAAAGCTAACACAAACTGTAAATTACATGACTTGTGTAACCAACAAGTGCCAAGAGGAATCCTGACTGTGTCCCATCTGCGTTTGCCCACATCCCCAGCCCTGACAACAAAGACAACTAGGGATGACAACCTGATGAACATTAGTTTGCCATGCACCCACATCCTGGAGAAACCAGGTCCAAGATGCTGGATGAACACAGAACAACTCAGCAAGCATCACAAACAGGAACATCCGTAGGGACACAGCCTGTGTAGGAAAAGTGAAGGGAACACGCACAGACATGCTTACACAACACACAACACGGGCCCAGGCAATGTCACGGGATTACACACTGCCATGAGGGCACTCCACTCCTGTGGAAGGTCCGCTGTGCCAAACCTTGTCTGTGCATCGACTCAAACATGTCAGCAGAACACTCGGTCAGTGAGTCAACAACTACAACACACTGAAGGCTCTGCTCACATCAGCCTGGGTACGGGAGTGTCACGTCAGTCATCTGCATACACCCAAAACACGTGTCAACCAAGTTGCACTGTATACACAGATGAGTCCTTCAACATTGATGTGCTAAACTGCATGTCCAGTGGAGATGGGCACACAGTCAGGGAAATAGAAACATTGAACAGTGGTAAGCCCACCAGATGTGCATCAGTGTAAGACAAAGATGTTAATTTACAAATGCAAAACGTACATCCTTGTGTCAAATGCTGAACATTACACGCTCAGACTGCAGCAAAGGATGCTATAGATCCAGACAACATTAGGACAGATATCCCATGGACCACATGGAGTCCATCACAGCAACACTTCATTTTCCTGATCTGAACACTATTACAACTGCAAATGCATGATGATACTCATCTACATCATGTACATCTAAAGAAAAACCACAAGAAAACAAAAAGAGGCTTTATTCAGCAAATGTCAAACTAAATTTTTAACTCCAAAAGAAACTAAGGCCAATGGCCAGTCCAAATACACAGTCCCAACAGGGTGATGTGTGACAACTTGTCAGCCATTGCTTGCCTGCACTGGTATGGACAGGGGACATCCCCCTTGGAGGGGCATACGAGGGGCAGGCCAGGCACTGCAGGGACAGGATCAGGGGATGCTAGAAGGAGGCAGTGAAGGGGTGGTGGGTGCAGGAGTGTCACCGGCAACTGCAGTGGAGGTGTCTGACTCAGGGGGGGCCGGCACCACTGTAGGGCACAAGTCAGACGGGGTGGTTGTGGACTCCACTGCAGTGCATGACTCCAAGGGAGTGGAAGGGGGCAGATGAGGTGGGCAGGACAGAGGGGGGACCCGGTCTCCACACCAGTGGCACAAACAGGCAGAGCGTCTGGTTTGGGGGTGGAAGAGCAAGTGGCAGGGGGGAGGGCCTAAGCAGTTTGGGGATGCGGTATCGGTGTGTGGGGGAACCTGGGGCAGGGTGTGGCGGTGGAACCTGTGGAGTGGTGGCCTGGGGGATGGAGGAGAGAGACTGGGTGGTGGAGCTGCGTGATGGTGGTGGTGGGGTCTTGCCCTTCCTGGTCCGGGGGACTTCCGAATGGGGTCCTCAGTCTGCCTGCGCCTGGGGGAGGGTGTCCGGGGGCGAGGGGCACTCCCCTCTGTGTGGGTGGACTTCCTCTTCCCCCGGTATGCTGGATCTTGGAGGGAGAGGATTTGGAGGACTGCGGAGTGACTGTGGATGCCTGTGTGTGTGTCTGTTCCCCATTCCCTGTGTGTGTGGTATCAGTCCCCTGAGGATGCTTGTGTGCACGTCTTGCCTTTCTTTTGGGTGTGTCTGTGCTGCTCGTGTCTGTGTGTTTGGGTGATTGTGCAGGTGTGCATGTGCTTTGGACAGGTAGGGTGCCAGGAAGTGTGGATGGGGCAGAGGTAGGAGGGGTGAGGGACTGTTGGAGGAGGGACACTGCTGCCGTCAGGGAGGAGTCCATGGACTTATTGCTCCTCTGTAGGGCATACATACCCGTTGAGATGCCCTCCATGAACGACACCAGCTGTGTCAACAGAGTGGTGTGTGCATGGAGGACACTCAGCATTGCTGTCTGCCCTACATGGAGCTGCCGAAGTAGGTAAACAGACTCCTCACTCAGGGCAGCAGGGGACACAGGGGCAGGGGGTGCGGTGCCTGGCACAAAGGAGACACGCTCCCGAACACGGGAGCCTCCACGGACCTCTGGAATGGGAGCCAATGGGAGGGCGGTGGTGGTGGTGGTGGAGCCAGACAGACTAGCTGGGGTTTGGTGGCTGCTGAGACCCGCCTCCACAAGGGAGTCATGCTCCGAGCTGCTGTGGTCCTCAGCTGAGGTGGATGGTGCTGAGGACTCCTCGGTGTGGCTCCCCTCACCCTCCGTGCCACTGGGTCCCTCCGATCACTCGTCGGCTGTTGACCCAGTCTGGCTCTGCAGCTCCTCCCGGTCCGTGGAGCTGTCCCCTCCTGTGGCCGTGAATGTATCTGCAAACAATCAGGGAAACAGACAAACATCAGTCACCTGCACTGACCGCACACACCACAGTAAGTACAGCACATTACAGAGCAAGCCCTGGCATCCTTAGTTGAACATTGCCAAAAGTCCTCACACAGATTCTGAGAAGCCAATTGTCAGTCTGATGGTCAACCATGGAACTCACACCCCTCCTGCCCTTGCACCCATCTGTCTGGTGCCTGTCTGATGGTAATACCCCAGTGTGGACACATGCACCACCTACACAGTTGTTGGACATTGCAGAGAACACAGTGAAGTATGTGAACATGCACACATCACATCTCTTGCCACTGAGTCAGTGCAGATGTCCGGATAAAGGGATGGCCAGAGTCTAAATAGAAATGCATGTGATGCATACCAGCACCAGACACCATGATGCACCCATGTCCGGTTAGTCAATGCCACAATGGGGTGCATGTTTCACATGTCACTCCCCTGCAGGATCACTCTTAGGAAGTTTAATGCCATGACACAGGCATGCGTGCAAAGTCATACATCACTGTCTCCAGTCACATGGCCATGGCAGCCAGCCAACAACAGTCTGCACTGTGTCACAATCCTAGGACATGGGGAATGCAAGTTATGTAACTGACAAGTGCACATGTCCATCCCCCACAAACCACATCATCTGAACTCGTATTTGTCCACGTCATACCAATTGGACATATGGGAGACATGAAACACAACTCTCAGAACCTGAGCACCTCACAGTGTGCTGTGAATGAAAAACAGCTGCCTGAAAGTCACAGTCGCATACACCTGTGTGCACAGTCAAGTGATCAAACACCTATAAGTCACAGAAGTATCGTCTCTCATGGTCACATCTCAGATGGCATGCTGAGCCCTAACCGATAAACATACCAGTAGTCCTGACAACGAAGCCACAGCACAATGACACAGAGGCAGACACCTGAGGGAACATGTCACTGAGCACAACATGTCAGCTGATACACGGGAGTGGGAGTACAGAGTGTATTGTATGCCCTGGAGTAGGCATGACTGTCCAGCTCCACCTGTAAGAGGGATGAGCCCTGGACAGTAAGCAGGTGGCTAAGCATGTGTGACACACTTGACATACATACTCCTGAGGCCCAAACATTGTTCCCATCCGCAGCATGAGGGTGTGCCAAATACCCCAGGGACATGTGGTGATTCAGATCAGCAAGTGGACCACATATCAAAGTTACACCCAGATTACATTTCACGACTTAGGCATTGTGTGAGCAATCGACCCACCCATGAAGCCCACCACAAAGTCACGGGAACAAAAGCTGTCCCCCACCTTGAGCAAAGCAAAATGCAAGGACCCTGTACCCAAGTGACACAATTTCCTGACCGTAAGGACCACACCTGCGTATCAGATGAGGAGTGGGCATGTCACAATTGAGGGACATGGGTCCTGGACCACAAGACTGATGAAGTTTAACCAGGCCATAGGAGGGCACATAGCATGTCAGACAAAGTTCACAGTGCAGTCATGGACTCACCCCCTCCTTGCTGCTGTCTGTCCTTCAGCTGCCCATCCAGGTCAGGGAAGACCACAGCCAGGATCCGGAGCATGTGGGGGGTCAGGGTCCGGTGTCCGCCCCTCCTGCGAGGAGGCGACAGCTTCAGCTGGACCCTTGCGATCCTCCGGGTCCAGCCACGAAGGTCCTGCCACCTCTTCTGGCAGTTGCAGATCCGGCGCTTGTAGACCCCCATGGATCTTACTGCCCGGGCGATGGTCAGCCAGATTTCCTGCTTACGGTGGGCATCAACCTGTGAGGATGACAAAGTGAAAAGGCCATTACTACACATGCAACATATCCGTGCATCACACAGTTGGATATACATGTCTCAATCACAGGGGCATATGATGTACACATGCAGTGCAACGATGGCTATGAACAGTTTGCCAGCAGTTACTACATGGTATCATTGCATGGGAAGTAAACCTTGTTGGAATGCACTGTTACTGCACTGTACCTGTTCAGTGCATGTGACTACACACTTTGGGGGTGAGAACTACTCAGTGAGCATGCTAGCCAGTGGTGTGCACACTGTAAGTCTTGCTAGTCAGACAACATGCACAATTAGTAAGGCAGTGGACAGCACACTCACCTGCTCCCCTGGTGTCCCATACAGCTTGCTGTACTGTGGAAGGAGGTTGTCCAGCAGGGCCTGGTTCTCCTCAAGGCTGAAGGCTGGGGCTCTCTCCACAGTACGTGCCATTGCAGTAGCCAGAGGATGCAGAGACAGCAGCAGTGTTGGTGGCAGATGTCGTCCTGGAGCATGTAGTGCAGGCAAGTGAGCCCTCAGGGGAACAGCCAGCATTATATGTGTTCTGCAGAGGCAGATACTGTCCCATGTGTCCAAAGTGATAGGTCCAAGTCGTTTGCATCTTCTGAATCTGACCAATCCATGGAATAGCAGCACTAATACATGCCCACAGCATCCTTCAAAACTTCAACTTCATGACACCCATGAATTTGCAACATTGTTGTGGCTGGCCAACTGAATTCACTGCATCAGACTCGTTGAAGCTTCGAAAACGCGTCTGTTGCCATGCCAGGCCCCAGCCAATGCGTGCGCACCGTTCGGTCCATTGCTGTACAACGCGTGCCTGTACAGGTCACACGCATATGTCACCATGCTTGTCACTGGTGAACCTATGCCAGCCACATAAACTTTCCAGGGACTACAACACCACACCCAGTCCACACTGTATCTAAGGCATGTAAGGCTGCATTACCTTTTCTGTGTATGGGGGTAAACATGTGGTTTTTGGGGTGGCACTTGGGGGCAGCCACACCCAGGCTGTGCACGTGTTCATGGGGACAGGATCCTTTGTGGGTTGTGCACCTGACCACTGTGATGTGCAACTGTTCATTTTGGAGCATGTGGCATGGTCACATTTCCAGGTTGTGTATGTGTATGACATGTCACATACCCCCAGGCTCACATGTGGGAAGGCATGTACGTAATAGGGTGACCCATTGCCACAATAGTGATGGCCCTCCACAGTCTGTGTGCATGTTGTGTTTCCAATGTCTCTGACTCCATGTGCACAATGGGAGACAGTCTCCACATCCACGTTGTTTGTGCATGGACTTTGATGTTGTGTGTGTGTGTGTCACAGACGTCCATGTCTGTCCTGGAGAGGCAACAGGGGCCACTACCTGTGGGAGTCATGTTTGTTTTTCTGACGTGTACATGATACGCCATGTCATGCCAGTGTCCATGTGGCAAGGCAGGTTCCCTGGGAATCTACCTGTCAATGAACTGTGATGCCTGTGGTGCATCTGTCCAGACATGTCACTGTGGTGTGTGTGTGGAACGTGACAGCAGTAAATGGGTACCGTGACACAGCCTAATGGTTTCCCATAGCACACCCTGGAACCTGTTGTCAACACATGTTGGACAGAGATGTTAGATGATGTCCATGTAGGTGCCATATATGTCCAAATAGAACGGCACACACATCAAGTACTTGTGTCTCGTAATGAAGTATCATGTGAAATTGAGTATGGTGGACGGCACATATGTGGGGTGACTGACAATCTTGCTTTCTTCACGTATGCACTGCAGGGCTCCAGCTGTCCATAGACCATTCCCTGACCTGGCAACGATGGTGGAACGTGACAGCATCCGACGGTACCGCTTCACCAGGCAGCTGATTGAGGATTTGGCAGTGCGCTTGGCCCCACATTTGCAACCTGGCCGGCCGTACCCTACAGCGCTGACCCCCAAGGTGAAGGTGATGGCAGCCCTACACTTCTTTGCCACCGGTACCTTTCAACACACTGTGGCGACTGCTGGTGGGATGTCACAGACTATGTTCAGCCGTGTGCTACGCGATGTTTTGGGGGCAATGTTGAGATGCCTGAACCAGTACATCTATTTCCCAACACGTCAACAACTCACTGACGTCAAGAGTGACTTCTATGCCCTGGGGAGGATGCCACATGTCATTGGCTCCATTGATGGGACACATGTGGCTTTGGTACCACCACAGGCACATGAGCAGGCATACCGGAACCATAAACATTACCATTCGATCAATGCTCTGGTGGTATGTCTTGCAGATATGACCATCACACATGTGTGTGCCCGTTTCCCAGGTTCGGCACACGATGCCTACGTGATGAGGAGTAGTCACATCCCGAGGATGATGTCACACATGCAGAACCAGCGTGCCTGGCTTGTCGGTGTGTACTGACTTTATACCATTGTGTGTGTTCTGCGATGTTGTATTCCGCCCACTTTTCAAACTCAGCTAATGTGCAATTGTCTGTCTGTAGGTGACTCCGGATACCCCAACATGCCGTGGTTGCTGACACCCCTCAGGAACCCTGTGACACCAGCCCAGATGCGCTACAATGAGGCACATGGTCGGACCAGGAGAGTGATCGAGCGGACCTTTGGTCTCCTGAAGAGCCGCTTCCACTGCCTGGACAAGACAGGAGGGGCCCTCCCATATGCCCCAGCAAAGGTGTGCAAGATTGTCATCGTCTGCTGCATGCTACACAACCTGGCAGTGCGGAAGGAGTTGCCTCTCATCCTGGATGACGATGACCAACGTCCGCCACCTGTGGAGGATCCTGGCCTGGGCCACGATGCCAGTGATGATGATGATGATGATGATGGTGATGTCCGCACACAGCTCATCACCAACTTCTTCAGCTGAATGTGAGTATCCAGAGAGTTGTCATGTCAATGATTTGAGTTTGCATGATATGTGTGGGTGGTGCTCTGGTGCTGTTTGAGTGTGGCCATGTGCTACTTGACTGGATGCGTGCAGCGATGTGTCCTTGCAGGTAGTCTGTACTGCCCAACAGTGTTGACATGCTAACTTGGGTTTGTGTAGTTATCTTGTGACATGTATTGGGCATGAGTATTGCAGTTCTGTGCTGTTCTTCAGTGGTTTTGACTGTGTGTCATGTCTGTCCTTCACAGGGTGCTTACAGAGTTGTTTGGTCAACTTGGATCCCCCGACTCCATGATTCAGCTTTCAGGGTGGCAGCAGTCGTTTCCCTACAGGTGATGTGCCACACACCCCTGGACTTTCTATCTTCTGCACTTTTTGACTTTGTGGCCACATCCAAGTGGGATTACCTTGCATTTGTAGTGGAAACAACATGTTGCAAATGTGTAATAAACCTGTGATTCACTTTGGGATGTGCGTTGTCTGTGGTCACACATCTGACTGACATTTGCTTACTGCACCTGTGGGCTAGTTGACACAGACTCTGAATAGGTGTGGTGTCTGTGCATTCCACTGTATTTCCTGCCAACATCAGTGTAGGCGATGAGTCTGATGGCCCTGCTGTGTATGTGTTGTGTAGCCCTAGTGGTGTGTCTCCCTCATATGTGCCACGTCGCCATGACTCACATGACGGTGTTGGACTTGGTGTAGCAGTTAGCATGCACAGTGTCATTTATCAGATCACCATCTCCATGACAGAAACCACGTTGGAATCACAACAGAGGCAAGTATGGTGTATTAGTGAGTTTATTTACATACATGTGTGAGGATAGTGCACAGGATGGTGGGTGCTGTACATTGGTATTGGAATCCAAAGTTCCCATGTGAGTTGGAAGTCTTGGTAGCAGAAATGTCCTGAGTAAAGTCCACAGTCATCTGATACATTGGGCCAACTTAAGCTCCCCATGTCATGTGGGAGAGTTGGGTTGCATTCGACAGGGCGTGCAGTTTGCACACAGAGGAAAAGTTCCAGAACAGGTGTTGGGTTCCTGGGGGATGTACATGCCCATCGGCCTCTCAGTTTTCCTTCCTCGGACGGCCCCTCTTCTTTGCGGGGGGACCCTCAGGTGCAGGCTGCTGCGGTGCAGAGGACTCTTCGCCAGAGTCAGCCTCCCTCCCTGTGGCATTTGCAGTTGTTGCAGCACCAGATGTTGTGGGCACACAGGGAGGTGAGGCCATGTTGGTGCTAATCTGGCGGAGGCATTGTAATATGTCCCTATGCACCGCCGTCAGTTCTTGCAATGTGTCCCACTTGGACTCCATGCCAGACATGTGTGTCTCGACACGGGACATGTGTGTCTCCACACGGGACATGTGGGAGTCCAAGCGGGCATGATGGGCAGCCTGCTGCTGTTGAATGTCCTTGAGGATCCCCACTACCTGGCTGACCTCTCCGGTGCTATTCTGGTACGCATCCGCAATGCGTGCCAGTTGTGGGTCATCATGCAGTCCAGACCCCTCTGCAAACAGCGACCTATGTCTACCACCCCTCCCACCACCCCTGGCGACACGTGCGGGACCTGCGGTGGCACGCACAGGTGACCGTGGGCCCACTTGGGGGTTGTTACTGGGCTCGTTGTCGGTTGCTCCACATTGGGCCTGGGTCCCTGTGCTGTTGTCATCGGTGGTCCTTGGTCTGTCCGTGTTGGCAGGGGTGGCCTGTGTGTTGGCAGTTGTTGGAGGGGTGGGTGCAGGGGGTGCAGATGTTGGTCCTGCTGGTGCTGCATGATGACTCACACCGGAGGGTCCAGGTAGGTCTTCGCCATCCGAGGTGGGCAGAGGCTGATCCACACCAGTGAGCTCAGTGTCCCCCGGAGCCTGGGACAGGGACTCCTCATCGTCTGCTGCTGTGTCCCCATCATCACCTGTTTTTGGAAGAGACACACAATGTATGTTATGTTTCTACAGGCATCAATGGTTCAAACACCTGACAGTTGTGACTGTACCTCTGGATGCGGGCCTGTACATTGCATTCTCCTAAATTGTGACAGTCAGAGGTTGATATTGGTGTAGCACATTGTCCTGCCAACCTGTGGCATTTCAATGTGAATGTTGAGGTGTGTGCATGGCCAGCATTGGTGGTATTTGGTTGCCATCCGGCCCTCCTTCTCCCCCCAGCCCAGTTATCCCACCATGAAGCATGCCACCCTTGCAGTGGGTGCAGGTTAACTCTCAGGATGTCAGTCAGTGGTGTCCTGCTGTTGGTTTGTGCACAGTTCCCAGCAGGGCCTTGTGCTCCCCACAGCTGAGGCCAGTGTCAGACATCTTTGAAGTGGCTTTTCACTCCCTGTGAGGTGTGCATGCTTCAGTGCTAGCTTGCTGGGCCATGTGGGTGGGGGATGTCGAGCTGTGACTACCACTCCCATCATGCTATTGCCTACACCCCCCTTCCCAGCATGCCCATACTTGCTTCCTTTTGAGTGGACTTCACTGTGAGTGAGTGTGACAGCAATGGCAAGATGGCTGACAGTGTGGTCCTGTTGTTTGTTGATGCCCAGTTCCCAGCAGGGCCTTGTGCTCCCCACAGCAGTACCCAGTGTCAGCCATCTTGTCAGTCCTTTTCCACTCCCTGTGATGTGAGCATGGTTCAGGGTGGTGTTGATGGGCCAATTGTGAGGTTGACCAATATCTGTGACTCCAACTCCCATCATGCTATTGCCTACACCCCCCTTCCCAGCATGCCCATACTTCCTTACTTTTGAATCTGCTTCCCTGTGGGGTAGTGTGCCTGTGCTGACAGGATGGCTGACAGTGTTGTCCTGGCGGTTGTTTGGCTACAAGTCCCAAGAGTGTCCCTGTACTTCACACAGCATAACCCAGGGTGGTGGTTCTTTGTGGGATCTTCTATTAGAGTGTGAGCCATTGCATTCTCCCAGGTGGGTTATGTGTAGTTAGTGTTGAGGGGGTGTGTGAGGAGAACTGCTTGTAACTATGGTCAGTGCTGTGAGTCCTCCTTCCCACCCAGCCAGATATCCCACCATGGAAGGTGCTTCCATTGCAGGGAGTGCAAGTTGGCTTTCAGGATGTCAGTCAGTGGGGTCCTGCTGTTGGTTGGTGCACAGTTCCCAGCAGGGCCTTGTGCTCCGCACAGCAGTACCCAGTGTCAGCCATCTTGTCAGTCCTTTTCCACTCCCTGTGATGTGAGCATGGTTCAGGGTGGTGTTGATGGGCCAATTGTGAGGGTGACCAATATCTGTGACTCCAACTCCCATCATGCTATTGCCTACACCCCCCTTCCCAGCATGCCCATGCTTCCTTCCTTTTGAGTGGACTTCACTGTGTGTGAGTGTGACAGCAATGGCAAGATGGCTGACAGTGTGGACCTGTTGTTTGTTGGTGCACAGTTCCCAGCAGGGCCTTGTGCTCCCCACAGCAGTACCCAGTGTCAGCCATCTTGTCAGTCCTTTTCCACTCCCTGTGATGTGAGCATGGTTCAGGGTGGTGTTGATGGGCCAATTGTGAGGGTGACCAATATCTGTGACTCCAACTCCCATCATGCTATTGCCTACACCCCCCTTCCCAGCATGCACATACTTCCTTCCTTTTGAGTGGACTTCACTGTGTGTGAGTGTGACAGCAATGGCAAGATGGCTGACAATGTGCTTCCCTGTGGGGTAGTGTGCCTGTGCTGACAGGATGGCTGACAGTGTTGTCCTGGCGGTTGTTTGGCTACAGGTCCCAAGAGTGTCCCTGTGCTTCACACAGCATAACCCAGGGTGGTGGTTCTTTGTGGGATCTTCAATTAGAGTGTGAGGCATTGCACTCTCCCAGGTGGGTTATGTGGAGTTAGTGTTGAGGGGGTGTGTGAGGAGAACTGCTTGTAACTATGGTCAGTGCTGTGAGTCCTCCTTCCCACCCAGCCAGATATCCCACCATGGAAGGTGCTTCCATTGCAGGGAGTGCAAGTTGGCTTTCAGGATGTCAGTCAGTGGGGTCCTGCTGTTGGTTGGTGCACAGTTCCCAGCAGGGCCTTGTGCTCCCCACAGCAGTACCCAGTGTCAGCCATCTTGTCAGTCCTTTTCCACTCCCTGTGATGTGAGCATGGTTCAGGGTGGTGTTGATGGGCCAATTGTGAGGGTGACCAATATCTGTGACTCCAACTCCCATCATGCTATTGCCTACACCCCCCTTCCCAGCATGCACATACTTCCTTCCTTTTGAGTGGACTTCACTGTGTGTGAGTGTGACAGCAATGGCAAGATGGCTGACAATGTGGTCCTGTTGTTTGTTGGTGCCCAGTTCCCAGCAGGGCCTTGTGCTCCCCACAGCTGAGGCCAGTGTCAGACATCTTTGAAGTGGCTTTTCACTCCCTGTGAGGTATGCATGGTTCAGTGTGAGCTTGCTGGGCCATGTGGGTGGGGGATGTTGAGCTGTGACTACCACTCCCATCATGCTATTGCCTACACCCCCTTCCCAGCATGCCCATACTTCCTTCCTTTTGACTCTGCTTCCTGTGGTGTAGTGTGCCTGTGCTGACAGGATGGCTGACAGTGTTGTCCTGGTGGTTGTTTGGCTACAGGTCCCAAGAGTGTCCCTGTGCTTCACACAGCATAACCCAGGGTGGTGGTTCTTTGTGGGATCTTCAATTAGAGTGTGAGGCATTGCATTCTCCCAGGTGGGTTATGTTGAGTTAGTGTTGAGGGGGTGTGTGAGGAGAACTGCTTGTAACTATGGTCAGTGCTGCGAGTCCTCCTTCCCACCCAGCCAGATATCCCACCATGGAAGGTGCTTCCATTGCAGGGAGTGCAAGTTGGCTTTCAGGATGTCAGTCAGTGGTGTCCTGCTGTTGGTTGGTGCACAGTTCCCAGCAGGGCCTTGTGCTCCCCACAGCAGTACCCAGTGTCAGCCATCTTGTCAGTCCTTTTCCACTCCCTGTGATGTGAGCATGGTTCAGGGTGGTGTTGATGGGCCAATTGTGAGGGTGACCAATATCTGTGACTCCAACTCCCATCTTGCTATTGCCTACACCCCCTTCCCAGCATGCCCATGCTTCCTTCCTTTTGAGTGGACTTCACTGTGTGTGAGTGTGACAGCAATGGCAAGATGGCTGACAGTGTGGTCCTGTTGTTTGTTGGTGCACAGTTCCCAGCAGGGCCTTGTGCTCCCCACAGCAGTACCCAGTGTCAGCCATCTTGTCAGTCCTTTTCCACTCCCTGTGATGTGAGCATGGTTCAGGGTGGTGTTGATGGGCCAATTGTGAGGGTGACCAATATCTGTGACTACAACTCCCATCATGCTATTGGCTACACTGACTTCACCAGCATACACAGAATTCCTTCCTTTCAGTGAGCTTCCCTGTGAGGTGGTGTTCTAGTGGTGGCAAAATATCTGACTGTGTTTGTTGGTTATATTTGTGCCACTGCCTTGCTGTATTTGTTGTTAGGTTTGTACATGTCATGACACAGTTACATATCACTATGAGATGGCAGGTATTGGGTTTGTCTGACTAGCATTCACATCTTGGGATGATTATCTTTTGGTTGGTGTGGAATTGCTAAGGGTGCATGGTTTGACTATCCCCTTGACAGTGATGTGTGTGTATTGTCACACCATATTGTGTATATTAGTTGTGTACTCACCAGGCTCTGGGATGTTTGTTAGTCCATATACGCTCACTGGTGATAGGATGGCCCGCACCTTCTCCTCCCAGGGCCTGAGGTATACTGGTTTGGCAGGAGGGCCACTGCCGGTGTGCCGACTCAGGAGGTAATCCTTCTTCAGTAGGTCCCTGACCCTCCTGCGCACATCATACAACCTGTTCTGGATGTCTTCCTTTGTGCGCAAACATAGTGATTGTGCGTTGACCCTGTCGACGATCCTCTCCCACATCTTGGTTTTCTGCGCCATGGGGGTCTGTTGGACCAATGTGCCAAACAACTGTGGCTCTACCCTGAGGATCTCGTCTACCATGACTTCCAATTCACTATCTAGGAACTTTGGATTCTTCTTTGGGGGCATGGTGATGGGTGGTGGTGGTGATTGATGTGTGTGTGTGTGCAAGTGAGGGGGGTGAGTGTAGGTTTTGCTGGGTGTGTGTGAGGGTGCTATTTGTTGAGGTGCTAATGGTGTGTGGCTTGTGTGATGGATGAGCTGTGAGTGTGTCTGTGGTTGCTGTCTGATGGTGTTCTGTGCTGGCAGGTCAGTGGAATTTGCAAAGGATCATGGTAGGGATTTGTGGCCTTTATATAGGTGGAGTTGGGGGTGTGTCCTTGTTCCATTTTTTTTTTACCCCTGTATTTATTGGCTTTGTGATTGCTTGTTTGGCCCTTTTTTTTGTCTTTTTTCATTAGTATTTTTGGTGCATGTAGGAGACGTTCTTCTGACCGAGTAGGACGCTGCAGTTGTCTCGTGCGATCTTCTCCGAGTCGTTCCCGCTGTGTTTCAGCTAGGTTTCATGTGCGGCGTACGAGTCGGTCGCGGAGTTTTGTGTTGTTTCGGCTGGGTTTTGTATGCGTGTCGGTTGTACAGCTTGTGCTCCGTGCGAGTCGGTCTGGTTTTGCACGCATTGCATCGTACTGCGCGGGTCGGAGTTTGCGGGTACGTTTCGTTCGGGTTGATTCCTGGTGCGTGTCGGTCGGTTCGATTCGTGTGGTTTCCCGGCCGGATAGCTTGTTTCCGTCTGGGTCGGTCGTTCGTTTTGTGTTCCGTACGAGTCGGTCGTGATTCACATGCATTTCATCGTACTACCCGGGTCGGACGGTGCCGGTACGTGTCGGTCGGACTAAATTCCCGTACCGAGTCGGTCGGTACGTTTTCCGGCCCGAATCGGAATCGGCCCCTTAGTATGTCAGGATTGCCGGGAACAAGGAACCTGATGCAAATCCCAACCCTTCCACTGAGTCAATACAAATCAGTGCACAACATACAATTTCCTGTGCCAGATCATAGTAGGGAAAAAGCGGAGGAAACACTGAGCAGTGCGTCCTGGAAGGCTTTCCGTCTGTCTGTACGTAATCGTCTTTCATCTACTGGGTGAGGAAGCAGTGAGGTAAGCAAGGCATACATTCATGAGTAAAATATCTCAAGTGAAGTGCAACATACTTCACACTGTGGGAGGATAAGCAATTATTAAATTACACCTTATGGGTCAGTCACCCAAAACAGGCAAAGAAGTATGTGGAAGAAGACAAGTTCACACTGGGACAGAAAACAGACATGGGCACTGAAAAGAAAGTTACTCGCATTAGTGAATCAGAGAGCTAAAAAAGCGGCCCAGGTCTGCAAATTGGGTAATTCTGAACTTACATAGATATGCTCAATAGGTGTTTTGTGATGAGCATTCATGTTGTAGTTCACAGATATCAGTCCCATATCAGCAGCAGTACTGAAACTGAGTAAGCAGGCACTTGATGTAGTACCTTGAAGTATGTGAATGGGTGCTTGCACTTTTGTTTTCTTGTGTTTCATCATTGCTATGAATGAACCTTGACTTTTTAATGGTGTCGATGCAGCTCATGTATACACTGTAGTTTTTGACGGCATTAGTTGGGGCAATGGAGACAATTCATTGTACTTCTCAGGCATAATGTCTATTGACGCACCACAATCGATAATAAAAGGTATTGAGCAACTGTTTACTTTTAGTGTAATTTTAGGATAATGTATGAATGACTTTGGTGCTGTACCATGTCGACTTTTCGTTGACTTGCATTTTTCTTCACATGCGACCAGTCCGACGTGCGCATGGTTTTCTGAGGTAAACATTGACATCACTCAAACATCATCTTCACTTTCACTGGATATTGATACTGAAGAACTTTTTGATGAGGATTTAGATGACCATCGACTTCATTTGGTGTCAACTTGCCTCAGCTGTTGTTGCCATTTGGCCTTGTGAGCATGCGTAAAATGTCACTTCTGGAATGTTCGGCGGCCATTTTGTTTTCTCACTGTGACGCACTTATTAATCCTTCGCCTTGCAAACCGTTACAAAATGGTTCTCCTTCCCACAGCCTTTGCATATTTGTCCAATGGCGGGACATTTACCTTCGTGTGAAAATGAAAATCCACACCTGAAACACAGCTTCTTTTTCTTTGGAGACAACACTTTGTGCCATTCAGCCAGGTGCTTCTGTTTACTTTTCCTGCTCATAACTGACTCCCTCTGGGCAGCTCAAGCCTCCATGTCAGCAGCTTGTTGATCGGCATGCTCTTCAACTCTGGCAGCCATGAGAACTCACTCCAGACTAAGAGGGGCTTATTTACAAGCCCCTTGCGCCGCCGGTGCATCACTTTTAAAATGGGAAAAAGTGAGGTACCGGCGGTGCAAGGGGCTTGTAATTAAGCCCCAGAGTTTCTCTCATCATTCGTCGTCTGAATTAATCTGACAGGCAGCGATCGATAACTCTGAGATGCATAGCTTCCTCATAACTGAATTCATTGCACTTAGTGTTTGATGAGCGTATCCATTCTCTCAACAAATTTGTCGATTGTTTCACCGACTTTCTGTAGTTTCTGACTGGAAATGTGCCTTTCATAATCAACTTTCAGCATTGGACTGAACTTCTGATTTAATGCTTCTTTTTTTGACAGTATCTGACTTTGTCTGTTTGCGGCAGTTTCTTTATTACCTCTTTTATACCTTCAGCTGCAAGATTATTGAGGTATTTGATAATCTTCTTGTTATCTGTTTATTCAAGTAAATCGATGAAATCATCAAACGTTCCTATACAGGCTGTCCATCTGTCCCCAATGTTCTGCTTTTTGGCAGTATCGAATCGAGGTGGTAGTTTCAGGACGTCGGTGGCATTATAACTGTTTGTGGAATTTGCTGACATTGGGAGTGGAGTTCTCTCGATGCTGTCTTTTGTCTGCTATGACTTCCATCATTCATGCCATCTCTGAGGCCCTGTGACGTGCTGGCGTTAGGGTCATCTCAGATAGTTTGTAGAACTGTGGCCTCTTTCTTTGTGGCCACTAGAGCCCTTCAAATATCTGGAGACCTTTATTCTGAGCCCCACCCAGCAACTTTGGTGGTGGGCCGCTTCAGGTATTGACAGCTCCGTAAGCATGACCCTTGGTGCTTCACTTGGGCCGCTTCCTCCATCGCTGTGATATGATGAATCTCTTTAATCGGCTTTGGGTAAGTATAACAGTGTACATTCTTTTCAAATGTGTTGTCAGCTAGCACTTCAAAGTATGTGACTGTAGCAATCTTCAGTACTTCTCTTCTGTACCTGGTTGTATCTGCCTTTAGCGTTAGCGCTCTGTATGACATATAGGTCAATATTGCATAGTGGCACAGTATTTCTTTCACAGCCTTACCAGCAGGTTTCTGGCCAACGATCTGTAGATTTCTCAGTGAAGCTTTCTTTATCGTTAAACACTTCACGCTGACTGAAGTGGTGCTTTGACTCCACATACGCCAAATGTCGATCTTCACTTCGACTGAGGCACGCACAAACAATTTTGCTGAACCACTGCTTGTAAGAAACTGGCTATATATATACTGCACCAAAGTGAGGTACAGTGTGTATAGAGTCCAAGGGTCTCCAGAGGTTTGGCAGAGGTTAAAGTTAGATAGAACCTTACTCTCTAATAGTGGTAGCTTGGTCGAGCAGTAAGGCAGTATCAGAGGACAGTGTTAAGCATTTGATGTACACACTCAGTCAGCAAATGAATTCACACACTCAAGAACTGAACTCTAGGCCAATTGGTTTTGTATAAAAAATATACTGTTATTTTATTTTAGAACCAAGCAAGCCTGATACAGGTAAGCATTCAATTCTTTTCAGTAATAAGTTACTTGTTGTACACAGTTTTAAAAAGCAATGAAGATTGTACTTGATTTGATTTACAGGGGATGCAGTAGGTTGCAATACTTAGTAAATGCAGTACATTGAAATGAATGTCTTTTTAAGGTAAATACAGGTAAAATTACTTTTGCGTTATTTTTGTAATCCAGTGCTGGACTCCTAGATTCAGCACTGGTACATTTACTTAAAACAGGTAAGTAATTACGTTTTTGTAGTTTGTACGATTTTTAAAGAATATTCTTGTAATTCAAAAGTTGACACTTAGAAACTTTTTCACCTGGAACCACCAATGTTATCCTATGGAAGGAAATTCAATTCACAGGTAAGTTACTTTAACGTTACTTTTGTAATCCAGTGCTGGACTCCTAGATTCAGCACTGGGACATTTACTTAAAACAGGTAAGTAATTACGTTTTTGTAGTTTGTACGATTTTTAAAGAATATTCTTGTATTTCAAAAGTTGACAGAAACTGTTTCACCTGGAACCACCAATGTTATCCTATGGAAGGAAATTCAATTCACAGGTAAGTAACTTTAACGTTACTTTTGTAATCCAGTGCTGGACTCCTAGATTCAGCACTGGGACATTTCCTGAAAACAGTTGAGAAAATGCCTTTTGGTTATTTGTGTGATTTTAAAGGAATATTCTTAGTTTTCAAAAGTCGACAAACTTTTTGGGAGAAAAAGTGTCAATGTTATTCTATGAGGAAAAACAGGTTATCGGTTTCGAGGTAAGTAATCGGTCTTTTGAGTTAGGGTTCTGGGGTTAGACTCAGGGGTCTCCCAGGGTCAGTGATGCACTGTTGTTGCACCCTCAGCGGCACTAGGGCGGCCGGGTGCAGAGTGTTGAGGCCCAATGTTATCTTATGGAGGATAGGGGGACTCCGGTTGGTGGCTGCTGGCAAGCAGGCCACGGGGTTGTGGGAGCAAAACTCCTAGGGTTAAGCTCAGGGCAAGTTGGGGACCAAGTTAGCACAAAAGGGGCCCCCTCAGCGCCACTAGGGCGGCCGGGTGCGGGGTGCTGTTTTGAGGTCGGGTGCCCTGTTGATTTCAATGGAGATTCTCTGGGACAAAGAAACACTGCAGGCTCGGGGACGAGGATCTTCCTGGAGTTACCACCACTTCAAGGGGTAAGTTGGGATGTAGAGGGTTGGTTAGGCACTGCTGGGTTGGGCACACAAGGGCGTGGGGCATCGGGTGCAGGGGTGCCTTGGGACGTCGGATTTTCTTACCCGCTCTGGTCGCAGTAGGGGGGGTCCTCTGGATTGAGGCTGCAGGCGTCGTCAGGAGGCTTGAGGCAGGTCAGGGGTCACCGGATCTCGGGTCAGGATCACCGGGGGGACCTCCTTGGGGTATTTGCCAACTCGAGCTCGGGCCGGATTCGGCGGGTGCAGAGTGTGCGGGATTCGCGGTTCCTGGCTGGCACCCGAAGCTGCAGTTCAAACACGTCCGGTGTTCACGGGAGAAACAGCTTGGAAAGTGAAGGCAGGCAGGTCCTCCGGGGTTTTTGAGGTTGCTGGCCGCTGGACACGCCGGGGTTTTGCAGGAGCAGGTTCGAGGAGAGACGGGCCTGTAGGGCTGGGGCCAAGTCAGTGGACGTCGTCCTCTTGTTAGCGCTGCACGGCTTCTCGTCCTTCTTCTCTTCTTTTTCTTGTGGTTGCTGGATCTGAGGAAGGAAGGTTCAGGGTGCCCCTAAATACTAAATTTAGGGGCGTTACAGGTAGGTAAAGGGCAGGGACCAATGGGTCCCTTCCCTGGGGTGGGTACACCCCCTATTCTGCCACTCTCCAGTGGGAGGGGGGCAGGAGCCTGTCCCTGGTTGGCTGGGTCCCCTCATCCTCAAGATGGCGGGGACCCGAGGTTGTGCTTCACCTCACCTCCCCCACCTTAGGGGTGGAGTTGGCAGAGGTGGGCACACCTCTCTTCCTCACTTTGTTTTCCCGCCGGTTCTCCCGCCCAAAGTGGGGGGTAGAACCAGTGGGGACCAGTTGCTGAAAGCAGCAAATGGTCTGGAGAGGCTCGCAAAGGCGGCATGCCTTTGAAGCCTCTTCTTCGTGAACCCTGCCCATCCTGGGGGAGGAGGCTTGGCACCTCGTCCCAGGATGTGCATTGTTTCAGGCCCCCGAGAGCAGCAAGCTCTCGACCCAGGGGTCCAGAAACATGTCTGGTGGTGGCAGCCTGCGCAGCCACTCAGTCAGGTCACTGGAAGTTGGTCGAGTTTCAGGGGGCATCTCTAAGATGCCCTCTGTTGTGCATTTTACATTAAATCCCACACTGGCATCAGTGCGGGTTTAATGTGCTGGGAAGTTTGATACCAAAGTTCCCAGTCTTCAGTGGAGCCATTATGGTGCTGTGGAGTTCATAATGACAAACTCCCAGCACCATATACTCTTAATGGCAGCACTGCACTTACAGTGCCCAGGAATGGACCTGGGTACTGTAGGGGTACAGGGCTCATGCACCTGTACCCTCACCACTGGTATAGGGCACCCAGCTAGAGGGGTGACTGATGTATGCCAGGGCAGTGGTTTGTGGGCATGGCACACAGGGATGTGTGCCATGTCGACTCTTCACTTTGTTCTGCACCAAGACACGCAGCCTGCAAAGGCAGTGTGTGAGTGTCGGAGTACAGGGCCTCTAAGGGTGGCACAATAAGTGCTGCAGCCCTTAGAGGCCTTCTCTGGTCACAGTGCCCTGGGTACCTATGGTACCATTTACCAGGGGCTGACATGTGGCCAGAGATGCCAATTGGGTTTAGGCTTCAATGCAGGTTTTAGGGAAGGAACATAGGCCCTGGGCACCTGATTAGCAGGAGCCCAGGGCACACTCAGTCAAAGAACATCAGCAATTCAGCAAAAAGGGGGGGCATACCATGCAAGAAAGAGGGCACTTTCTCACACAACTCCCCCCCCCCCCCAAATGAAAGATGATGAGACTAACCTTGCCCTAGAGAGTCTTCATTGTCTAAGTGGAAGAACCTGGAAAGTCCATCTGCATTGGCATGGGCAGTCCCAGGTCTGTGTTCCATTTCAAAGTCCATTCCCTGTAGGGAGATGGACCACCTCAACAGTTTAGGATTTTCTCCTTTCATTTGCATTAGCCATCTGAGAGGTCTGTGATCAGTTTGAACTAGGAAGTGAGTACCAAACAAGTATCGTCTCAACTTCTTTAGGGACCAAACCACAGCAAAGGCCTCCCTCTCAATGGCACTCCAACGCTGCTCCCTGGGGAGAAGCCTGCTGCTTATAAAAGCAACAGGTTGGTCTTGGCCTTCATCATTGGTCTGGGATAGGACCGCTCCTATCCCTAGCTCAGAGGCATCAGTCTGCACTATGAACTGCTTGGCATAATCTGGAGCCTTCAGAATTGGTGCTGAGCACATTGCTTCTTTCAGGGTGTCAAAAGCCTTTTGGCAATTAACTGTCCAGTTAATCTTTTTGGCTATTTCTTGGAGGTGAGTTCTGTGAGGGGAGTCACAATGGACCCATATCCCTTCACAAACCTCCTGTAGTACCCAGTCAAGCCAAGGAATTCCCTGACTTGGGTCTGGGTTGTTGGAGCTGCCCAGTCCAGGATGGCCTGGATCTTGGGCTGTAAGGGCTGTACCTGGCCTCCACCAACAAGGTAGCCCAAGTACACCACAGTGCCCTGCCCTATCTGGCATTTGGATGCCTTGATAGTTAGGCCTGCAGTTTGCAGGGCTCTTAAAACCATCCCAAGGTGGATCAGGTGATCCTGCCAGGTGGAACTAAAGACAGCAATATCATCAAGATAAGCTGCACTAAAGGACTCCAACCCAGCAAGGACTTGATTCACCAACCTCTGGAAGGTGGCAGGGGCATTCTTTAAACCAACGGGCATAACAGTGAACTGATAGTGCCCATCAGGTGTGGAGAATGCTGTTTTCTCTTTTGCTCCTGGTGCCATGCCAATCTGCCAGTACCCTGCAGTTAAGTCAAAGGTACTTAATAATTTGGCTGTACCCAATTTGTCTATCAACTCATCTGCTCTTGGGATAGGGTGAGCATCTGTCTTGGTGACAGAGTTGAGCCCTCTGTAATCCACACAAAACCTCATTTCTCTCTTTCCATCCTGTGGGTGAGGTTTGGGGACCAGAACCACTGGGCTAGCCCAGGGGCTCTCAGAGGGTTCAATAACCCCTAACT
This sequence comes from Calotriton arnoldi, assembly GCA_963921515.1. NCBI lineage: Eukaryota > Metazoa > Chordata > Amphibia > Caudata > Salamandridae > Calotriton > Calotriton arnoldi. The sequence continues at coordinate 247,259 of CAWUFW010015214.1, read as the reverse complement.
CCAGCATCTTGCTGACCTCAGCTCTGATGCTTTCCTTGACTTGGTCTGACTGTCGATAGATCTTGTTTTTGACAGGTGCACTGTCACCAGTGTCCACATCATGGGTACACCAGTTTGTCAGACCAGGGGACAAGGAAAAGAGCTTAGCAAACTGCTGCAAGACTTGCTTGCAGTCAGTCTGCTGTTGGGCAGAGAGGGTGTCTGAAAAGACAACTCCATCAACTGACCCATCTTTTGGGCTGTATGAGAGGAGGTCAGGGAGAGGTTCACTCTCTGCTTCCTGCTCCTCATCAGTCACCATCAGCATGGTGATGTCAGCCCTTTCATTGTAGAGCTTTAGGCGGTTCACATGGATAACCCTTTTGGGTATCCTGCTTGTGCCCAGGTCAACTAAGTAGGTGACCTCACTCTTTTTCTCCAGGATAGGGTAAGGGCCACTCCATCTGTCCTGGAGTGCCCTTGGTGCCACTTGCTCCAGCACCCACACTTGTTGCCCAGGTTGAAATTCAACCAGTGCAGCTTTTTGGTCATACCAGTGCTTTTGAAGCTCCTGGCTGGCCTCAAGATTCTTGGATGCCTTTTCCATGTACTCAGCCATTCTGGACCTTAGGCCAAGGTCATAGTCCACAATGTCTTGTTTGGGTTCTTGGAGAGGCCTCTCCCAGCCCTCCTTTACAAGACAAAGTGGTCCCCTCACAGGATGGCCAAACAGAAGTTCAAAGGGTGAGAAACCTACTCCCTTCTGTGGCACTTCTCTGTAAGCGAAAAGCAGACATGGTAAGAGGACATCCCATCTCCTTTTGAGTTTCTCAGGGAGCCCCATAATCATGCCTTTCAATGTCTTGTTAAATCTCTCAACAAGGCCATTGGTTTGTGGATGATAGGGTGTAGTAAACTTGTACTGCACTCCACATTCCTTCCACATGTGTTTCAGGTAAGCAGCCATAAAGTTGGAACCTCTGTCTGAAACCACCTCCTTAGGAAACCCTACCTTGGTGAAGACACCAATGAGGGCCTTGGCTACTGCAGGAGCTGTAGTAGTCCTAAGTGGAATTGCTTCAGGGTACCTAGTGGAATGATCCACTACCACTAGTATGAATTTGTTCCCTGAGGCTGTGGGAGGTTCAAGTGGACCCACTATGTCCACACCTACCCTTTCAAAGGGAACCCCCACCACAGGCAGTGGTATCAGAGGGGCCTTTGGGTGGCCACCTGTCTTGCCACTGGCCTGACAGGTAACACAGGAGCTGACAAACTCCTTCACCTTTTGGTGCATCTGGGGCCAGTAAAAGTGGCTGACTAGCCTCTCCCAAGTCTTGGTTTGGCCCAGATGTCCAGCTAGAGGGATGTCATGAGCTAAAGTTAGGAGGAACTCCCTGTACTTCTGTGGCACTACCACTCTCCTGGTGGCTCCAGGATTGGGGTTTCTTGCCTCAGTGTACAGTAACCCCTCTTCCCAATAAACTCTGTGGGTACCACTGACATCTCCCTTTGCTTCTGAAACAGCTTGCTGCCTCAGGCTTTCAAGAGTGGGACAGTTCTGCTGACCCTGGCACAGCTCTTCCCTAGAGGGTCCCCCTGGGCCCAAGAGTTCAACCTGGTAAGGGTCAAGCTCCATAGGCTCAGTTCCCTCTGGGGTGTCCAAGTCCTCTCCCTGAGGAGAGGGGTCCTGATCTTTGTGCTGTACAGAAGCTGGTTCCCCAGTCTTCTTACCTTTTCTCTTGGTAGGTTGGGCCATACTTTCAGGCTCCAACACTATTTTTTACCCTGCCTTTTGCTCTGTGCTCTTGTTTTTACACACACCAATTCAGGGATATCCAGCATTGCTGCATGGGTTTTTAGTTCAACCTCAGCCCAGGCTGAGGTTTCCAGGTCATTGCCAAGCAGACATGCAGCTGGTAACTTTGGAGAGACCACTACCTGTTTCAGGCCAGTAACCCCCCACCCAGTCTAATGTCACCATAGCCATTGCATGATTAGTGGTAACACTGTCAGCATTGGTGACTGGGTAAGTACGCCCAATCAAATATTGCTCAGGGGAAACCAGTGTGTCTTTCACCATAGTGACACTGGCACCTGTATCCCTCAGAGCCTCTATCCTAGTTCCATTGATCCAAGGGTACTGTAAGTATTTCTTTAAGTTGGGTGGCCACACAGCTACAGTGGCAAACTCAACTTCCCACTCTGAAACTAGAACTGCTTCAGTGTGCAGCCTGATTTGCTCTGGGCACACTGTTGATCCCATCTGTAGACTTGCTACACCAGAAGTAGCTGTACTTGTTGAACTAGGGGCCTTATTGCTAGGGCAAGACTTGTCTACAGTTAAGTGTCCCAACTTCTTACAGTTACACCAGGCCTTTGAAGGATCAAAGTTCTTCCCCCTATAGGGCTGTGGAGTATAGGGAGTAGTTTGGGACCCACCCCCCTGTGCAGGTTTTTGGGGCCCTTTGGAAGACTCAGACTTTTTATCTTGGGGATTCTCACCAGCATTCCCCTGGGGAGGTTTTGTAACCACTTTCTTCTGGTCACCCCCAGTGGTTGTCCTTGTCACCCTAGTCTTGACCCAGTGGTCTGCCTTCTTTCCCAATTCTTGGGGAGAAATTAGACCAAGGTCTACCAAATGCTGATGTAACTTTTCATTCGTGCAATTACGTAATATATGTTCCTTCATAAACAAATTGTAAAGTCCAGTAAAGTCATGCACATTGTGTCCAGTTAACCAACCATCCAGTGTCTTTACTGAGTAGTCTACAAAATCAATCCAGGACTGGTTCTGGGTTTTGTGAGCCCCCCTGAATCTAATTCTGTACTCCTCAGTGGTGAGTCCAAATCCCTCAATCAGAGTTTTCTTCATGAGATCATAGGACCCTGCATCTGGCCCAGAGAGGGTCAGAAGCCTGTCTCTGCAGTTACCAGGGAACAGCTCCCACAGGAGTGCCCCCCGGAGAGGTTTCTTCACCTTTCTCATGTCACAAGCCCTCTCAAAGGCTGTGAACCATTTGGTGATGTCATCACCCTCCTCAAATTTAGGGACAATCCCTTTGGGGATTTTAGGATCATAAGATTGCTCTTTGTCCTTGTTATTTGTATTGCTGCCACCATTGATGGGTGCTAAACCCATCTCTTTCCTTTCTTTTTCCAGAGCCAGAAGTCTGGACTCTAGCTCCAATCTTTTGGCCAGCCTTGCTAAAAAGCTGTCCTCCTCATTGGGGTTGTCCCCAATGTCCTCAATGGGGCCTGAGCCACCTGTGTGGCCCCTAGGTCCCCAGGGGTTGATGCCTGGAGTTAAGGGTATGGGGGCCCTTTCCTCCCTAGGGATTATTGGAGGGGGGTTCCTAGCCCTCTCATCCTCATCCCTTTCCTCATCTGATTGGTCTTCACCATGTTCAGATGGGTGGGCCTTGGCATACTCAGCCAGGAGCTCCTGGAGCCCTTGTTTGGTTGGATGCTGGCCCATTGGTATATTTTTAATTTTACATAAGGACCTTATCTCCTTGAAGGACAAGTGAAGATAAGGGATGAGGTCGAGCTCCTCCACCCTGTCCTGTATGTCATCTTGGTTATCTTCACCAACAGCTGGGTTCTGTTTTTGAGACATTCTAACAAAAAGTTCCAACCCCTCTACCCTTGACTATAGTGACTTTTTATTTTCTAAAATACTAAAGGGACTTAAGCAAGGCCCTAACAAGACTTTTAGTAGTTTGGTAAAAATGCCAATTTGAAAAAAATCAGAATTCTAAAGGCAATTTCAGAGTTCTGTCGTGTGATCAGGTGGTAACCAAGTAGTCCAACAAATGCAAGTTGTGTATCCCACCGCTGCCACCAATGTAAGAAACTGGCTCTATATATACTGCACCAAAGTGAGGTACAGTGTGTATAGAGTCCAAGGGTCTCCAGAGGTTTGGCAGAGGTTAAAGTTAGATAGAACCTTACTCTCTAAAGTGGTAGCTTGGTCGAGCAGTAAGGCAGTATCAAAGGACAGTGTTAAGCATTTGATGTACACACTCAGTCAGCAAATGAATTCACACACTCAAGAACTGAACTCTAGGCCAATTGTTTTTGTATAAAAAATATACTGTTATTTTATTTTAGAACCAAGCAAGCCTGATACAGGTAAGCATTCAATTCTTTTCAGTAATAAGTTACTTGTTGTACACAGTTTTAAAAAGCAATGAAGATTGTACTTGATTTGATTTACAGGGGATGCAGTAGGTTGCAATACTTAGTAAATGCAGTACATTGAAATGAATGGCTTTTTAAGGTAAATACAGGTAAAATTACTTTTGCGTTATTTTTGTAATCCAGTGCTGGACTCCTAGATTCAGCACTGGGACATTTACTTAAATCAGGTAAGTAATTACACTTTTGTAGTTTGTACGATTTTTAAAGAATATTCTTGTAATTCAAAAGTTGACACTTAGAAACTTTTTCACCTGGAACCACCAATGTTATCCTATGGAAGGAAATTCAATTCACAGGTAAGTTACTTTAACGTTACTTTTGTAATCCAGTGCTGGACTCCTAGATTCAGCACTGGGACATTTCCTGAAAACTGTTGAGAAAATGCGTTTTGGTTATTTGTGTGATTTTAAAGGAATATTCTTAGTTTTCAAAAGTCGACAAACTTTTTGGGAGAAAAGGTGTCAATGTTATTCTATGAGGAAAAACAGGTTATCGGTTTCGAGGTAAGTAATCGGTCTTTTGAGTTAGGGTTCTGGGGTTAGACTCAGGGGTCTCCCAGGGTCAGTGATGCACTGTTGTTGCACCCTCAGCGGCACTAGGGCGGCCGGGTGCAGAGTGTTGAGGCCCAATGTTATCCTATGGAGGATAGGGGACTCCGGTTGGTGGCTGCTGGCAAGCAGGCCACGGGGTTGTGGGAGCAAAGCTCCTAGGGTTAAGCTCAGGGCAAGTTGGGGACCAAGTTAGCACAAAAGGGGCACCCTCAGCGCCACTAGGGCGGCCGGGTGCAGGGTGCAGTTTTGAGGTCGGGTGCCCTGTTGATTTCAATGGAGATTCTCCGGGACAAAGAAACACTGCAGGCTCGGGGACGAGAATCTTCCAGGAGCTACCACGACTTCGAGGGGTAAGTTGGGATGTAGAGGGTTGGTTAGGCACCGCTGGGTTGGGCACACAAGGCCGTGGGGCATCGGGTGCAGGGGTGCCTTGGGACGTCGGATTTTCTTACCCGCTCTGGTCGCGGTAGGGGGGGTCCTCTGGATTGAGGCTGCAGGCGTCGTCAGGAGGCTTGAGGCAGGTCAGGGATCGCCGGATCTCGGGTCAGGATCGCCGGGGGGACCTCCTCGGGGCATTTGCCCACTCGAACTCTGGCCGGATTCGGCGGGTGCAGAGTGTGCGGGATTCGCAGTTCCTGGCTGGCACCAGAAGCTGCAGTTCAAACGCGTCCGGTGTTCACGGGAGAAACAGCTTGGAAAGTGAAGGCAGGCAGGTCCTCCATGGTTTTTGAGGTTGCTGGCCGCTGGACACGCCGGGGTTTTGCCGGAGCAGGTTCGAGGGGAGACAGGCCTGTAGGGCTGGGGCCAAGTCAGTGGGCGTCGTCCTCTTGTTAGCTCTGCACGGCTTCTCGTCCTTCTTCTCTTCTTTTTCTTGTGGTTGCTGGATCTGAGGAAGGAAGGTTCAGGGTGCCCCTAAATACTAAATTTAGGGGCGTTACAGGTAGGTAAAGGGCAGGGACCAATGGGTCCCTTCCCTGGGGTGGGTACACCCCCTATTCTGCCACTCTCCAGTGGGAGGGGGGCAGGAGCCTGTCCCTGGTTGGCTGGGTCCCCCCATCCTCAAGATGGCAGGGACCCGAGGTTGTGCTTCACCTCGCCTCCCCCACCTTAGGGGTGGAGTTGGCAGAGGTGGGCACACCTCTCTTCCTCACTTTGTTTTTCCCGCCGGTTCTCCCACCCAAAGTGGGGGGTAGAACCAGTGGGGACCAGTTGCTGAAAGCAGCAAATGGTCTGGAGAGGCTCACAAAGGCGGCATGCCTTTGAAGCCTCTCCTTCGTGAACCCTGCCCATCCTGGGGGAGGAGGCTTGGCACCTCGTCCCAGGATGTGCATTGTTTCAGGCCCCCGAGAGCAGCAAGCTCTCGACCCAGGGGTCCAGAAACATGTCTGGTGGTGGCAGCCTGCGCAGCCACTCAGTCAGGTCACTGGAAGTTGGTCGAGTTTCAGGGGGCATCTCTAAGATGCCCTCTGTTGTGCATTTTACATTAAATCCCACACTGGCATCAGTGCGGGTTTAATGTGCTGGGAAGTTTGATACCAAACTTCCCAGTCTTCAGTGGACCCATTATGGTGCTGTGGAGTTCGTAATGACAAACTCCCAGCACCATATACTCTTAATGGCAGCACTACACTTACAGTGCCCAGGAATGGACCTGGGTACTGTAGGGGTACAGGGTTCATGCACCTGTTCCCTCACCACTGGCATAGGGCACCCAGCTAAAGGGGTGACTGATGTATGCCAGGGCAGTGGTTTGTGGGCATGGCACACAGGGATGTGTGCCATATCGACTCTTCACTTTGTTCTGCATCAAGGCACGCAGCCTGCAAAGGCAGTGTGTGAGTGTCAGGGTACAGGGCCTCTAAGGGTGGCACAATAAGTGCTGCAGCCCTTAGAGGCCTTCTCTGGTCACAGTGCCCTGGGTACCTATGGTACCATTTACCAGGGGATGTCATGTGGCCAGAGATGCCAATTGGGTTTACGCTTCAATGCAGGTTTTATGGAAGGAACATAGGCCCTGGGCACCTGATTAGCAGGAGCCCAGGGCACACTCAGTCAAAGAACATCAGCAATTCAGCAAAAAGTGGGGGCATACCATGCAAGAAAGAGGGCACTTTCTCACACTGCTGGGAGAGCATTGTCAGTCTTCGGGTTATGTATCCCCAATCCCGTCGCCAGGTGTAGCATCCTCCCCAGTCTGGGTACTCGTAAATGAATACGCCACACACAGAGCTTGGTATTACACGTCTTTATTCGTCTGCATGTAACAGCAAACTCAACATTCCAAACTAGCCTTCACTTCACTACATGCAAACACTTGCGTCACAGTCCTACGGAGTCCATCAGGAGCCAAAAGGGTACTGCCATTGCTAACTTACACAACACTACACTCTGACCCTGACTAGGACCCGCGGAAAGAGGGGGTTAAGAGTAGCTTAATACAGCAGCAATAAAAGGCCTTAACCGTAACAAGACCCCGGGCCCAGACGGCCTACCCATCGAATTCTACGCTATCTATGCGGAGGCCTTGGTCCCTAAATTGGAAGAAATATACAAGAAGGCCTGGGACACTGGTAGCCTACCGAAATCCACAATGCAGGCTTTGGTGGTGTCGCTCCCCAAGCCGGGGCGGGATTGCCTTGAGTTATCCAATTATTGCCCGTTATCAATGCTGGCTATGGAATACAAAATCCTTAGCAAAGCCCTTGCTAACCGGCTGCTGCCTGCTCTACCTGCTCTTATACACCGGGACCAATGTGGGTTCCTACCAGACAGGAGTACATCTCTCAACATTAGGAGGCTACATCACCTAATGACGGCCACTCCGGTGGAATTTCACAATGCTGGATGTTTGGCCCTGGACCTCAGACAGGCCTTTGACTCAATAACTTGGGAGTATATGTTTGCGGCTTTATCACGCTTTGGCCTCCCACCGGAGTTCATCCGATGGGTGCGGCTGTTGTATACAGAACCTACGGCGAGAGCCCGCACAGGCAGATGCATCTCCCGGGAATATGAGGTACACAGGGGCACGAGACAGGGGTGCCCGCTCTCTCCCCTGCTCTTTTTTCTTACGCTGGAGCCATTGGCTATTGCCCTGAGACAGTCGTTCGACGACTTGGGGATAACTATACAAGGTGTGCCACACTTGACGTCTATATACGCAGACGACATCCTCGTATACCTACGAGACCTGGAAGGGGGCGCGGGCCCTCTCCCCGGTATTTTTGCTGCCTTCGAGGCTATATCGGGCCTAGCTATTAACGCTGGGAAATCGCACGCCTTTTACTTCCGAGATGGTCCGCGGCCAGACGGAATCCAATTTGGTGCATACCACATACCTGTAGCGCAGGACACCTTTAAATATCTGGGAGTCCAAATTTACAGAGATCCCACAGACTTACTGGAGGGTAACTTAATGAAAGCAATTGCATCCCTCCGCTCCAGCATTGCCTTTTGGATATCCCTGCCATTGTCAGTGATGGGGAGGATAGCCATCTCCAAGATGGTGATGTTACCTCGCCTGCTGTATTACTTTGCTAATTTACCCTTGACACTGCCTCTACCCATCTTCCACACGTTGGACAAGCTACTACTAGAACTTATATGGGGCGCGGGTAGGCGCAGACTGAGTCTCAAGAAACTACAGCTGGCAACGGACAGGGGAGGTCTGGGTGTCCCCGATTTCTGGGCTTATTATTATGCTGCACAACTGCAATGGCTGTCCTATTGGACGGCGGGCAGGAACCTAGTTGAAATTGGCTACGACACGCGGAAAATAGAGCGCGGAACGTTACATACCCTGCTGCTCCCCAAAGAGAAAATACCGACGGGCGCACCCCCGTTGTTATTAACGGCACTAAGGTGCTGGAAAAAAGCAGTGCAGTACACTTCAGCCACGGTTCCCTATGCCAACAACATTCCACTACTGGGGTTACCCGTTGCGGGTGATCGTCTTACCATAGCCAGACTGCATGACTGGATAGAGGCTGGAGTGGCAGAAGTGGGTTCCTTCTTTGGGGATGGAGTGCTTCTGGACCATGCCGCATTTATACAAACCACAGGCGCCCCAGATTACCTGTATCTCATACACGCAGCAATAGCAAATTACATTCGGAGGACATGGGCACCACAGCATAGTGAGCCCCCACAACATGAGATGGTACACCTACTTTACCATATGGGGAGGGGAGGATATCTCATCAAATGGTTATATATGGGTATCAGAGCGCAGGCCTCAGTACAACTTATAGGTCTCCGGGAACAATGGGCAGAGTCCATGGGCAAAGAAATTACAGACGCTGCTTGGTCAAGTATCCTAGAGCACCCGAAAAGGGTTTCCCGTAATGCCAAGCTCAAATACATACAAACTATGGTTCTGCACAGGGCATACTTAACACCGAAAAGAATACACCGCATGTTCCCAGACGCTCAACACTGTTGCCCGAGATGTGGAGCGGAGGAGGCGGGCTTTGTCCACATGTTGTGGGACTGTCCGCACCTCTGAGACTATTGGAGTCTAACCCGTGCGATACTTGCGGACATCACAAACCTCACACTGACGAACGACATTTCAGAATGCTTATTGGGTCTCCGCAAACGCACTAAGGCCCAGAGGGTACACCTGCGCTTCCTGGACCTGGCCACGATACTGGCGATTAGAGCCATCACCATGAGGTGGAAGTCCCCGAGAGGCCCCCTGGTATACACGTGGTGGGAGGAGGTAATACGATGGGGAGGCGCAGAGAGCGCGGCCCTCAGGAGGGAAGAAGCGCAAGCTTTGCGTAAACATCCCATTTCTATGACCTGGGATATTATGCTGGAGAACCTCAAACAACTGGAGATCCCCCACACCTTCACTAATCAGACTGTGTGAACATACACACACCCTGACATACGTTGACAGCAATGGACCGATTGCCCCACAAGCCACAAAATAATACACGCCAATGGGTAGGACAGGAATGCCAGAAAACACTAGACCGAAATATTGGCAGCTTAAATAAATGAAACCGGGACCAGGAATGGGGAGGGGGGAGGGAGGGGGTTGGGAAAGTTCAATGGGTGCACGGCTATGTTGGAAACATGGAGATTCATTGATATCTGTTGGGACGGGAGTCGGACATCCCCTATTTCTTTTTTGTTCCTCCACATGATAATATGTACATGCTGTTGGCAGTAACACGCAGATGCGATTGTACCCGATTAAAAGTAGAATATGCTCAGGATAATACTCTACATGTAAGAAAAACGAAAATGCTTTGGATATATTTGTAATACTGTCAATTCTATAGCCGATGCAACAATAAAGTTTGTGTTAAAAAAAAAAGAGTAGCTTTATACAGGGCAGTGAACTCAAGGCTATATTTACTATACCTGAACAGATTCTGTTCCTACAGCCACCATGTGTGCAAGAAAAGCCATTATTTATACTTTAATCGTCTCTCGTCAGCGCTTTTTATACTAAGAAACTTGTTCTGTTCTCCTCACTTCTTTCCCAGTCCTTGCAGTTTAGATAGCCCAGCAGATTGAATGCTTGTTCTCTCCAATGCCCTATCCACACACAGTCCTATTTTGCATCTTCGCCTTAAATGGATATCAACTTCCTTAATAAATCGGCTACTTACTCACCTTACCCCCGCCCTGCTCCCCTCTCCAGCCATAATCCCAGCTAAAGGCAATTTTTTAAAACAAAAAAGAGTTTATAAAAATTCTACATGCAGACTCCAGGCCTGAAGAGTATTGTTTCGGACTTAACCAATTAAAGTTTTTAAAAAATAAAATAACGGTTTATTTTGTTACATCTATGATTATAATACCTTCCTCAGCTTCATCCCAATTTTTTTCAGGGAGAAAAATTACTTTTGTTTTTTGTATGCAGTGGAGTGATGATATTTGTATAGCAATATTGCCATTGGTATGATCTTGTGGTGCTGGAGAACCAGAAACTGGGAAAGAGGTTATGAGGGAGCGGTGGCGTAACGAAAGTTGAGGGGGTCCCCTGCAAGGTACCTGGAGGGGCCCCAATCTGGATTTAAACCGGAGCTCTCAGGCCTGAGTACCCTGCAGCTCGGGGGTCCCCGCACCGTGGGGACTGCAGGGGCCTGTGTTACGTGTCGGTGGGCTCTGCGGCATTCAGGATAGGTCCTGATGAATGGCGCAGAGCCCACCGGGCCACAAGGCAGAAACATGTTGACCACATTGAATTCGGTGGGGGGACAATAGAATCCCCAATACACCGACCACTCTTTTTAAATACCATATAGATGCCAGTCACATTAAATTTAATTTGACATCTATAATGGCCTTTTAACTCACTTTTTGTATGTATGGGCCCCCACTTAGTTTAGAAGTGCATCCCTGTCGTCAGGTGTGTGCCCGCCCTCTATCAAACCAAGTTTTTAGAGGGCGAGGACTGGTCTATGATGAAGCATGACACCAGGTGGTGTGTGAGACCAGTCCTTCACTTTTTGTGAGATGCCTGCACTCACATTATAAGACACTGCAGCATCTAGAACAGTCAGCTGGGAGCGGCCCCATTTGTGTTTATTACCCCATAAGAGACGCCAGAAACAAAAGTCCCACCGTGCTCTCTGAAATCACAACGGCGGGTGAGGTGTGGAACCAGCCATTCTCGGCCACCTAGTAACAAAGGTTTGTCTTCCTGGGGCAATTTAGTCAAACCTTCTTTGAGCCTTGGGCCAAAGGAACGTATCCCAACGGTAAGGAACACTACCTGTGCTCGGTGGCTGGAAGAGATGGGATTCACACCGTACTAGAGACAAGTCACTTTTAGGACATTACTCATATGCTTTAGTTTTGAAACCTAACTCTGGTCCACGTCCATCTTGGCTAACCTGTGGACAACACGTTTTCTGTTGTGATTGCTGTGAACTCAGCACAGTCACTAGAGCCCTGTGCAAAGTCCATCCGACAGGGATTATAGAAGCCGCGCGCTCACAGCACTGCCCACACCAAGCTCCCCAAATCAGGAACCGAAGAGTCCTCCGCTGATGACTGGGGTCTTGGAAAGGTTTGAGGCGGTCGACTGGTATTTGACTCTCTCCTGGGGCCACGGGATGGGAGACATGGCGTCTGCCAAAACAGGTGCAGATGGTGAGTCCCTTTGTATGTGATATGTCAAGATACACTATTGAGAAACAGCTACACGTTTTACTACATGTAGAATGTGGACGGGTGTCATATGGCGGGGGCACTAGAGTGCATCCGCCTCTAGCTCCCTCTGTCTGAAAATGCATGGCTCCCTCGAGTACACAGGATCCGTTCGGGCAAGGCAACTACCTACCTACCTGCATCATGCGGTGGGTGCTAATAAGCACAGTGTGGCTTGTCGGTCCGGCCCAGCGTTTGGGGCGCAGGAACATAGCGCGAGTTCCAGACTGTAAGGTCTTTGTACGGATCCTTCCCCCCCTTCAGTGGTCACCGGTCATCCCCGGTAACTTTCTGCAAGGTGAGACTGAGTGGCGCATTGAGGATTTGGAGGCATTGCGTTTAGGGTGGTTAGGAGTTGGTTGAGTGACAGGCACATACGTTAAGTGAGATGTATCACATACCGGGGTAACAGACAGGAGGCAGAAGGGTCCCGGTAGGACCCACAAACTGGTGGGCTGCATTATGACATGACACTGGGAATCTTGATATCAATGTAAGGGGACCCTCGCATTGTGGGCAGAAATATACAGTTTGAACTGCACACGGGGAATTCCTTGTAGGAATAATGGTCAGATTATTAAGCGAAGAAACCCTCCCGGCGGAAGGCCACGTGTTCTAACCTCTCCGGAAGCGGGGCCCTCACAGTGAGGTAGCTCCCAACTCATAGTCACGGCTAGGTCCTACTGGGCTGTCAGCCAAATGACCACTTGCGCAAGAAGGTCAAACGATGTTTTAAAAAGGGGCATAGGATTGGTGATGGGAAAGCGAACCTGTGCAGTTTTAAGTTGTGCAACTTATATGGCCTGGGAAGAGTGTGCGCAGAACAGCACAGGAGTTGACGAACATGGGAAACGCTGTTCCTAATCTGGCACTAAAACGCAAAGTTAGTCAGGGCCAACTTGTTTGTGGGTGACTTATGCAGGCGAAGACTTATTACAGCCCTTGCACAGTCCCAGTGGTGGCTGGTGACATGTGAAAGTGGTGGGGCGTAAAAGTTCACGATGAGTGGCTGGTGGCGAGCCCAACCGTCATAAGCGGGGCTGGGGGAGGGCAGTTGGAGTCTCCCCCGGAGAAAGTTTTGAAAACAAGAGTGGGCAAATGGTGCATTTTCAAGCAAATTTCAGAAAGCAACGAGTTTAATAAAGCGCTATATAAAACTTGCAATATGTAAAGCATACGCCTTTAGATATATTGCGGGTAATAGTAATTAACACATAACATGCAACACATTAGCTGCCTTTTATTCCTGTCCAACAAAAATAACATTTAAAACTTTTTTTTAGAACATATTCTATAACTTCTTGCAAGTAAAAGCCACTTCAGTTCTGCATCTTATATTGGTAATGTATAAATTATAGTATAAGGAACAGATAACAACTGCAAACTCCCTGGGATGGTCACAAAACTAGCATTAAAGGCAAGGCGAGTGCCTCGTGGGATTTTCCTTTCCGAAAGTTTACACTACATACACTGCAGCCAGAGGCCATACATGCTTCTTTGAATTGCCAATCTGCTCTGTTGTGCTTGATTCCAGGCCCTGCGTTCATGCCCTCAGAAGTTACTTCAATGTATTTGCTTGCATTTGGGAGGGGCTGAAAAGGCTGCTTTCCTTAAAGCCATTTGTCAGACCATAAACACTAGACTCAGGATGGACATGGGCTGTAAACTACTTTTTAAATTTGCGGAAGGCATAGAGGTAGATGTCTAAGTCGAAAACTTTTCTTGTAAACAATTCCATCTTCTATGCACATATTGCCCTTCCATCATGTTGCACATCGAAAAGCCATGAAAACACCCCTTCATGATGCTCCTGCATCATGCTTCCATCGTAAGAAACCAACACATTGGCGCTGTATTCTGTTCAGTACTGGGTGCCCTTTCACTATGACCAATGCAAAAAACTCCTGGATGATGCTGCTGACCATTGCTCATACAAAAAGTCGTATGTACATTACTCCTTCATTATATACCAATGCATAAAAGGCCTGTGCACAATAACCCTGTAAATTACCTTTAGACGTTGAACTCGTACAGTGCTGCTCTACATAACAGAGCCCGGCACGGTGCCCTGTACATTAATCCTCAGCGCAATGGTTTTACACAGATCGGCATGAACAAAAAGCACGTTACAATGCCTCAGCAACATGCCTCGGTCCACAGCCAGTGCAACATGTCCTCTCACAAAGTGCTTTCACACAACCCCCTGCAGGGTATCCCTTCCCACCGCCCCTGCAGAGATCCTCCTGCATGGATCGCCATTTCAGAAATACTTACTTAGGGTGTCTGCATGCAGCCCCCGCTTGAAGTTGCACAGATGGAGGCTGGCAGAGATGGAGAATGGCGGGGGCACGCAGTGACACTATGTTGTTACCTAAAGTGCCAGACCTGTCTGAGGTGTCCCGGGGCCCCTTGGCAGCTGTGTGTAAATCCCTCTTTTTCTTTGAGAAGCACCCTGGCTGCACACCCTCCTGCCTGTGATCGGTGTGCAATGCACATGACAATAATTACCAGGTACCAGGGCAAATATGGCTGCCATCGGTGTCATCTACAGAGAGAGGCCGTGCACACCTCACACATTACATGCATGGCACATAAGGGAGATATGTGGCCTAGTTCTGGTGAAAGTTACCACAGACGAACAAGGAGACCTCTATGCTAATCATGGCTCCCTCGCTTGATCAAGATATGTTATTCTCAGCAAATAGTTTTATCTCCATGTCGCTCAGCGCTCCTAGCTGTCACAATTAAAAGATTGGAAGCAGGCTAAACACAACTCTTGTGTGTAAATAAACATATCTAGAAATGATTCACTTTTGCCATACCACATACCATAACATTGAGATTTTGACATAGCTGTTTGTACGCATTACAGACAGATGCTCGGGTGAAGACGAATGTTGCACTGTTTGGCACACACAAAAATAAAATAAAAAGCCATAGTGGAGCTGCGCCAGACACGTGGGACAGGCCATGCTGCATCTGTCTAAACGGGTAGCAATTGGGCACTTAATTTGAAAACTAAACGAGACACAAATTGCTTTGTGCGCACACAGAAACAGCTCCATCCAACCCCTTTTTTAAATAAATCAGCCTTTTGGTCCGGCTCTAATTTAGAAATCTCAGCAGTGCGGAGTCATGATGAAAGCATTCTTCCTATATTCGGGGTAAGGGTTTCCAGAACTTTAGCAAAGACCTCGCTACGTTACCCCTGCGTATTATTTCCCTGGCTCCAGTTTTAGAGACACTGCATCCCAACAGATTGGAGCAGAGACTGGCTGGGGGGGAAGGTGCCCTAACATCTTGGTGATCCACTTAGGAGGCACCGACCTCACTGCCAGAGGTAGGGGGGCATTGTTGCAAGCAATGAAGGCTGACTTAGGTGAGATCAGCAAAGACATGGGTCAATGTGAGCTCTGGTGGTCTGAGATTATCCCCCGCAGAGGTGGCACAGGGCTGAGTCAGAGGAGGCCGTTGAACATTCCCGAAAGAGAGTGAACAGTTCAAGGCGTAAGTTCGCAGATCAGAATGGTCTGGGATGAGCTTTTGGTCTGAAATAGTGCCACGCTTGGTTTGGCACGGGGCCAAGTCAGTTGGCGGTGGAACATTCACGCAAAAGGGTGAATAGTGCAATGCGCAAGTTCACAGACCAAAGGGGCTTTGGTTTCATCAGACTTGAGCTGATCCAAATGAAGGTGAAGGGCTATTTTGATACGGATGGGGTTCACTTGTCACAGGTGGCCCTGGAAATAGCAGGTTGCAGGTGAGAAATTAGCGGTTTTGGTGGGGGGCTCTTTAGGCGATGGGGGCCGCCTCCAGAGCTTTGGTGGAGTTACAGGGCGATCTGGAAGCATATGGGTACAGAAGGGTACCTCTGCAAGAGCACAATAGGGGTGCCAGAGCCAAATCCCAGGAGCCTCATGGGAGGATCCTGGAACAATTACGTTGGCGCCCCGTTAGTCCTTCGGGCGGTTGTGGGCCTGAACAACCGGGGGCTTGCCTTGCTACGCTCCGCCCTGAAAGGGGCGTGAGTAATAAGGGACCAATGTGTCACGTGATCCAGTAAGGGGATCACCCCCATAAGGGTAGCGCTGATTGGGTTCTCCACAGTGCTTGGCTCATCAGGCGGGCAGGGCAGCATAGGTTGGTTACAGCTGCCTGCCCTTGGATCGCCCGTAAGATAACCCACCATATTGCATACTTTGTATGGAATAAACCTGCAGCAATGTTTTTCCCAAACAAAAGTTGTGTTGTGTATTTATTTATGCATGCATACTCTGTTGTGGTGTGGGTGGGGTGTGTTGCCAATAATGGGACTATGCGGCTGCCCGCGGCCCCTGCATGGGGCCACCCTAAAAGGGCGGCTCTTTAGTGCCATTTGGGCACTACCCCACCCCCTCTAAATGTCGGGACTCAGGGAGGAGTCCCCCCTACCTTAGGCGCACTAGGCGCGTCACTTCTGGCGCCGGGGAGGTGGGGAGGGTATTTAGGCCTCCCTGTCCATCCTGGAGTCCTCTTTTGTGCCAGACATGCCGTCTCCCACCCTACCGCTTACCCGGCGTGAGGCTGGCAGGCGAAGTACAGAGGGCGTTGTAATATTTTTTTTGTAGATGCAGGCGGAGTTACAGGACGGTCTGGAAGCATATGGGTACAGAAGGGTACCTCTGCAAGAGCACAATAGGGGTGCCAGAGCCAAATCCCAGGAGCCTCATGGGAGGATCCTGGAACAATTACATCGGCGCCCTGTTAGTCCTTCGGGCGGTTGTGGGCCTGAACAACTGGGGACTTGCCTTGCTACGCTCCGCCCTGAAAGGGGCGTGAGTAATAAGGGACCAATGTGTCACATGATCCAGTAAGGGGATCACCCCCATAAGGGTAGCGCTGATTGGGTTCTCCACAGTGCTTGGCTCATCAGGCGGCAGGGCAGCATAGGTTGGTTACAGCTGCCTGCCCTTGGATCGCCCGTAAGATAACCCACCATATTGCATACTTTGTATGGAATAAACCTGCAGCAATGTTTTTCCCAAACAAAAGTTGTGTTGTGTATTTATTTATGCATGCATACTCTGTTGTGGTGTGGGTGGGGTGTGTTGCCAATAATGGGACTATGCGGCTGCCCGCGGCCCCTGCATGGGGCCACCCTAAAAGGGCGGCTCTTTAGTGCCATTTGGGCACTACCCCACCCCCTCTAAATGTCGGGACTCAGGGAGGAGTCCCCCCTACCTTAGGCGCACTAGGCGCGTCACTTCCGGCCCCGGGGAGGTGGGGAGGGTATTTAGGCCTCCCTGTCCATCCTGGAGTCCTCTTTTGCGTCAGACACGCCGTCTCCCACCCTACCGCTTACCCGGCGTGAGGCTGGCAGGCGAAGTACAGAGGGCGTTGTAATATTTTTTTTGTAGATGCAGGCGGAGTTACAGGACGGTCTGGAAGCATATGGGTACAGAAGGGTACCTCTGCAAGAGCACAATAGGGGTGCCAGAGCCAAATCCCAGGAGCCTCATGGGAGGATCCTGGAACAATTACATCGGCGCCCTGTTAGTCCTTCGGGCGGTTGTGGGCCTGAACAACTGGGGACTTGCTTTGCTACGCTCCGCCCTGAAAGGGGCGTGAGTAATAAGGGACCAATGTGTCACATGATCCAGTAAGGGGATCACCCCCATAAGGGTAGCGCTGATTGGGTTCTCCACAGTGCTTGGCTCATCAGGCGGCAGGGCAGCATAGGTTGGTTACAGCTGCCTGCCCTTGGATCGCCCGTAAGATAACCCACCATATTGCATACTTTGTATGGAATAAACCTGCAGCAATGTTTTTCCCAAACAAAAGTTGTGTTGTGTATTTATTTATGCATGTATACTCTGTTGTGGTGTGGGTGGGGTGCGTTGCCAATAATGGGACTATAATCTGCTCACTATGTATGTGAGCTATTTAAACAAGAAAAAGCTCCTTATAGTCAGGCACTTTGGAAACTTATATTTTTAGCCCCTTAGCAGATAGAAAAAGCATTGGCATAGCCAATAGGTCTCGCCTTTGGGACCTTGTAAGTATTTAGCCATGCAACAGTTGATGCTGTTGCACCAAGGATATTGTGCAGCATAACTAAATACTTATAAGGTCCCAAAAGAGAGACCTATTGGCTATGCCAATGCTTGTTTGGGAGTGGGGGAGGTGTGCTGTGTCTGCCTGCTGTTACCGTGGCGGCGCTGGTCTGCTTCCTGTGAAGAGTTGTCACAACAACATTGTAATTTAAGCGTGGGGAAGCAGATTTTTTGTGGGGCGGTGGGGTTTCTGAAGTTTGTGCAAATATAGAATGTGAACACACAGTTAGGTCATAGAGAAACAGTTCAAGCACAGATATTGGCCTAGCTTTTGAAACAGTGAAGCCTCAATAGATGGGAAACAGGGTGATAAGAAAAAACAATCATTTCCCAATTAAGTAATGTGTTTTAAGAACAAGTTTCTGAAGGAAAATGTGTTTATGTTTAGTTGCAGGTCCAACATCGTTTTTTAATTAGAAAAATGCTCGGCCCTGAATTCATGCTCTGAAGGTCCACTGGGGACATCTGGTCAGAAATAAGGGCTGGTTATGGGAGAGGAATGGAGAGTCAAGAGTTGTAGATTGGAGTGATGTTGATTTGTCCCAACACCAACGCAACATAAATCAAATGTTGCCTTATAGAAAGATGTTACTTATAGCAAAGCACATCATATACCATTTTTTTATTTCTACATCTTTGTTGTGGCAGAAGAAAAGATGTGAACACAGTTTCAAAATGGCAGCCATCTTCGCTCGTCAATGTTTGAAGGTGGTTCATGCACTTGTTGACATAACTGGAAGATGTGAATGGAGAAGTCCTACTAGCCACTGCAAGAGCCTTAATTTAACTGAACTTAGTAATTGTCATGAAACTTCTCACCATGACTGGTGAACCTTTACAGGGACAGTTCCTGTAATTCCCAGTGCTGCCGCTCGACTTTTACTTTCAATGAGATAATGTCTATAGTACTCAAAGGGGCTTCTGTGCCCTTACGGGGACAGTGCCTGTACTTCTCAACAGAGCGGCCGTACTTTTCACGTGAATTTAACTGCAGTTGCCATCGGTGCTCCTGTACGATTGAGGGGCCAGCACCTCTACTTCTCAATGGGGTTGCTGTACCTTTAACGGGTCAGTGGCTGGGCCTGACATCAGGTCTGATGTGCCTTTAATAGGACAATACCAGTATTTCTTAACAAGGCTGCTGTACTTTTAAAAGAACATTAATGCTTCAATGGGGCAGTTGCAGCACTTCCCAACAAGGCTGCTGGTTTCCGTACAAAGGGACAGTGCTATAACTTTTAAGGGGGTGGTCTACATTACATACCAGACAAGACATGTTTCTGCAGGACTTTCAAACTTTAATTCGGAAACTACCTTAATTTCTTAGCATTGCTGCTGTACTTTTTAAAATGGCTAGTTCTTGCAAGCCATTGCTTTGAATAAGACAACACTTGCACCTCTCAGTAGGAAGCAGGCCTGGTACATAGTGTGCCTGCTAAGAAGCGCGATCTGAGTCAAGCCATTCTTAAAACCGGGAGAGAGAGCAAAAGCTCAAACCACCGTGAGCTGGAGAGTCAAGGGTCACCCAGTCCTTGCAAGGGAGAGAGTGCCCCACCTACCAAACCCAACCCATGATGATGAATCGCCAGTCCCACCGAGTAGAAACTCATTCATCACTGGAACCAGCAACATTGATTTACTTGAAGGGTGTGCTATCCACAGCACAGCCTATGTTTCAATTAATGAGAGAAAAACAACATCCCTGCCTGGCTAAATCCCAATATTGAATTTGTAAAAAAAAAAAAAGGCCATTAGATAAAAACGCCTTTGTAACTTGTGGTAGCACTTCAACCAATGACTGAGACGTACATGAAAGTCCAAAGAGCGACTTGGGTAGTATTGGCCTGTGATGTCGATATAAATGGACCTACTGTTTACTGGGGGTGTCCACTTTAGCTGGGAATGAGGAAGCTTTCAGTTGATGAAAGAGGTTGAAGATGTCTTTGTGTATTCGAATAGCGACCCCTACCAGACAAAAAAAAGCCAGATGCGAATAGCCAGTTTTCTTCAGATCTCATGTGCATGCATGTTCATGACGCATCTCGAATGTACCTCTCGTTTAACCCGGGCAGGAAGTACCCAATTTGTGAGCAGTTTTAAGCGCAGGTCGAATCAAACTGCAAACCTCTGTACCTTCGAGACAAATTACAGAGAGGCGACAGAAAACGCCAATAAGGCACTTTATTGCTTCCAGGGTCGCCATACGGCACAAGCAGACACATAGCTGGCTATGAGAGCAGAAGGGCTAAACATGCATGCATACAACCCAACCCTATTTAGAAATGAGAATCCTTCTTGTTTTAGAAAAATGTGGTGCTATATATGAGCTTCTTTTTAATAGTCTTCCCAAACGGTAAAATGACAAATAGAGTTAATCTCATTTTAATTCCGAAATCACCTTCCCGGCTGTTCCCAGATGCTGGGCTGTGTTATAATGCAAGGAAACATTGGCCTGGATTAACTTGTCTGAAAGTGAGATGCTGTAACAATTGGATCTCCTGTGCGCTCTTCTTCGGTGTGCAGTAACCGGCAGCGATGCCTCCACGGGCTGTGGGTGTGTACGAGTGGGGGTTGTGTTCCAGCCCGCCATCTAAACTCCCGGAAGCAGGCCAAACCTGCCTGGTTTCCCCCGCTTTCTCCTTTCACCGAAACGGAGAAACGTGCAACTCACTGACTCAAGAGGCGGGCTCACCCACCGCCTGCAGCGTGTGTCGCCCTCAAGGAAGAACGGTGGGCGAATACAGCAGACGCTCACTCGCCCGATCTGCATATAATGTATGCGCGCCGACTGGTATCCACCTCAAACAAGATAGTTCTGTGGGTCAATGCCCTAGCTGCAGAGAACTATGTGCATGTTGCATGCCACACACATCCAGTCCCAGACAAACTCTCAAGATTCCCAGGTCTAAACAAGTGCGCGTGCCTCGGAACTGCCGCGGGTTTAAAAGTGGGAGGCACACAAAGCGTTTCCCTTGCGGGAGCGAGCAAGCATATGTTGCCAAAGCTCGCTCCCGCAAGGGAATCGCCAGACGTGCACGCGTTGCCATTGAAGGCAATGCAACGCGTGCACGTTTTTGGCCGCAAAGCTGTGCCGATGGCTAAAGGTCTCTCCTAAGCAGCGCATGCGCGCTGCGTAGGCGAGACCTAAAAAGAAAACCATAAAGGAACAGTCAGGCTGCAAGTTCATGAACGTTTTGCGAATGAAAGGCTAGACGTCTTCCAGGTTAATGTGAAAACTACAATATTACTGCAAATACGCGTATATTACAGCCTGCCGAAAAGGAAGAAGACTAAACAGCATGCACAAAGATCAGTAGAACGAAAATCGACTGCTACCAAACCACAGCAGTTATTTTGTCCCAACAGAGAATCTCTTGAATTACTACCAAATGACAAGCTGTGCAAACGGAGAAGGTGAAGACCGCGACTAAAAGACCCTCAAAGCAACCACGAACAAGTTACAATAAAACGCGTTGAATGTCCCCTGAGGTGAATGGAGTCACTCTTCCGAACCTAAAGCAACCAGAGAATCAACAGGTGGTCTGCCGGTAGGCAAGAGTAAAGCATTTGTGCTTTTGGTGTATTTTTATCCCCAATTTAAATTTTAACAAAATTTAAACCCAGAAAAGAATACCCCATTCACCTGTTGATGTTGCCTCTGTAACTTTAAAGCAGCTGGAGCAATTTTCTTCTTCCTGCTAAGCCTCCTTCCACAAGACTTTGTACACACTTGTACGTGTGCAAGAGAACAAACTTGGACGATGTGGCAGAGCAGAGGCAAAACAAAGGTGATTAAGTTCTTCTGATTAGCCTCAGTGCTACCTGGTTGCCCGGTGCCCTCCTCCTTGCCTGTACCACTCCCAGTAGTGTTGATAGCTCACAAGTACTTTGAAGGTAAATCGCGGCGTGCCTCCTTTGTTTAAACAACATATCATATTAACTAGCCGCGCACATATTTCAGCCTCTGGAGTTCCAGGTGGTATAGTGTGGTGCTATTGGTGCGTCACACTATAGTGAAGTCACTGCACCAGCTAGAACTCCCTATGAGTTGCTTCAGGAAGCTGTCGCGTGGGGAGACGGCACTAATGGGCATGGAAGCTGACCAGGAACAGCCATTTTAAGGTCGGAGGAAGCGGGCGCACACAGCTTCATGAAACATAAAGCGCAGTGGCCGGGAATCGCCCGGCCGTGCTGATAAAAAAAAAAACACGTACTAATGACACACAGCAGTTCTCCCCCGCTGCAGAAAGTAGCGATGGTGGAAAGTAAAATAAAAAAATATTTGCAATGCTATAGGTCTCGCATTTAAATGCGAGACCTATGGCATTGCAAACAAACGGACACATATTGTCCCGGCTGCATTGAAAGTGAAAGCGCGCATGTCGCACTGAATGTAAGCAAAGCACGTCGTCGTGCCTAAAGTACGAGAAACTCAATAAAGAAAATAGTGCTTACAACACTAAATAACACGTACCGTGTAACAACCGAAGTAAAGGGGACAGTAGCCATGGGAGGTTACAAATGAAGACATGGCCATACTAAGGAGGGACTAACAAGCTAATTACACAATCAGAAGCCAGCATTTACAAAGGACAAAGACACAAGCCAATGAAAAATATGGGCGGAGAGTGGGCGGCTCTTCTCTTCAATACTCTACTACAGCAGATCGTCAGAGCAGCGCATGCGCGCTGGCTCAGGCTCGAACTAATGAATGAGGTTAAAACTCTACCAAATTCTGCTTATCATATCCATATCTTGATAAAATTACCTTAAACATTAATGTTTATTTTGTGCAGTTTGTACACTCTGTAGTGGGTTGTTTCAAGGTGCTCAAATCTGTACAGCTTGTGAACTGATGTGTAATTGAAAAATCATCTGAACTCTAATTGCTTGCAGTTATACCTCTGTCTTCCAACATGGCATTTATTTATTGGTAATATTCCAATAAGAAGCAGTGCCCGTTCCAAAGCTATGCAGATTTCTAAGTGTATTTTAAGTCTTAGGGTGTCAGAATCACCGGGAGCAAGGAACCTGATGCGCTGGGTCAATACAAAGCAGTGCACAATACAACATACAACTTCCTGTGCCAGATCGTGATAGAGAACAAGCATTGGCAAAGCCAATAGGTTTCACCTATTACCACTAGTAGCATTTAATTTGCAGGCCCTGGGCACAGGTGGTGCCAATTTATTAGGGACTTACAAGTAATTTAAATATGCCAATTGGGTATAAGTCAATTTAAAATGTTTTACAGAGAGAGCACAAGCACTTTAGCATGGGTTAGGAGTGGTAAAGTGTACAGAGTCCTAAAGCCAGCAAAAACGAAGTCAGCAAAAAGAGGAGGTCTGAAGGCAAAAAGCTATGGGGAAAACCATGCCAAGGATGTCAGGTTTAACAGTACTTCAGGAAAATTTGGTTTTGGAAAGTTAGATTATTGAATCTAACAAACACACTTCAAGCCAGGCTTGGTCACAAAACACTACCAGAAGCTGCCATCTTTCATATTAAATAGCTTGAGCTCACAAGCTCACGAGTAAACACAAATGGATTTAATATTGTAATTTGATTTTACGTTAGGTAATTGACATAGTAGGACCTATGCTCTTTTGAAAAGTGATAAGCAGACCATTATAGAGTTATTTCTTTGACAAATTTATCTTAAAAAATAGTTACAATTATGTGATTTGTCCTGATAAACTGATGAACACTGATTTATCAAATTCTACTTAAAATTGATGTAGCATGAATGGGGGGATGAGTGAAGGAGACTTTGCACACAGCTGTTCATCCCGAAAAAGGCCGATAAACTCAATATGCCATTTGCTGGCACCAGTTGTGGCTAGGAGGCAGGCTGATAAGGACTAGTGCCAATATCGGCAACACTCACCAGTCCTCCCACAGCAACATACATACATAATAAATAAGCAGACAAGACAAACTTTTGGTGGGAAAATTGCTGCAGGTTTATTAGCATACCAAATATGCCAACATGGTGGGTTATCTTACAGGCGATCCAAAGGCAAGCCGCCCCTAGCGGCCTACCACCTGATGGGCCAACTTGCATCGTGGCCTTAGCCAATCGGTGTTTAGCGGTTGTGGTGAGGGGATAGCCCCTCCCACTTCCGGTGAACCATCGGTCCACCCCATTACTCACGCCCCCCCCCTACGAGGGGCGGAGCGTTCAAGCGACCCCCGGTTGTACAGGTTTCCAACCGCCCGTAGGACAGACGGGGCGCTGTCGCACCCCAGGGTCCACCGCACAGACTTCCTGGGGATATTAGGCCTCAGCACCCTTTGTGCTCCTGAAGAGGGTACCCCTGAGTACCTTTCCGCCTCCGGATCGCCCTGTAACTCCGCCTGCAACACAAATAAAGAGGATTAGAAGAACCTCCCCCCCCACCCTGGAACGCAGGGTAAGCGGTAGGGAGGGAAACGGCGTCAGGGTGAGGGTCACAGAGGCCGCCAGGTGGGCGGGGGAGGCATTTATACCTCTCCCTTCCCCCACCTCGGCCGGAAGTGACGCGCAGGACCCCGAGGGGTCACCGGACACTAGACTGTCCAGTGTGCCATCTTGTGGCACTAGAGGGGCCGCCCTCTTATGAGGGTCCCCTGCGGGGACGAGTCGGTCAGCCCGCATAGTGCCAATATCGGCAACACTCACCAGTCCTCCCACAGCAACATACATACATAATAAATAAGCAGACAAGACAAACTTTTGGTGGGAAAATTGCTGCAGGTTTATTAGCATACCAAATATGCCAACATGGTGGGTTATCTTACAGGCGATCCAAAGGCAAGCCGCCCCTAGCGGCCTACCACCTGATGGGCCAACTTGCATCGTGGCCTTAGCCAATCGGTGTTTAGCGGTTGTGGTGAGGGGATAGCCCCTCCCACTTCCGGTGAACCATCGGTCCACCCCATTACTCACGCCCCCCCCCTACGAGGGGCGGAGCGTTCAAGCGACCCCCGGTTGTACAGGTTTCCAACCGCCCGTAGGACAGACGGGGCGCTGTCGCACCCCAGGGTCCACCGCACAGACTTCCTGGGGATATTAGGCCTCAGCACCCTTTGTGCTCCTGAAGAGGGTACCCCTGAGTACTTTTCCGCCTCCAGATCGCCCTGTAACTCCGCCACAGCCCTGGGTGTGGCGACCGTCGCAGCCAGGGCCCCCCACCAAGGCCGGCATTCCTACTTACATCCTGCTATTTCTAGGGCCTCTCCCCTAACCAGCAAGAACAGGTCCATGCTTATACTGGACAGATGTACCCCATCGTCCTCAAAACACCCTGTGAATTTGGCGCGTAGCACTCATGTCTAATGAAGCCAAATCCCTTCTGTTCAGTGAATTTACGCACAGCGCAGATGCACCTCCTGCGCGCAGGCTCCATCGCCTCCCCCGACCGAGCTCCATGCCACGGGAGCCAGGGGGTGATTCCAGACCACTGAAGTCACCTGTCCCCAACTGGTTGCTAATTTGCACTGTGTGGTCTTCGTGGTCTTCTTCTAGGGTGCATTACTTCGCCACATTGACCAGACAATTTCATAGTTCTTTTCGATTTATCCCTGGTGAACATAGTAATGGTGTCACAACAGGTTTGAGGGAATAAGTGTATGGTGCCCATTATTAGACACACTGCACCCTTTCGTGAAGTGACAACTTTCGCAGCCTACCCTGCTTGCTGAACCTTCAACCGGTCACAGATGCCCGGTCACTGCTATCACTTGCGACCCTTGATACTTAGTGTCGGACTACATGATTCTGTGTCACATGTTTCACTGTAGTCCCTTTGGTGGATCCACTGGGACCCTTCTGCATCCCTGCAAATGCTGTGTCACGCACTACAACCCTTTAATGCCCTTGCCCATCCCTCAAAGACACCTGACAGCCTGATGCCCCCGCAGCTTTGGTGAGGGGTTTTGGGCCCAGCACACCCCAGTCTGTGTTTCCAACATTTATCCTCCCTGGAGGCTCCAGTTAGTGTGAGCGGCTATCCCTGTCCTGGCAAGGCATGTCAATGGCCATTCCCCCCCTTGGTGACTATCCTGCCATGGGATATGTGACCTTAAGCACGGGTGTCCTTGTGTACCTGACGTGTAAGGGGGGAACAACATGAACAAATACTTGCCCCTTCTTGAGCAGTGGGAACGCCAAAACAATCATTCTTCAATCATTGTAGCCAAATTATGCTCTGACCCAATGTTCCCCTCAGCTTATTGAACCGCAACCCACAAATTAGCTGGCAGTTTCCGCAAATGCCTGGCTCCCTGGCTATAGGTCGGGTGTTATTGTCTGTCCTGGATGGTCTCAAGGATCCATCTCTTGGTGCATGCTTGCAACCCTTAACATTTTCACATTAGTTGGACAAGACCACTGCCTGGCCGCAAGCTTAGCTAAGCCCCTGCGGAAATCGACTGCCTGTGCGAGCAGACCAAGATTCATCGCTCCCCACTCCATCACCGTCTTTCTTCCTTCCCCACGTGGCGTTATGCCGTCTATGGTGTGTAGCTTCCCTTTGCTCCAGGAGCGAGCAGCCCTGTCTGGCGGTGTGTGTACTGAAGGAGATGTGTCCTGGAAGTACCATTGATATGAGTTCAAGTGTCACTAGTCGCCGTACTTGGTGTGTTTAATAAAATTAATAACAGGTCCAACCAATCAATCGGGCATTCCTCGCTTTCTTTAGGCATGTTGGATTTGAGGGGATTCCGTGAAATATGTAAGCTATCTCACTAGGCATGCCATCCCTTTAACACAGGTTTTTCTTCTTTTAGACATGTCCCTAATTGTCTCCATCATGCGTTTAAGGCCAGTTTGAGTTTTGCTTAGGAAACATCCCTTCGAACACACCGTGTTGAGTAACTACTCATGTTTATCTCTTGTACAAGTCGTCCCCGTTTGCCTGGCACTCGTTGGACCCAAGAAAGCTTTTAACAAACACCCTATACAAATGTATATACAGGTTGCGCAACTTGGGGCACTATTACTTCCTCACTACGTACTTCCAGGCATGTCAATACTGCCAAAGGTATCCCCACCTTAGTACCGGAATAACCACTAAATAAATACTGTCTAAGTTAAAAAGATTACCAGTGCACCTCGCCAAGGGCCCTCCACTGCGTGTGAACCCCTGTTGTTGAGTTTCCGACTGTTGATTTTGCCTGCCCACATCCGGACCCTTCAAGTAAAACCAGCCAAACCAATCGCAGGCCTTCCTGCCAGGACACAACCTACATGGCCATTAACGTGCCAACATGTGTCCGATGAGACTAAACAAGTTAGAGGCTTTATTGTATCAGCCAGACCCAGAGTGGAGCCAGAGCTGAATGGTCTTAGTGTGGGTCAGACTGGAGGAAGTATGTGTGGCTAACGCAGGCCCAAAATTTGTGCAAATTGATAATGCATTACCATGGTGCCAATGGGCCAGAGTATAAGAAAATGGTGATGCTGTGATACAACTTATGTAAATGTGTGCAGTATTAAAAACGACAGTTCATTTTCAAGTACATGTTCATTTTTATGTACCCAGCGACACCTCCTGTGTAGCTGTAGACATCGATATCTCATGTGTAACTGCACACAGCGTCCCTCATGTGTAACTGCACACAGCGTCCCTCATGTGTAACTGCACACCGCGTCCCTCATGTGTAACTGCACACAGCGTCCCTCATGTGTACCTGCACACCGCGTTACCCCGTGTAACTGCACAAAGCGAGACCTCCTGTGTAACTGCACACAGCGTCACCTCATGTGTAACTGCACACAGCGTCACCTCATGTGTAACTGCACACAGCGTCCCTCATGTGTACCTGCACACCGCGTTACCCCGTGTAACTGCACAAAGCGAAACCTCCTGTGTAACTGCACACAGCGTCACCTCATGTGTAACTGCACACAGCGTCACCTCATGTGTAACTGCACACAGCGTCACCTCATGTGTAACTGCACACAGCGTCACCTCATGTGTAACTGCACACAGCGTCACCTCATGCATAAATGCGCACCACGTCGCCTCATGCGCAAATGCACACCGCGTCACCTCATGCGTAATTGCACCTGCGTCACCTCATGCGTAATTGCACCCGCGTCACCTCATGCGTAATTTAACACGTCACCTCATGGGTACCCGAGGGAGCATTCATTTAATACACAGGGAGATAGAGGCAGGTGCACTCTTGTCACCGCCATAGAGCACAGTCTACATTCTAACCTAGTAAAACGGGTAGCTGTTTCTCCCTCATGGAAGCTCTTCTCAGTTTGAGAAGAGCATAATTACTTCAAGTATGTAGGGTGCTGTCTGAAATGCCTGAAATAATCTCGGACACCGGAGGTCCGACCCCAGACCGTCTTTGTTTGCGGCCCGAGTCACCTCGTGTGTGCTTGGACTCTGTCTAGACATGTGTACTTGCAACAGGGTCCCCTCCTGTGTACTTGCGAACCGTCACACCTCGTGTATACTTGCCCCAGTGACGTCTCCAATGTGAATGCCCCTGGTGTCCCACCAGTGATTACGGCCATGCCTTGGAGACGCAGGGGATAGAGGGACTGCGCCCAAGTTCCCCTGCCCTAGAGCACCTTCACATTCTATATATGGGAAAACGTGCCGCCTACACGCTCGTGTATCTTGACATCTCTGGGGACCAGTGACTCAGATCTCGGCACCTGAGCCCACAACTCTGATGGCCAAAATGCACCAGCAAATAGAAAAGCCCAATCCCTTGTGGCAAGATTGAGGTCACGCGCTGCTGCCAACGGCCCAAAATAATGCAATTTGCGCCGCGCCAAATGCCTCCAACACTTGCAATATTTGAGCGTGATTCAACTCATGGCGGTGTTAAAAGAACGCGTCACAATGGATGCACGTTCAGTACTCTGGTGGAAACATGGGACCCTCTTAAAACTTCCAACTACCACCTCCCCCTTTACCATGAGTGAAAGAAGTTGTGTGAAAGGAAACATCCGGAGTAGCTTGATAACTCAGATAAAGGGACATCCCGAATCGCTTTAGCCTTAGGTGCCCCAGTGGAGTGACACTGGCCCTTCTGGTCGCCGTTCGCGAATAAAATTAGTGCGATGCGGGCTTGGCTAGCTGATGAATTCGTTGAAACGTCACACCTTATTACACTGAAATTAGGAACATGTCACACATGGCTTTGTAAAACCTTGGCAGTTATGTAAGATTATTGTAACTTCAACTCACAGTGCACTGGTTATCCTGCTATCGTTGTGAAGCTCCCTGGTGCCTCCGGGCCAAATATTGCGCTATCCAGGAGGCTGTAACTATAATGCCTGCTTCAAGTAAAAAGCGCACCTTGCGCTTGAGGAGGAAAAGGGCCTCATGCCTGCTTGCGCCGCACACTGCGCACGCCACTCACTGAACCGTTGTGCCTTCCGCGAGCTAAACCGCCAAAGCCCCCCAAGCAGCAGCTGCACCTAGGAGTGAGCAAGACTGGATTCCCCGCACAGGGTGCCCTGCTCTCCACTGCCCGTGCACTGCACGTGCTGTGCACACCAACTGCCCAAATTGCCTCCTTCTACCAAGCAGCCCATCCCTGTTAGGGTGCAGGACCAGAAACCCCGAAAATGCCACACAAACAAAGTCCCCAAATCCATAATTTTTCCTCCCCATATATCTAGGGCAGCTAACCCAGCATCTACGTCCAGGAAAAGGTGTAACTGTGTACTTCACCTGGGCGACATCAGAGGAGGCTGGACCTGAGCACTCGCATTCATAACGCAACCAGGCGAGCGCCGTAAGTGCCCCAGGTAGCTACTCAGCTTCTAATCCTTGGCAAAACGTTGCGGTTTTTGGAATCCGCATTCTAGTCGGGACTCCCTTCGCTTCACATTACCCAAATGGTCGAGAAGAGCCGTAGCCTTCTGAATGCCGCATGACAGGACACTGGGAGGCGTTCCTCCGTGCCATTAATTCGAAGATACTTCGACCGAGGGGTCTGTTAATCACCGCAGACCATAAACAACTTCCGCCTCGTAACAGGATTTAAACTGCCTCCTGCCCACAGTAGCATGTTTGAATACAAGGTACTTACAAGCTTCAACACGCAACATTCTTGTTAACTGCAGGATGGGGCACATGTACCGCCTGATATGGAGAGATACATAACATTCACTGCGCCGACTGTCGCCGCCGAAGATTCTTGTGATGTTTTTAACTTAAACGCACCGTGCCCAGTGTTTAATATCGAAAGTCGCGCCCTGATTGCAGATTGCCACCGGAATCTCTATTTTGACAAGCGTCGGAGCCCCCACACGGCATCGGGAAGCATGCGACTGACCACTCGGTGCATGGGAGGTGCCCCACCAGCGGTACGCCTGGTGCCGCCCACTTGGATACGTGACCCGGCACAGGGGACCACGTGACCTCCCACAGATCAGCGGGTGTTGCGGACGTGACGGCTCGTCAGCCAATCTGGCCCTGCATGTTAATTGTTCCCCAGTTGACAAATCGCACTCTCGCCCCCACTTGAAACGTTCCGAAGCAATCCCTTGCGCACCACCGGGCGTTAAATTGAGTTAATTAAACTTCTGGCAAACAAACCTGTCCCCGATAAACCCTTGGCCGGCCACGAACTGTCACCGTGCCAGTATTCCCAAACACCCCAGCCTAGGGTGATGGCACCCGGCCTCCAGAAGTGAAACCCTGCCCTGAGCTTACGGATTACAGATAGTACAGACTGCACAGACGCCACCGGAATCGGACCCAGCGTGGGTGACCCAACCTGTCTTCAACGGTCTTGAGTGCAGCGCACCAGTGGGCAAAGTCTCCATCGATTGCCCTTTGGCATCGCCATACCTGGGCATGGAACATGCGGTGGTGCAGGGTTCGTGCCTGCTGCCACTCCAGCTATAATAAACAAACCCACAGGAGTGGGGCCTGAGTATGCACCCGTCTGTGAGCGCACACCGCTTGGCCTTTCCGGACCCCACAGGCAGACCGGGGGAGGGGATGTAGCGAGGCACCCATGCAACCGCCCAGCTCAGTGCCCCGCTCCCTCCCAACAGTCAGGCCCCCCGCCATTCAAGTAAAAACGAAAGCAATTCAAACTGCGTTATCTGCACATACAGCGCCGCTTGGCATTCCGTGCTGTAGTAACAATCGTTCGTAGAGTGCCAATATCTGTTCATGCTGCACTGATTGGCCTTCAGTGCTGTAATATCGGTTCATAGAGTGCCTGTACAGCTGGGATGCCCTCAACGTCTTCCTCTGAGATATTTTGCAAGGAAGCGGCTACGGTGTGCGATAGGCCCAGGTCTCCCCCAAGCGAAACCTGGGACACTGCAGCTCTTGGACACCCAACGCCTGAGCTGAGAGGTCTGCCTGCCCCAGCATTGTGTGTTTTGCTAGGGCAGAGCTCATGCCCAAACGATAGTGAACAACGTGGGCCTGTATCCTTTCCCGTGACACCGCGTCCAAAACCCCTCCCCGGGGCCCAGCACCCACATGTGGGCAGGGGATGCAGCACAGGGCACGCGGGGCCGGCGCAGCCCGCAGGAGGCCACACCCCCAAGGAGGGGAGGGCCATACTAAGAGCGAGGAGGAAACAAGCCCTGGGCTGCAGGGACCAACCCGGTGCCCCTGCCACGGCCCAGAGGCATTCCGCCAGAAACCCAGGACTAACAGCGATAGCGGGACCGATTCAAGCTTGAATCAAGACCGGCCGCCTGCAGACAGACCCGGTGCGCACCGAAGGTAGGACGGGAGGGCACTCCGAGGTCCGAGTCTGGATGCTCCCTCTCCGGCCCGCGCCACGAGGGCTCCTCTATCCCGAGGGGCCAACCACTGTGAGGCCAGCCTGGGGCGCAGGAAGGCGGCCACCCGCACCCAGTTGCGCCAAGGACAACTCCACAAGCTCGCCTCCTTCACCTCGCGCGACCCGCCCAGGCTCTGCACCTCCGAGACCTCCGCATGCCTCGAGTAATCGGGTGTCCCGAAAACTGAGGTGGCACGATGGAGGAGTGGGGGCGCAAGGCCCTCCGTACCCCCCCATCTGCACGGGTCTAGGGCTCGCCCTGTCCCGCGTGGCCGCACCATGGACACTGCTCCGGGGCGGCCATGAGTCGCAGCAGAGCAGGCCACCTCCCCCGGCCTTGATTTGAACCCCCGGGCCCCTGTGAAGGGAGTGACCGTACACCGCGAGGTTGCTCACCCGCCTACCTCATTGCCCACACCCCCAAGGCCTGCAAGGGAGCTCGGCTGGGCAACTAGAGTCAGGACCAGGCCGCGGCGTGCTAGGCGCCGGGCCAGGAAGCTATTGGTCCGAGTCCGCCCCCCACTGCATACCGACATCACAGCGGCTGACAGTCCACCTCCCCCCCACCCAGTCACCTACAGAGCCCGCTCGGGGCCGAAGCAGCCCTGCGGGGACGCCCGTGACCACGGGAGCTGACCGAAGCCCCCCCCCCAGGCGGCCCGCAACAGCAAGGCCACCCAGCCCAGGGACCATCACCTAAAAGGTGCAAAACGGGCTAAGGGGGGGGGGGTGCACTCACCGTGCAAACAGAGGTCAGCAGCTCCCGGGACACATCCAAACGGCGTCAGGGTGAGGGTCACAGAGGCCGCCAGGTGGGCGGGGGAGGCATTTATACCTCTCCCCTTCCCCCACCTCGGCCGGAAGCGACGCGCAGGACCCCGAGGGGTCACCGGACACTAGACTGTCCAGTGTGCCATCTTGTGGCACTAGAGGTGCCGCCCTCTTATGAGGGTCCCCTGCGGGGACGAGTCGGTCAGCCCGCATTTGTTCTGTAAGCTACTTTGTGAGGATTGTTGAATATTAAAGAGCACAAGATGGCATAGGGCATAATATTCTGATCCATTGGCACCAGGCTCTCTATTACAAAAGATGGTATAAATCCAAAACCTCAAGCCCTGCTTTCGTTTGTATAAGGCTCTGATTAAGTTTGTCTGTTTGTCTGTTATGGCCACTTTGTAGCCCTTACAAAATGGCATGCGCGGTTCATTCCAGACTTCAAGCGCCAAATGGACACAGGGTTTCCCAGGCCCTTGGCATGTTTAAATTGGTTCAGCCCAGGGGTCTAACATTCCTGATTGATCAGGAACCTCGGGTCATTTTATGACGTGTCTAGAGGTTTGTATGAGACGGCAGGCATCATGTAAGTTGTTTGTACATGAAACCCTGGTGGACTAACTGAAGACCCGGAGCTTAGCATACTGAGGTAGGTAAGTTAAGTTAAGGACTGTAGAGTGCCATGCACTCGACGGAAATTAAAATAATAAAGATCACTTTATCTCTCCGCGACTGGAAGCGAATGGAGGAGGAGAGTGTGTGGCACAACTGCAAGAGCTGCCGACTTTGGAGCTGGGGATCCAGGTTCCAGTGGCGGCCCGTCAAGGGAGTGCTGTGGGGTGGTGGGCAGGGTGGGGGGTAGTAAACTCCGGCATACGGCCGAACAGAGTTAAGTACATAAATAAATAAATAAAATGAATGACATTGCGCGCTGCAACGCCAAATCGGCGATACGGCGCGCGCAATGTAATTCGTTTTCTTGAACAGGAAGACGATGGAATGCATGCACTCGTATGAAGGGCAGTCTAAAATACACGGCATTATTGGTCATTCCAGGAGCATTCCTTTTGTCCAGGGTGGTCTAGAAATTAAAGACGAGTTATAACGGCCGGTCCCCACCTATCCGCGCTGTGTGATCTTGAACAAATCACTATGTCCACAAGCCTCAGTTCAATTAGTTGCTAACACCGAGAACACGTTGAAGCAGCGCATCTCACAGTTTTAAAAGCAGTGTTAAAACACACCCACAGACATAGTTCCAAATGCCCAGGGACAGGGGCGTAACACAGGCCCCCACAGCCCCCGCAGTGCGGGGGGGCCCCCAAGTACTTTCACTCTGGAGGGGCCCCCATCCACTTCCGAAGCCTTTTCGCAAAGGCTGCAGGAATGTACACGGTAGCTGCTGCCTGGCTGAAGCCTGCTGTACGGGATGGGATATCCCAGCACAGTGAAATATATAACAAACTTTCAAAATCAATTGTTGGCAGAGGAGGCCCCAGGGAAAACGCGCCTCCATGTCTCTTTATGTCAGCGAGGAAGGAAACACCTGCAGAGCCCAGGGTGAGAGGGAAAGACAACACAGGAAAGAAGATTGAGAAAGGCAAACGAGAAATAGCGGACACTTAAAAGGCACAGGTGAGAGGTAGAAAGAGAGAGAAGGGCGAGAATTAGTGTGAGGTAATAAAGAACAGGCTAAAAGAGAGAGATGGAGACGTGGGAGAGGTGAGAAAAAGGCTGATGAGGGAGGAGCCAGGTGTGAGACAGAAATAGGTGAGAGACAGCTGCCAGAGAATTAGAGAGGTGAGAAAGAAGCAGGCAGGTGGGAAAGGAACAGGGTAGAGAGACAGAGAAGGGACAGGTTTGTGAGCGATAGACAGGTGAAACAACATGGCAAGCGATAGAGGGGAGGCCAGTTAAAAAGGTGCAAAATAGACTGCGGGAAGAAAAGAAATAGCTGAGAGAGCGGAAGAGAGACAGAGAGTGAGTGAGATGGGGGTTGGTAAAGAGACAACCATGTTATAAAGGACAACTGAGGATAAATGTGTGGAGGAGACAGATGTGAGAGAGATAGCAGACAAGTGAGAGACTGTTATAGATAGAAGCAGAGAGAAGTGATAGAGCTAGAACAGTAAGAAAGAAAGACAGTTGAAAAAGAGGCAGACAGTTGTTGGGAGGGAGATAAGTTAAACACAGATGAGAGATATGGAAGGAGAGATTTGTGTGAGAGGGGTGATAAAGACATAGTGGCATATGAGAAAGAGACAGCTTAAAGGACACACAGAGGGGGCATGGGACAGGGAGAAGGACTGGGAGGGGAAGACAGGTGAGCGAGATAGAGTGGGTGATTAAGAGAGAGAAGTGAAAAAGGGACTTCAGAGTAGAAGAGACAGACAGAGATAGGGAGGAGACATGCGTTTGAGAGAGATGGAGAGAGGTGAAAGACAACTGACAGAGGTCAAAAGGGTGGCAGATGAGAGGTTATAAAGAGACAGCCAAGAAAGCAATAGCCTTGAGAGAGAATAAGTAGTCACAAAAGAGAGGGATGAGAAAGAGACATACAAGTTAGAGAGAGAGAGGTGAGAAAGGGACATGCTAAAAGAGGTGATTAAGTGTCAGACAGGTGAGAATGAGGCAGCAGAGAAAGAGGGGAGAAAGAATAGGGTAAATCAAGAGACAGATACAGATGAGAAAGAACTGAGAGAGAGGCAGAGAGAGTGGGGAGATAGGACAGAGCATGGTGATACAGAGACAGGTTAGAAAGAGAGCAGAGGGGGTGGGGAGAGATAGCGAGTTAATAAAGAGCAGGTATGGAGGAGAGGTAGAAAAGATGTAATTAAATGATAATTATGTGAGATAGCTGAGCAAGAGATAATAAAGAGACATATATGTAATCAAGAACAACTGATAGGGAAAGGTAGCGGTGATGATAAAGAGGCATGAGAAAGAGAGGGAGAGGTGAGAGAGGAGAACAGATGACACAGACGAGTAATATGGAAGGGGGAAAAGACAGACAACCCAGTGGAGGAGAGATGACAAAAAAGCATGGAAGAGAGGGCAGAGGAGAGGAGTGAGATAAAAGACAGAGAAAGGGAGAGGAGAACCATAAGACAGGGAAGATGTGAAGGGGAGAGTAAAAAGAGGAGGCCACATGAGGTAGAATATTAGTAGGAGAAGGCACAGATGGGTAGAATAGCTACAGGAAGGGGAAACTTGCAGAGGAGTACAACACAAAGGAGAAAAGTAAGCATGTCCTATTACAAATATAGATTAACATTCAGGTGTTATATTATTGAGAATGTGTATGTATGCAGAGTGTTGGCCACTGTACAAAGAACAGCATCACCCGGTAGAGCAGTAACTTATCCTTAGCTATACATTTTTTGGTTTTTCACAGTTTCTTAGTTGCCTAGTTATCCAAAGGCAAGATGTAACATAGGGAAACTACGAAGATGGCAAAGAAGGCGCCACTGGAATGACTTTTACAGTATCTCAGAGAGATAGGTCTCATTGGAGCTGAAAATCTCAAATGTCTTGTGGGGCAGTATCTTCTAATGAGTTTTTAATGCACAAATCGCCTTTGTAATAATAGGTCTAAGGGCCGGACATAGTACCTTTAATTCTATGGAGCACAACATAATGTGGTTTCTTTACTCTGTAAAGCAATCACATAGCTAGGTCTTGAGCCATCTGGAACATGTAAATCTGTCCAGCAGTTATCTGGACATGAAGGACATTGTCATAGGCCATACAAAATAAAATGATAACCCTCATAAATGCAGCCCTTTTTGTTGAGCCCGAAGAATGGAAGAAGATTTCTGGCCAGACTGGACTAAACCTTTCAATTCTGTCCTAATTTTGGGAACTGAAGAGAGTTGATGTGCGATATAGACTCTCATGTTCTTAACGGTAGAGCTGGTTCATAATGCTGCCATAAGGAACTCTGGCCAAGAAAACAGAGATTAAGATAGAATAGCCACTTCATTTTGTGATATTTCATTTTTTCCGCCACTGAAAGTTGGTTTACTTACTCTCATCCCCACAAGAAGCTGTTATTTGCTCTCTCTCTCTATTGTCAGACATGAGGGGATGGAATACAACAGCCCTCACTCTAAAATGGTGCATGCCTCCTGATTTACAAGAGGCAGCACCAAGCCTCAGGATGATGGCTGTCTAATTTCTGCCTTTCAAGATTGCGTCGTCGAACTTGCCACTACAAATGGATCTGGAGTGAAATGGTAATCAGCAGTAGAGTTGACCAGCTGTAGACTAGCCAGAGATGGCAAAGAAACCAGAAGCCTGGAGTGACGCACTTCTATTTGAAATTCTGATCTGAAAATGCCTGGTAATAAAGGTATCTGTCTGACTAGGGCTGAATATAGTAGGCGAGTAGAAAAGTAGCACAGCAGCACTGAAAAGGCAAAGAGAACCATTTGAAACTAAAAGACTAGGAAATCTGGAAAAGTGAGAAAGTACACGCTAAGGGGTAGGCAAGGAGAAGAATGTGGAGCAGTGGTGAGCAGAAGGACAATTGAGAATGCTTAGATGAGCTGGAGAGGTTCTGTACTGCAACGAAACGCTGTGGAACACTGACAGTTGGAGCTACACTCCTTTTTAAGTGTACCGATACTTGAGCATGCTCAAGTGATCAGAGTTTTCTTCAAAGCATTTGCTGTATTCCGTTTACTGACAAGAAGGCATGTGCAAGACAACAGCTAATTCTGTGCTTGGTGTGGTTGCTGATGAAGGCTCTTGGATGAAGGCAATGATTCCATGATTAAAGGTTGCCACCAAGAGGCCACAATCTCTGTGAGCCAGTAAGAATGTGGGAACTGAGCCTGGAAACTACCTTCCTCCAGATGAACACTTATTTGGGTGTCATCTATTTAGTGCTGAAAGTCCAGTCCAGTTGAAAGTCCAGCCATATAGCCTTTAAAAAACAATGGATAAACTGCAAAACCTTGGGGCAGCACAAGGACAAAGCTCCCTCACCATGGAATAATTATCTTAATCACTAATCCGTGTCTGAAGCTGATTATAGCCAAGCTTTGTACCTCAAATCCGTAGGAAACAACTGTTACCTACGGATTTGAGGTAAAAAGCTTGGCTTTCCAAAAGAACAGAGTGAACTATTGTATCATAGGACACGGACAGTTTCAATCAAATAATTGACTGTCTCTGTGCCATGCCCCAGTTTAAACCCTAATTAACATTTACTGAGTAAGTAAAACTTACAAACATAGTGCTGGATCATTTCATGTACCACTCCCTCCAACACATGGTCAATACCGGCAAATAAGAACTTGGTCTAAAATTGGCAGTCCTTCATGGGAAGACCTTCTTTTTTTAATGTGAGGAGTCACAACAGCTGTTTTAATCTATTGTGAGACCACACCCTTTGCCATAACAGGGGCAGATACCACAACATGCTGCTCGGCAGGGACCCAACAGTGCCTCACCCAGTGAGATAGGGAGAACAATTTGAATTCCTGACTAGAGAATATTCATATTTTCTGCTGGATTATAATGATCTTGTGTTGGAAGGCAAGAGTCCCAGTTGGTCACCAAACTCTGTGAAGGCAATACCATCAGGAAGAGGCCTGATGGATGTGTAAGCTAACTGAACCCCCCTAGAAGCTTGATGTTATGGCTTCCATTATTGTAGTAGTATAATACAGCTTTTGCCTTTTCCTGTTCCTAGTGGAGCTGTGGATGCTACCTACAGGAAGTCCTGTCTTCCTCAAATTCTCTCTTCCTTCACCTTCTTTCTGCTGCTCTACACATCTCCCTTTGGTGATAAATGGACAACTAAACCAGGGTTTAGACTTATGCCTATCAGATAGACTCGATCCCTCAGACAGAGGCACCAACATCTTCAAACATGTGTTTATTGCTTAATAAGAAGCCTCAAGGTTTCTGCCTACCATGTCCCCAAATCCTGAAACAAAGTACTGAGCTTGTCAGTGCTTAGTGTTTTTTGCATTTGCACTACATAAGCTTTCTGATTCATTGATTTTCATTCTTGTCTACAGTTGTTTGCATTCCAGCTCTGCCATTTCCTCACTTAAATAAAAGATCGTTTTAGATCTTCTGATTTCCAACTTGCCAGCACCAGCATTGCTTACACTAAGAACAATAGTAATTTGTCGAAGATGCCTCTCTTTCTTGTATCAGTAACATACCTACACCCCCAGTTTACCAACCATCTGGTTGATGCCATTTAGTGTGTGCAGCCTATAAGCCTTTTTTCAGTTGCGGTACAACACAATCTCAATCCACAGCCTGATGATTTGTGTAATCTGGGAATAGTTCTGCTGAAAGTGTGCAGTTCTGAAAGTCCTTGCAAAGGTGATAGGTGAGGGACATAGATTGCATGAGTTGAGCAGGGCTCCTTCATCGCACCTTGCAGAGGGGCCCCCTAAGGTTTTGTTACGCCACTGCCCAGGGACTTATGAATTCAGGACTATGGTTTTATCTCAGCTTACTACTATACATTCTACTGAAAAGTGACCTGGTAGCAAATTGTATGTCGAACCAAATTTCGGCCGGTTTTACAGGTCACCTACGCTTGTGACTGAGTAAGGCACTATTACATCGAAAATAACTGGTTGACAAGGATTTAACTGAACATATCCAAGCTCCAACAAACATCACACGTTCACTGTAGAAAAGTGCATACTGGATCGCCCCAACACAGCATATTTGGGCGCACATGCTGTTGGCAGCAGGATAATCGCCAGGCCACGCTGTTATTGTTGTGGTTGTCACCTACAGCTGTAGATGGTGATGTGCTGGAGGACATGCTGGGTTGTCACTCATGAGGCATTCGAGCAGCCCCCGCTTTATTCCACCGGGCAGCAACGCAGCGCACTAAGACACACGAGTCGCTAGACGGCTGTGGGGGTGGCTGGCACAAACACTCACATTTCACTGCCTGTTCGCTGCTCGACTGTCTCCCTTCCTTGGTGGACATTTCTGTGGGCGAGGTGCAGTGAGAGGTGGCAGCAGGATCACTCCCCACTCTTAGCTGCCGGTCATCGGATACCCCCGGGAACTAGTTCTTTTAGGACTCGGGGTGCAGGAAAACAGCTGGCAGCAACAAGGCGGGAGGAGCTGACTCTCCAGTGACTGCGCCCAAAGGCAGGGTAAAGGGGAGCAGAGGAGGACGTGCTTCAATACCAGAGAGCACTGCCTGCACCATTGATAGATACATGAAATATGATGAGAGAGCGGAGTCAGCGGGCCTCCATCTTAAGTGAGGCAACAGATAAGACAATGAAGATAGCATGTCAGTGATCGGAAGCGAGACGATCCTGTACTGAGAATGCCAACAACTTGTGTGTAAGGTTAAGTTATTTGAATGAATGCAATATAATGCTGCCATCTTGTCTAAGGCAGAAGCAGACCATAACGTTCGGAAAAATACATACTAGGAGATGGCCCCCAATTTAGTTTCCACCATCTGGCACAGTTACTACGTTGCTTGTTTGTAAGCCACGCATGTTTTTTAAATCAACACATAGCTAAAATAGCACCAATTATATGTCAAATAAACAGACTTACTAAAGCACGAAAGAAAGAATCAGGCGGGCAGACAGGGAGATTAGGTGAAGGACAGAAGATAAAAGTAAAATCACAATCAGCCGCCAAACACGCTTGCTCGAAAATAACAAAGAAGTTCGTAAAGCGGGTGAAAAGGAGTACCTTGGCCAAGCTCCACTGATAAGAAAAACACATGGAGAGCAACAGGAAATAGCATGCTACAACCAAAAGTCACAGAAGAAAAGTAAGTGGCAAGCACACGAACAAATGAAAAGTAAGGGTGGGATGTAAGCTCCTTTTAAGATTTATATTGATTACAATATGTTTCACAAGCACAGCGCAAGTGCTGTGCAGGTGAACAGGCGAAACCTAAAACGCTGAGGAAACACTGATCAGTACGTCTCAGAAGGCTCTCCGCCAGTCAGTATGTAATCATTTTTAGTCTAGTGGGTCAGCGAGCAGTGAGGTAAGCAAGGCACACATGCATGAGTTAAATATCTCAAAGTAAGTGCAACATAAGTCACACTGTGGGAGTATACATTATTCTAATTACACCTGATGGGTGAGTCACCCAAAACAGGCAAAGAAGTATGGGGAAGAAGACAGGTTTGTGGCACTTTCTGTGGGTAGGCCATTATCTTCACCCAGTCCCGGTCTGTAACTGCCCTACCCAGAACACCCTCCCATATTTGCTTGAGAGCACTCAAATCATTTTGCACCATCCCATTGAGGGCGCCATACAACCATTTAATCAGGTGTCTACGTTTTCCGAGGGACAGCAGTAAGTGTAGAACGCTATGTGTCCAGGGTTCATCCACCCTAGATCACCAGAAAACCGTAAACGACCATGTCAGTGCCTCATAAATGAGGAACTGACCAGGGGGCAAGCCATGTGTTTCTACTAGGGTCACCAGGGGCAACAGTGTGGAGGCCTCATAACAGTCACCCACCATCACCAATTCCACCTCCATCCACGCTGTCAGTTGTGCTGCCAGAAGAAGTTGGGGAAGGCCCACCAATAGGAGTGATTGGACATACAAAAGGCACTTCTTTGTCCAACAGACACTGTGCTACCAGCCCCGGAGCGCAGCAGTTAAAAGCACACCGATCCCTCGCCTTAGCAGTCAGGCCAAAAGTGCTCCCTGATTGGGTACCAACCGCAGGTGTCCTAGCTTGGTTAAATTCACGCCATCCAGCCAGAGTATAATCCACAGAAACTGGGCAGCCAGGTAATAGAGCTTGAAATCCAGCACGCCCAAGTCCCCCGCTAAGATAGGTCCTTTAACAATGTCTACACCACTGGCCAACAACCAGGTTGGGAGATTGGTGAAGTAATAAAGCAGACGGGGCAAAATAATTATTTTGGTCAAGGCTATTCATGCCTTACAATGGAGAGTCAGAGAGAGTGCCAAGAGGCTACACTCCCCTTCAGGGAGCGCACCACTACCCCCATGTTGCCCTCTGGCATGTCCTCCAGGGAATGATAAACCTGGATTCCCAGGTACCTGAACGTCAAGGGGGGCCATCCAATCACTGACAGTAAGGTCCCTGGTCTGTCCAGGCTGGGGACCAGCGGGAAGACACAAATCTTTGCCAAATTCACCAATTATCCTGATAATTCTTCAAACTCATTCAGAAGCTGCAACAGGAATGGGGTGTCAGTGACCATGATGGACATGTACAGCAGTAGGTTGCTGGCATAGAGCAATATCAAGTGTTCAGTGTCACCTACCCAGATTCCCCGACCGCGTCCACGTACTCTGCACAGTTCCGTCGGATGCTCAATAGCAAGGGCAAACAGAAGTGGGGACAGTGGGCAAGCATGCCTGGTATCCTGGCAAACCTCATAAGAGTCCAACATGGCCTGGCCCGTTCGGACCCGGGCAGAGGGGTTGGTGTATAACAAACCACCCACGAGGCCCCCAACTGCAATCGGGTCATGACTGCATCCAGATAGGACCAGATAGTTGTGCCAAATGCTTTTTCCAGGTTCACAGTCATCAGGCCCGCCCCAGCTTCATCCTCTTGCCAGGGAGCAAACAGTACCGAATACAGGCAGCATAGGTTGAGGGAGGTGTTGCACTGTGAGATAAAGCCACACTGGTTGGGATGGACCAACGCTTGCATGTGTAGAAGGGGACGTGTGGCCAGTATTTTGCTTAAGATCTTGAAGCTCATGTTTAACATGGACAACGGGCGATATGCCGAGGGGGCTGCCCCTTATGTAGTCGTCTTTGGGAGCG
This sequence comes from Calotriton arnoldi, assembly GCA_963921515.1. Lineage (NCBI taxonomy): Eukaryota > Metazoa > Chordata > Amphibia > Caudata > Salamandridae > Calotriton > Calotriton arnoldi. The sequence goes on along the minus strand of CAWUFW010015214.1, from coordinate 204,941 downwards.
GAATAACTATTGCGTCCCTGGTGGTGGCCTGCTGTTCTAATGCGTTTTTTAATACGTGTTGGCTAAGCGTGGGGCTAGTGACCCAAGAAACGCAGAATAAAACTCCACTGGCAGGCCATCAGGGTGTGTCATCTTCCCCCATGCCATGTCCCAGATGGCACCTTTAATCTCTTGAGGTGTAATGTGACCTTCCAATTCTTCTGCAGCAGTTGGAGTCAGCGTCCATAGTGCCAGGGGAGCAAGAAAGGCATCTACACTTTCTCTAGGCTCGTCTGGGCGTTTCCCATAGAGCCCAGTGTAGAACTCTTGGAAGGCGCCGTTAATCTAAGCCTGGGTATGCACCCGTCACCCATCTGGCATAGTCACGGAGGTTCTCGTGCCCCCAGTATCTCATGGCGCACCAACCAGACCAGCAGTCTGCCCACCCTACCTTTCTCTTCATGAACCCTGGTGATGTCATCTCTATAATTATGGCAGCGAAGCTTCTTTAGAATAACATTATACCATTCCTTGGCTTCTGCCAGCTACGTTCTTGTCTCACGATTAAGGGTGAGTGGCGAACAACGCTCCGACAGCGGAGTTTGCGGAGTTTTGCCATGATTCTGCCATGTGGCAGAGATGCCCCTGCCACCCACCCCTAATTGGTCAGACAAGCCCCGAGTCCTCCTTACCTGGATCGGCGTGGCCTCCTCGGTGCAGGATTCTTCTTCCAGTCCTGCGTGTGAAACGTTCCTTCGGTGCAGGACTCGCAAGGACTGCGGATGAGTGCACATGCCAAGTCCTCGCGAGTCCTGCAGCGAAGGGAAGTTTTACACGCAGGACTGGAAGAAGAATCCTGCACCGAGGAGGAGGCAGCCCGGAGTCAGGAAGGAACACCAGGATCACCGCCACGGGTGACAGGCCACCGACAGAGGTAAGCTTCCTGCAATCAGCACATAATGTTCAGAGTGCGAGCTGCTCTTTTCTCCCTCCCTCGCTCGCGCTGTCCTCCTCCCTGCAATTCTTTTTCTACATTCGCCTTGCGCTTTCATGCATTAAGGTTGTAATGCACTACAGCATTTCTTCTGATATATCCATATGGGTATATTGGCAGTCTTCAGGTTTAATTAAAATGTTCCGTTCTCCATTGATAGATCGGGCAGAATCCAGTGCGCATAGATAGATGATCTAGTTCACTTCACAACGGGCACATTACTATAATCCTAATGCAGGGGATGTCTTCCCTACTCTGTATGGGACGTGTGTAAGTAAAATGCAAAGGCTGGTAGCAGCACTGTGCGCTGCAGCACGTGCGCAGCAGTGTGTCCTTCTCAGAGACGTGTGTAAATCCAAGATTAAAAGCGTGCACTGGGAGCTGCACTTGCGCTATGCTGTCTAGATTGCTTCCCTCCCAGCCTCTCGACTGATGCAACGTATTTCTGCTACTAATTCTGAGATTTCAGCACTTGGAACCGAAACCTTGATAAGCATTGAGGCTCTTCTCATATTTCAATTCCGAAAAAAAGAGTTTTCACTCCTAGCACAAATGAGTGTTCTTGTTTAGCTGAGGTGACCGTGGAGGGCGGAGCGGAATTCCACTGAGTTTTTAGGCAACTCCGCGGAATTCCGCTTAGTGCCACTCCGCCAGCTCCGCCCACCCCTGCTCAGGATCTGTATGAACCTAATTGCCCAGATAATGGAAGGCACCATCAAGAGATATGAGTTTGCGGTCGAGCTCCCGCTAGCCGCCCACTGTCGTACCCATGCAATGCCCATGAACGATCACCTTAGAGGCCTCCAACTCAATGAGGCAATTGGAGGCCGTGCCCAGGTTATGTGTAAAGCAGTTCGAAATGGCCTCCTGGAGGCCCTCATGGTAAGTGTCATCTTCCAAGGTGCTGGGGCAAAGGCACCACATCCGGGTCGCTGGTCTAGCCGTGCTCAACTGGATTCCCATAAATAGCGGATTATGATCTGAGATAGTGCGACCTAGAAATTTGTTGTGGTGAACAAATTGGAAATGGGGTGCAGAGCACGGGACCTTTTCTAGACGGACAAGGAGAGTGTATAGGCTAGAATAATAGGAGTAATCCCTTTCCACACCATGTTCGCCCTCCAAACATCTTCAAGCCCCCAACTGTTTGTCCAGTTCCAAAACCCCCTTCCAATCCAATGAGCAGGCACCCCTGGCATCGGCGGGGTGGAGCGATCAAGATCAGTGTCTGTCACACAACTAAAGTCCCCTGCCATGGTCATATCCCTTCCAGGGAGAGATCTCAACAGTGCTGACAGTCAGGTTAGAAACAGCAATTGGTCCTGATTAGGAGCATACACATATCCGAGTGTCAGGGGTTTACCATCCAGTCTCCCATCCACAAAAACACATCGACCCTCCTCGTATACTTAGACATGAGTGGCCTCAAAGGGGATGCCTGCCCAGATCCAGATCAAGGTGCCACAAGCATACGCAGAAAACTCCATGGTATATACTTGGCCCCTCCAGCGCCTCCGGTGGTGCTGTACTTCCACAGTGGTAAGGTGTGTCTCCTGCAATAAGGCTATATGACCCGCCCTGCGCTTAAGGTACATATATACCTTATGCCTATGGGCTGCTGTTCCAATGCCTCTAATGTTCAATGTCATTAATTTAAACTCAGTGTGTGTTGCATTCAGGTGCATATGGTACAGGCCAGTTCAGGACCCCCCCATGTCCTCCCCCTATTACACCCAGCCCAAAGAGTGACCACACAGAACCCAGAACCCACAAAACTGTCAAACAAGTTCCCAACTCCCCTACCCCAGAGCAGCCTGGCAACGACCAGCCGCCCAAACGTAGGCATGACGAAAAATGCATATAATATGTTAACCATTACCCGCTAATCAGTGGGCATGTGTGTGTGTGTCGGGGTGGATAGCCTGCACAAACATAAGCGTCCACCCCAGCCCAACACTCCCCCACCCGGTCAGCCGTATCTCTTTCCCATTAGCCACAGGGTGAGGAGTGCGAACGTGCCCCACCAGCCCCCCATCAGCCCGCCCAGGCAGTGCAGGCAGCAGCAGGAGGTCAAGTTCCCCCCTATGAAGAACAGGAGGCATGACAATAGGAATACAAATAGTAACAATGTTGTCGGAGCACCAGGTGGGCGCAGTCCACAGTCAAGAGAGTCTCCGCATAGTCACTTGGGAGCGTCTGAAGCGTTCCCATTAAAAAGGTACCTCTTAATCCAACACATGTTACCCCCCCACTTGATCACCTTACCAACTTGCCAGTGTATGTTAAAAGCAGGTCATTTGCTGTCTGCGTGGTCACAAGAGGCAGACTCTTCTTGTCCACAGATGTGTCATATGAGGTAACGTCTACGAAGTGTTAGTCAGAATGAGTCCCTGTTTCAGAGTCAGAACTGTGTATGTGGGTGAGACCCATCACTGCCAGCAGGGCCACTGCCTTATCCTTATCCTTTTCTGTTCATTGGAAGCAGTACATGACTGATCCCGGATGTCTCCTCCGTGGGCGCTGGTGCGGTAGAGGTTGTCGCTCCTGTACATTGCCGGTCATGCCCTCTGCTCGATGCTTGTCCATCCAGTCCAGGTATCGTCGGGGTTCAGGAAAATTTGGGTGGTGCCGTCTACTAGCATTCGCAGCTTGGCAGGAAATAGGAGAGAATATCGGGTGCCAGTTTCTCGTAATTACTCTTAACCTCCAGGAAAGAAGCTCTTTTGGGGTGCACTGCAGCGATGAAGTCAGGGAACAAAGTCAATGGCGCATTGGCAACTCAAAATGGTCCACCTGTGTGAGATTTCTGAAGCAAGATATCCTGATCCCAGTAATGCAGCACCCTAACCACCAACGGACTCCGTGAACAACCCAGGGCAGGAAGTCTTGCAGGTACTCGGTGTGCACGGTCAAGGGTGATAAAGGGAGTAAGTTTTGCAGGTGCCACGTGAGTTTTCATCCATCCAGTTTTCCAGGTACGAAATCATGTCACTACCTTCTGCTCCCTCGAGCAGCCTCCATATCCACACATTATTGTGCTCATTATTGTCTTCAGCATCCTCCACTATCCTTTCCAGAGTTTTCACACATCTGATAAGGTTGGTCAGCTGTTGTGCCTGCCTGAGCTCCTCAACTGCCACCTCTGTCTCCTTGGCCTTTTCTGCAAGTTTACGATGGTCTGCCCGCAGAAGGCCCAGCTCCTCCAAGACACTGCCTATCTGTGCCTGTAGGGAGGCCCTTGAGTCCGCTATGGCCGCCAGGATTTTTTCTAGGGTCAGCTGGAGGGCAGGGTACCACTTACTGGAGGCGTGCTATTCGCCGTGGTCGCTCCCTGCGTTCCTGTAGTTGTGTCATTATCTTTCACCCTTGGTTTACCCATTAGGTGCGATCCGTGGCTGATGGGCTGCAATGTCAGTCGCACCTCAGAGTCTCTCCCCAGCAATCTGGAGTTGAATCCTAGTTTGATAATGGGCGCTTGCTGCAGGCCCCTCTCAGTCACACCCCAGTAGCGGCACTCCCTCGTGAAGTCTTGAACACAATTTGGGAAGCAGTCACTGGGGGGGGTCCCACACCTCTCCAGGGGCCCCACTAACCTCCCATCTAGTGGACCAGCTGTGGATCTTAGAGAGTCTTATCATCCCTCTCCGAATCCCATGCCGTACTCCGGGCGTCCAAAGGTATCTGGGGTGGTGGGCCCCATGGTTCTAATGTTTGGGCCCAGTCAGCGAGAATTGCTCCACCTGTCTGGCCTCCTACTGGTCATGAATCCTCTCTACTGTAGAGAGGGGACCAACACTGGTTCATGGAGTAGGAGCCTCCAGCCGCGTCCACAGGATCCCACAATGTTATGCTCAGAAGGGCCTCCAATGGGCCAGGGGGAGGGCCAATAGCACACTTCTACACCAAGGAGATCAGTTCAGTTTCTTTATTGGCCCCCCGCATGTAATGCCATGATGCTGTTACAATGCACCTAGGCCCCCTCCAGGGCCCAGCAGGCCAGTGTAAGGTGGGAGGGGGGTTTCTGGCCATTGGCGCCTCCAGCCCAGGGCGTGTCGCTGTGGGAGGTCCTGTTCACCGGGCCCCAGTCCAGGCAGGAGGCCCACGGGTGCTTCCTCTGATCACAACAGGGCAGCAGGAGTCTCCTTGGCCGTAACACCATCATGCAGTTTCCTTGTCCAGGTGGCCTCTCTCAGGTGCACCGCGCCTCCCATGGTGTACTCCGCTGCCTCTCCCATGTCCCACTGTTCCCGTACCTAACCTCAGCTCAGGCAGCTCTCGCGTCGCAGGTTTCTGCTATGCGCCAGGTGCCATTTTGAGAGCCTCGCGGTGGAAGTGTAATCAACAGGTATGTCGGCCCCCGGGCTCCCAGAGTGACCCTCACTACTTCAACATTGCCACCAGCACTCTTGGTTGGGGGGCAGGTCTGAGGGGGGTCAAGCCACCGTATGAATCTCAGGTGAGGGCCAGATGGGGAAGTGTGGACGGGAGCCCACCGAGACGCTCCTCACTCCATCTGCATTTGGTCACGCCCTCCTGTGAGCACTAATCTTATGTAACATTGTAAGGTTATTCCCAAATGTACTCCCAAACTTCACATAGGAAAATACACGCAACAATCTGCATTCTATTTCTGATTCCGAATTTATTGCGTGCACGATAATGGAACCATTTCTGCATTGTTTAAAATAAAAGAGGATTTGTTGCTCATTGAGACTTTAGTGTCTTCAGTTACTTACATTTGAATGATCTCCCTTGAATTGTACAGATTCTCTGTGGATCTTTTACAGCCCTCTCTGCCTGGCTAGCCCAAGCATTGGTCATTGGTAATTTCTGCTCATCCCAAGAGTCCATAAACACTGTAAAATATTGGCAGAAGCTAATTTTATTTTCCACCATGGTTGCAGAAATATTCAACTTCATTTGTGCCTAAACTTGACAAGGATATGAATCTTGGCTATAAAAACATATAAAGTGTTTTTGTATTCTCCTATTGCAGGTATTACCCACTATTCTATTTAAGTGTATATTTCATGATGTTATTATCCACAGTTAAACCTTGTAATGACTTTCCTTGCTGTATAAATGGTTCTTTACTTCTTTGGTAGATCACCTGATCATACCAGCGGTAGTTTATTACCCAGGCTCTGTGTTTGGAAATCACGTGTTGTTAGATCTAACTTTGAACGCATTTTTCATACAATCAATTGCTTCAATCTTTAGTTGTCTGATTTATGCCGCCATATCCAAGGAAATGAGTGTAATCGAATCACAAAACATCTTCCATGAACAGGTATGATTTTTAATTTGTGGAAGAGTAACTCAAGAGAGTATATCTAGATTAAGACACAACACAACTATTCATAGTATAATATTTATTGTATCAGTCAGGTATAAAGTTTCCATAACATGCTCTAAATCCCATAGTAAGATTATACCCTTATCATATGGCTAATCTAAAATCTTTCCAGACTCATTCAATGTTTATCTAGTTCATCCTTCACAACGGCCATTCTAATCCAGTGGCGGCTCCTCCTACTGCTTTTGAGCAGTGCAAAGTAAAGGAAATATAAAATGATAATAACTTTGAGTTATTATCATTTTATGATTCCTCTGCGGGTGGGCGGGACTGCTCTGCTCTCGGAGCAGGGGAGGAGTGGTTTGCCCACTCCTAAGTGCGCAATGACTGTTTGGTGGGCCCTCTTGGGCCGTCCAAATCAGTCATGCGCACTTCCCCCGTTCTCCATGCAGGCTGCATAACAGCCTGCATGGAGAACATGCCCAGGCCCCCATTCCTTGGATGAGCATCGAACCAGGACGCTCAAAACCAATCACAACACTGCATTGCAGCGTTGTGATTGGTCAGGGGAGCCTGAGTGCTTACCATTCACAACGCTGTATTGCAGCGTTGTGATTGGTCAGGGGAGCCTGGCTGTTCTTCCTGGCTTCCTGTTCCTTGAGTCCCACGAGGAGAGCAGGAGCCACGAGCAGAGACGCGGGGCCCGGTGGCAAGGTAAGTGTATATATATATTTTTTTATTGCGGAACCTCGTGCTCCCCATCACTCCTCCACCTCACCACCTGCGAATCATGCGGCCGCCACTTTTCTAATCTGCATGTCTGGAAATTATCTCTTAGAGGGTCTTGTCCAGTGAAAGCTTCACCCTGTTTTCACTGACAAAGGATTTAAAAGACTTAGCATGAAAGTCTCATTGCATCATCCATGATTTTCCCATCACCCATCAGCACAGGAATTGAAATCAATGGATCTTCCATCATCCAATTCCACAGGAAGTGACATCCCTGCACTCCTACTCCCTCTCAGGACTTACTTAATGGCAGCTGCAATATGGTCACATAGCTAACGTGCACCACAGGTGCACCGCTGGTGTGCCGCAGGCAAGCCTGCCTGCGCCCATCTGCGCCTCCACCGCACCAGGAACCCTGGTCCTTTCACCCCCATCATTCGGTGCGTTCTTCTGGTCACTTGACCTGGGACACCACTCTACTCACTGCTTCCGCACCATACACTACAGTAGAAGCCTTCACTGTACCCACTGCCAGTTCTCCTGCAGTCACCTACCCACACACCCCACACAAGCACCAGCAACGACAGCAGAACCTCCAAACAAAACCACGCCACAGCAAATCTGCACGCCAACACTCAGTCGCATGCATGCTACTCAACACACGATCTCTCAGCAAACACACGACCAAAATCTGGGACCTGCTGAGCAGCGACTCACCGGACTCCTCTTCCTTACAGAAACCTGGCTCAACACCACATCAGCACCCGACATCCCAGGGGCAATCCCAGCAGGCTGCATGACAAGACCGTGTTGCAGGGATTCTGCTCAGGAGCAGAACTATGCTGGGACCATAGAACATCAGTAGATAGCGACTTAGTCATCATACCACCTCAGTACTATGAGCTCGAGTCCGACTAGCTAAAATGTCTCACTTGTCCTCCTACTATCCAGAGACACAAGAGAATTGACACCCCAGAACACAACATTCCCGACCCTCTCAGGGATCGCAGTAACAGGGCACCACCTTTCAGTCACACACTCGTACTCGTCCACAATAAGATATGACAGAGTCACGAAGGAAGTTTGAAATGTTTATTTAAACTATTGTGCTCTTGAATGCAGTATACGTAACTCAATCAGAAAACTGTCTACCAAAAATACAATCAGCAAGTCAGTATATTATGAAAAGTCCTGTCATAATATAAGACAGAATAGCCTAACCCCCTCCCCTTCTACAGAAGCAAAATGATTATACAGCAAAGATCCTAGGGGTTAGTAGCGGACCACGTACCTAAGCATACACAGATGGACGTTTTACATCTCAGATACGCCATGATCTTCTCTCAGAAAATATCTCTCTCTCTCTCTGTTAAATTACTGTGCATACCTATATGACGAGGCATACATGCTCATAAACAGCAGCTGCATTTCTGTGTTGTGTCTAGGTGCTAGTGCCTGACCAGAACAGAATAACAAGGGACATTGTTGTTTGACCTTGTCGGCTGTGTACAGACTAAATCCCAGGAAAAAACAGAATGTGAAAACAACAGCAGGTTCTGTGTGAAAATACAAAGTGACACAAAGGCAAACGTGTTTATATAGTAACGTGTGCAAAGCAAATGCACCCTGTGTCGTGCACAGTTAGGCTAACATATGGAAAACTACAATGGGCCATGCACGGAACACATGACACCCTCCCTTGGTCAGAAAGGTAGCACGTAAAGTGATAGCAGAAATCTAAAGATAAACAAATTGAAAGCCATCACTAAGAATTAAAAAATTTTGGGGAATCAACAAATGACAATTTGAAAAGAAAAATATCCAATTAATGCGAGTCAGAGGAATCCAGTATGTAATCAGCCATTGTAGAAGCGAAGGACTGCATAATGGGGTCCGACTCGATGTAGATGGACAGGTCTGTGGCCCAGTTCAGAAGTTCCAAAGAGCAGACATGATCCTCAGCTCCAAATGATGCAGACACTGTCACCGTGCAAACTGCATTGACTTCAATAAAACTTTGATCTAATATTCGCGGTGCTGATGCACAGGATATCCCGTTGGCCATTTGCTCCAGACTTGGATTCAGTAGCGATTACAAACCAAAGGAACAGTCCTGATAATGGGCCAATAAGGGACTCATCAGAAGTTCGAGATCCAGGGCAGTGCGCGTCTGCAGAGGCAGGCATATGTTCAGCGCCCATTGAAAGGGGCACCAAATGCAGTGAAATACAGATTTCACACACGTAAAGGAAGCACGGTGGAAGGTTAAGCACCAATCCACCACCTATGCCTGCAGTGTAATCATCCCAAAGAGCTGAAGCATATGCTCATGGTAGTGCTGAGGCGATGCCAGGTCCAGGGCAGCCACAGAAGGAACATCCATTGCGGAATAACAGCAACAGGATGAGAATGCTGCAAATAAGGAACAGCAATAACAGGAAGCCACCTAACACGCTGGAATAAATTGAGTGTATAAATGCCGGAATTACTCCACAAATAGTTTGAAAAGAAGTCACAGGGCCAGAGCCTAGCAGTTTAAAGAAGTGGACTACACCCGCTTTATTTGAGGCATTCAAAATTTGATGTATCAATTCATCGAAATGCAGAGGGAGGTTTCTATTTAACAATGACTGTATTTTAACAGTAGTTCTAGCCACCTGCAACTCGAAGGTCTCGCGGGCAGATGTAAGAGCTACTTCTTGTTGAAACAATAATGCTTTGAGTCTGCTTAGCTTTTTGAAATCTGCCTTCAAAGTTGGAATGGAAGGCCACAGTGAGCTATCTACAATTCTACAATACAGACACAATATATGGGACTCCCACCCGCATAGCGCAACATTCCTGGCTATTAAGCATGAGTTAGCTTCCATTTGAAAGTATAGTAATAAAGGGGAGAATTGCGGGAACTGGAGTTCCTTTTAAATAACAAGCCAAAGTAGGCGTCGAAACATTGCACAAGCTGTGAATTTTAACGTGTTGACAAACAAGGGCGTGCCCTGCGCTGGAGTCACAGTCCTCCCCCGTAAGAAAAACTTCTCTATCAGCACGCTCACATCAATAGGTAGAGGGCAGGGACCCTAACTCATGTATGTAGCTGCTTCCAAGAGGTTCATATCTACCTATTGGAAAATGTTTCATGCAAGATGTTAACTGAAATGTTGATATGGGTAATGAAATAACTTCATGTATTAACCACATCGCCGAAGGTGTTTCGGCGATAGTGAATGGGAGTTTTTTCAATTTCTCTAAATGTAGCATGGTGTAAGTTGCATCTTTCACAGCTATTAATTGTTGTTTGTGTGTTAGATTGAAAGGCAGAAGCAAAACAGTACAATTCAGGTAATGCCAAGGAACGCATTCATTTTTGAGTATTTGAAGCGTCCAACTAAACTGCATAATGGATTTGAGCTGACTCTGACCATGATACAATGTTGACGTATCATTCTGTACAATATCAATAACAGACAACACAATGCTATTCAAATTATAAATACAGGATGATAACGTATTAATATTGCTGTCCACTACAGCAAGCATTTGATCTAAATGATCTTGATCAATTTATCTCAAACGCATAGCAGCTTCCATTTGTGATCATTTCCAAATTTCATTGTAATCCGCACATAGGAATCTTTCAGAATGGGGGGACTTGGGACCTCACAAAAAATTGGATAGATTCATGTCCTCGGACAAAAGAGAAAGATGTTGTTTCACTGCAGACAGTGTAGAATGTACCAACCATTGCTGACATAACTTTCCCACTGAATAGGTGGTAATAATGCTATAATAGGTTGACTGTGAGTACCGTGGATCTGGTCTACTTGATTTGAAACTAGGGGTGGAGTTAAGAAAACAAGTATGACAACCATTCGTGTCAACGGGCCACACTAACCACCCACCAGGATTCGAAAATGATGAGTTAAATGTACAATTTTGTATCATACTATTTAACTGGGCTTGTGTATAATTTGTGTAAGATTGCCAATCATCAAAGCAGGTAATTAAAGGAATGGTCAGGGCATTCAAATCTTTAGTTTTTGCTAATCCCAGACAAGTAGTCTGCTGGATCGTTTCGTTTAGGAAAATAATTTTTGTGGGAATCAGACAGGCTCGAAATAAAGTTTCTGTGCCCTGAACTTAACAGTATTTGGTCCCCAAATTGATTTCAGATCAAAATTGTTTTTCCAATTATCATAGCCTTTAAAAGGCCAGTTGATCGACAAATGAAGATGCATATATCAGCTTGGTCTGAGTAAGCAAATACTTTTTTGAATGTGCTGGAAGTAATTTAAAATAGTATGATGTTGGATCTAAAAGGTCATACCTTGTAAAATATGTGTACTTATCTGCCTGCATTTTGAACTCTCTTGTGGTGGAGCTGGACAATGTTTCCACTGTGTATAATTATAATGGGGACACTTTCCACTTGCCCTATGCACAAAATGATGTCCATAAAAGTGGTAACCGAACATCTCAGAATAATTAGCGGAATTAAGGTATAAATCTTTCGATTCCAACACAGTATTATATTCTAATTCAGAAAGCGTTGAATTCACAGTGTCAGCCTCCCAATCATCTGACTGCAACCCCTGTACTATTTCATCACCCATAGAAACTTTGAAAACATATGGAATCTGCAGGGTCTCCATAAGACCAAATATATCAAAAGGAACTTTATCCCAAACAATTCTATCAGTCACTGGAACGGCTGAAATGTTGACTAGGGACAAGTCTGTTTTCATTTTATGTGGGGAGGAATGTGGAGCCAGCACCCCATCGACCAGTTCTCTAGCAGAACATTCTCAAAGGTAATGGCTGTTTATCAGAAGGATAAATACAGTCACAACTCCAACTCACACAAATAAAAGAACCAAAGAAAATACAATCCAAATATATATCCAAGGAGAGACTAGATAAGTGTGTTTAAACCAGGAAATAAAAACACAAATCTGTGCTGGAGGTGGATGCAGAACCATAAACACTGAAGAACTGTCTGAGGAGAAATGGTCTTGCTACATATAGTACCCAGAAGAACTCAAATGGAAAAGAGGAGGCTGCGATTCAGCAGTGGGATTTAACTCAGAAGTTATATCCAACGGCAGATCAGTATAAACGACATCCATTGTAGAAGCTGGAGAAGTAGAAACAGGTACCAAGTCAACAGAGATTTCGGCCTCCCCCCGGCAGCAGGGGAGAAGCAGCTGTGGTGGTGTTCATAGGCTGCGAAAGAAAATCTTGTGGGGGACCACTCCTGGGCATACTATGGAGAATGGGCCATATGGTGCAGTTTGACATGTTCGTTGGAGACAAAGAGATTTTCTTTATGGCCTGGAAGTGGTGGCAAAATTACAGTTTGTGCACCCTGGATGCCAAGGACTAGAACAGGAGCGTTGGTCCGAATTCCTTTTTTGATGGCCACTTTTTCGCGAACAAGGGCTCAAACTTTAGGAAGCCAACCAGCTACAGGAATCTGTGTCTCAGGATTTGACAAGAGAGATGCAAGCATCATGGCATTTTTGTAAATCCTGTAAGACAGTACACAACGTCTGTACCATCAAGGTCTGGAACATACATCTTGATGCCAAAGAGCATTTCGTATGGGGTCCGCCCACCCAGAGATGTTTTAGGGAGATTATTTAATGCTTGGGTATTCAGTCAGAATATTGAGTAGGAAATGTCGACTTACACAAATATCGAGTTGGAAATATCGTGACACAGTATTATCAACAGCAAGAATATCGTGGTCAAGAATATCGAATTTAAGGTAAGAAATAGTGTTCTCAAAAATATAGAAGTCAATAATATCGTCAATAAAAGTATAGTTGTTTAAAATATGGATTTTTTAATTAGTGTTATGTACTTAAGTTTATATTTTAAATGTATGTGATTTATGTTTTTTTGTATAAGTATTGTTTATGTTTTTTAATATATGCGTTACATTTTTAGTAGTTATCAATTTTATTTTAATTCAATTTTGCGTTTTTTAGTTCTGCAGCGGGTTGTGGGTTTATAGGGGAATAGGGTGGGAAGTAATTTAATTATCATAAATTAATGAATATTTTTTATTTAGTAATATTTTTTTATTGAGATTTTATAGTGTTAATTGTGGGAAGTAATTTATTTGCAATTAATTATTAATTGGTTGTTAATTAATATTAATTAATTATTGGTAATTAATTATGGTAATTGTGTAATTTTTTTAGGTGCTGGTTGTGGAGTTTATAGGGGTAAAGGGTGGGGAAGATTTTTTTTGATTAATTAATAATTAGTTGTTAATTTATATTAATTAATTGATTGAAAATTAATTATTTAAATTGTGTAATTAATTTTAGGTGCAGGTTGTGGGGTTTATAGGGGTAAAGGGTGTGAAGTAATTTATGTTTAATTAATTAATAATTAATTGTTAATTTATATTAATTAAGTGATTGTAAATTAATTATGGAAATTATGTCATTAATTTTAGGTGCGGGTTGAGGGGTTTATAGGGATAAAGGGTGGGAAGTAATTTGAGTTTAATTAATTAATAATTAGTTGTTAATTAATAATAATTAATTAATTGAAAATTAAATATGGAAATTGTGTAATTAATTTTAGGTGTGGAATGTGGGGTTTATAGGGGTAAAGGATGGGAAGTAATTTATGTTTAATTAATTAATTGATATTTAACTAGGGTAATTGTTTACTTTGTTGTGTGTGGGCTTTACTTTTATAGGAGTAAAGGCTGGGGAGTAAATTAATTTTACTTACTTTATAATTAGTTGTTAAATACTATTAGTTTTTATTTGAAAAGAAGTTTTAATTGTGCAATTAATTTTTTTACAGTTTAATTTTAGCTGTGGGCTGTGGGGGATTATGAGGTTACGTTTGGGAAGTTAATTAATTTTTATGAGTTTTAATTTGTTTTTTAATTAATAATATTTCTTTATTTGTAATTAATTATGTTAATTATGGAAGTACATTTAAAAAAAAAATTAGATGTGGTTTGTGAATTGTCGTGCCTGCCGCTCTTTGTTCGGCAGCGAGGTATAAAAGTCCTCCCTCTTAACACCAGAACGCTTCGCGTTCTAGTTTTTCTGGTGGAAATCTAGGGGTGGGCGGAATTTGCGTAGTCGCGTTACGCATAATTCCGCGAAACGGTAAAAAATCTCTTCGAGCACACAGAATTCCGCGAAGACGCGGAATTGCTTGTTCCGCCCGTTCGCGATGCGTTTTTCCTGTTCGGGGACGCTGTTTGCGTGCTCGAGGGATATCTCGCGAACTTGCCCATGCGGTCGCCAATTGGCGCAGCCATCTTGTTTCACTTGTCCCGCCCGCTCGCGATGCGTCTTTCCTGTTCGCAAATGCAGATGTCCGATGGTGCGTCCGAATGACGTGTTCGCGATCGCTCACTCTCGCGGGATCGCGCGAACGGATAGGAAAACTCGTTGGCGAATGCAGGGATCCCAGTAAGTCGCTACCGCGCGCGTGAACACGCATTTTGAAAGCGCGAACAAGGAAAAAATTCCGCTACGCTGCGGATCGCTGAATTTTCGGCAATTCCGCGTTCTCCGAGGAACGCGGAGTTGCCAAAATTTGCAAATTCCACGAGCGGAACGGAATTTACCACCCGGGCCTACGGAAATCTACGTCGACTGATGCATATCTGGCTTTCGGGCGTCCCTCAACTTCGCCTACCTGATTGTCCGGGTGGTGGCGGCGGTGATTTCCTTCTGGTCCGTTCGTGGCTGCAATTCCTCCCTTGGTCTTTTTTGGCAGAAGCATCGTTTCATGGCAGCTCCAGTCCCGGAGGCGATTCCTCATGACTCTGGCTGCGGCGGTGAGTTCCGGCTTGCTCCCTGACTTGTTCCTGGGTTGCGGCGGTGGCTCCTATCTATCTTGAGTGGTGGCAGCATTAACCCCTCGCAAGCCCCGGTTGCGGCGGTGATTCCTAGTTCTCCATTTAGTTCTTGGGTTACGGCGGTATATATTTGTATTTACATTTTTAACATATTTGTATTTTTTATTTATTTTGTTTTCTAAATATTTTTGTTGTTAATATTTTGTTTGTTTTTAATTTTGAAATTAATGGAGTGAGAATATTAATTGCTACCCCTCCGCAATCCAACACTTTCACTACTGTTGCACTGATTAGAGTCGGAATAGTACATTTTATCCCACCGCTATCCAACACTTTCCCTACTGTTACAATTATTGGAGTGGGAATAGTACTTTTTACCCCTCCGCAATCCAACACTTTCCCTACTGTTGCACTGACTGGAGTGGGAATAGTAATTTTTACCCTCCGCTATCCAACACTTTCCCTACTTTTGAACTCATTGGAGTGGAAATAGTAATTTTTACCCCTCCGCTATCCAACACTTTCCCTACTGTTTTACTTATTGGAGTGGGAATAGTCATCTTTACCCCTACTCTCTCCAACACTTTCCCTATTGCTGCACTCAATGGAGTGGAATAGTAATTTTTACCCCTCCGCTATCTAACACTTTCCCTACTGTTTCAATGACTGGAGTGGGAATAGTAAATTTTATCCCTCCGCTTTCCAACACTTTCCCTATTGTTGCACTCACTGGAGTGGGATACACTGACTGGAGTGGGAAATTTAAGTTTAAAGATTTTTTAATAGTTTAAAGTTTTGATTTATAATAAAATGTTTTTTTTTAAATTATATTTTATGTTTTTATGTTATTGATATATATATATATAAATATATAAAAAAAAGAAGCGGAGAACTCTGGGTAGTTCTCAAGTTTAGGTGGAAAGCAGCTCCTGTATAGAGCACTCTCAACACCAGCGACACTCTAGATCTGCTCACCTCAAATGTTTGCTTTTCTATCAAAGTCTTTAAGCATAGGATTAGCACAGTGCCATCCACGCCGAGATAGAAAGGGACAAAGTCTTTTGCCATTTCTATAGCAAAGTTTTTAAGCATAGGACTAGCACAGTGCTGTCCATGCCGAGCTGTAAAATGACAAAAGCCATTTACCACTCCAGGCACAATATTACAGCTTTGAATTGGTAAAATACCATCCAAGCCAACCTGAAATGAGTAAAAGCAACCCCTGACACAGTGTTTCGCTCTAGTTAGAGTCTGCTTTTCTATCAAAGTCTTTAAGCATAGGTGAGCAGATCTAGAGTGTCGCTGGTGTTGAGAGTGCTCTATACAGGAGCTGCTTTCCACCTAAACTTGAGAACTACCCAGAGTTCTCTGCTTCTTTTTTTGCATAATTTATGCGTCACTCTATGCCTGAAAGGGTATTCTTTTGACTTATACTGGGTGCTCCCTTGTGTCTGGACAAAGCTATACCTCTCTGAAGAGCTCTAATTAGAGCGAAACACTGTGTCAGGGTAAAGTTATACTTTTGTCCCAGTTTGATTTAAGCTTTGGTCTCAGTTAGACTTAATACCAAAACTTAAGTTAAACTGAGACAAAACTCTAACTTTACTACTCGTAAATGCCCTTTGTGAATACCGACAGATTTTGTGAATCGGGCCCTGTCTGTTTAGTTTCTCTATGAAATCCTTTATACAAAAATCGCTTTTTGATTACGGTGGTATTCTGGCTTAATTTCTTGCAGTCAGTGCTATTGTATTGTTATTAGGGGTGGGAGGAACTCATAGAGTTTCAATCCACGGAATTCCGCAGATTTACATAAAAACTCTGTGAGATTTCATAGAGTTCCGCTAGCGGGCGGAATTCGGCACATCGCTCTGCTTGTGTTGATTTTTAGTGCCGGGAGCTTGTTCCACACTGTAAAATAGCACAAATGGCAACATGCGGAGCGCCAGAGGACACTGACTCTTTCTGCCACTCAGGTAGATTTTCTACTCAAGCGGCAGCTTTCTCAACACGAACATTCGTGACCTAACACGACCGCCCGCATTGAGAAATCTCAACAGGAGGCATTCTAGTGCCTGAAAATCTCGCTAGGGGACACAAATTCTGACTCTCACACACCAACTTAACATTGGCAAGCTGCGTGTGTGATAAAAGTCTGCTACACAGTAGTTGGCGGAGTTTTGCTAGAATGTGGAGTGGCCAAAACTCCGTGAACTCTGATGGCAGAGCGGGATTTGTCACCCACCGCTTATGATTATGTGAAGCAGGTGTGGGGAAAACTTGGCTAATCACTTGGCTTGGTGACTAATCACATCAAAAATTCCAATTGTCCGAGGGGCCAGCAATGTTCTGGTACTGTGCCACCATTGTATAAGCAAGTGTTTGCACTGAGCATTACAATTTGTGTTTTTCATTTTTTTTTCTTCATACAGCTACTCCTGCTGCTGGAGATCCCTCATCCCGGCAGGAGATAGTCGCCCGGCTGTGGCACCAGAGTATTGAGGCCATTGTGGCTGAATACCGTTGGCTGGTGGCCTTGGAGGAGGAGGAAAAATCGGCACATACCTCCAGTTTCTTGGCCTGGTGGCTTAGCGCACCTCCATCCCAGCCACACCAACGCCAGCACCACTTGCAGCTAGGGTCCACTGCTGCCCAGTGGAACACTATCCCCTCCTCATCATCATCAACAGACTGCCTCCTCCACCACACCCTACATGAGCCAGTGCTGCTTCAGCGTGGCCAGTAGAACCTTGGCCAGGCAATGACCTGCCTACGCGCCCTTATGGATGCCCTCTAAGCTTGTTTTTAAATAGACTTTTTTGGTGGGAGGGGCTGTGTTGTTGTGGCTGCATTGAGTGGGAATTGGGAAGGGAAGATGGGGAAAAGGTCAAACATGGGCCATTTGGAGTTATTTCCTTGGGGTGAGGGGTGGGCCAGTTGTGGATGGAGAGGGTGGGTTTTCTTTGTAAAACAAATACATGCTTTTTCTTTCCAATGCATATCACGCACTATCTGTTGTTTGTCGTTGCCCTGCTTTTTAACGTAGCTTTGTGTTTTTGTATTGACAAAAGCTGTCCTCTGAAATTGTCACATACTGTACATCAACTTTTCCCCCTAGACTTTCCCTACCTGAAGTCCCTTGCCCTGTATTTCATCAGTAGGTTACTTTTCTTACCTCTTCCTGCAGTCCATTATACCCGCTACCAGAGTGGGAACAGACTAGGGGGCCGATTCCGATTCGGGCCGTAATTCTCTCCGACCGAGCCGGACCCGGAGAGAATTCCGACCGAATCGGACCCTAGCAGTCCGACCGAACGAGTACGATGCGCACGTATGCAATCGGACTCGAGTCGGTCGGACTCCCATTGAAGTCAATGGGAGCCTGTCGTACAACGCGTACGCGGGCTCCCATTGACTCAATGGGTGCGAGGCGAACAAGGACGCCCCCTACAGCGGGTACACGCCCATGCGCATCGTGGCGTACATGCACAGGTAGGGGGGACCCATGGGTCCCCCCTGTGTGCGACTCGCGCGCCTACGCGTACAGGGGGGTCCGACGCGGACCCCCAAAGTCCGGCTCCGACAGCTTTTTCGAGCCGGATGGTGCGAGTCGATCGGACTGCTCGCGGCGCGCATCGTACTTACCCGGCCGGGAAACGTCTCCATAGCGCGGTGCGAGTCGTGTCCATGCGAGTCGGTCGGAGCGTGTTGAAGCCGCGTTCGAGTCGGTCGGCGATTTCGCGGGTGCTTGCATCGTACTCGCTCGGCCGGACCCGCGTACGATTCGGTTGGGAAACAGGGCTCCGAATCGGATCCGGTGAATCCGAATCCGATTCGGAGCACTACCCTCCGAGATCGGAATCGGCCCCTCGGTCTGTTTGACTTATTGCTTGATGAGGTTTTGCCACTTTTGCAGCAATCAGCCACTTATCAAAGTGTATACTAGTTAGTGAATACACTTATCCTGCTACGCTCTGTAACTATTGGCCTGACGGGAGGCGGAAGAGCGCATGGCCGGCCGTTCCTGCTGAACATCGCGTTGGTCCCGACTACGAAGCGGAACAAGTCGTGGGCTGGCGCCTCCACCCCCTGGCGGGTGGCAGATTGAGGTCTGAGGCGCGGGCCCTGGACTGCCCTCCTGGGTGCCGGTGTCTCCCTCCTGCCTCCGTACCGTCTCTGCCTGGTATAATGAGGTGAGAGCTGGGCGTGGGGGCTTCTGGAAGAAGTGTCAAGGTGCAGTCTTGTGTGGGGGCCTTAGGAGATTTCTGGGAGTCTGGATCTGCTCTATCAAGAAGGATGGCGAGCGTGCTGTTCCTTAACACACTGTCTTTTCCATGTTCCGACGGTGTGGTACTGTTACCGCCCACTGGGAGCATTTCGGGTGTGGGAGACGATAGACAGAAGTCTCATATGGCTGATCTTGACACTGAGGTACACTCCTAATTGCCTTTGAGGGGTCTCCATTTTTGAATTTTGATTTTGGACTGGCACCCATTTTGAATTTCCCGGTGGCTGACACCCATTTTGTGCTTCCTTTACCACTATTAGAAATAGAAGAGGTACGCACGCATGGCAAAGTGGTCTATGGAAATAGAAAGAGGAATGGTCTATTCTCAATCTATGGCGGCCATCTTGGATAGGGCAACGTACATCATTATTTCATACTAGAGTAATTGGGATCTCCATTAATGACACTCGTGCATTGACTACTGGATTCACCTAAAATATTCAGATGCTGCTTCTCCCCTACCACTCATGTGGGCACCTCTATTTAATGGAATCTGCTTTCTTGCCTGTCTTTAGCCTCGTTAGGTATCTTCTCCAAAATGGTCTCCTTGTCGATCCATGAAAACAATGGAGGGACTCCCACGAACCGCCGCACTGGATGAGCAAATGCGGCAGCCATCTTGGAACGGTTTTGGCCAGTCACCAGTCCGGGACTTCTCTTCTATACTTGTCAGCTGGCTCACCTCTGGTGGCCAATAGTACCTCCTTTTTGGTCCTGATCTGACCACACTCCCTTTGGATTATTTTTACTCGATTTCCGGAATATGCGCCCTCCTCTTATTATACTTCTTTGCGCTATCGCTACCCTAGTGGCCCCTTTTTCTAACCCCCTCTCCCCCCATCCCCTCATCTCCCTATCATGGCTTCCATTCGAATTAAGTCTGGAGTTAACTGCTTCAAAGTCATTTATCCCCCTAATCTGTCCAAAGCATCAGCAAAACGGTTCAAACATAACACCATTGAACAATTCCCTGATTCCCTCTTTGTTGACCAATTCCATAATGGGCGTCTAGGGAAGCTCAAAAATGACTTCATTTTTTTCACTCACGACATCCCTTCCTGGTCCACCAGCTTCTTCAATTCCTTCAACGTCTCCTCCTCCTCTTCTATCCCGCATGGGCAGCAGCTAAAAATGTCCCCCTCTGCTTGCTTTAATGGTTCTCTCACCATTACACTTTATAACAATGGCACTGTCATGATCCAAGCTACAGACTCCTGTCTCTCTCTCTTTGACCACCTCTTCCACTCCCTTCGTCCCACCCATGCGACTACGATCTCCCTCGATTCTTCTTCTTCTAGCTCCTCTCCTTTCTCCCCCCCTGACCCCCCTATATTCCTTCAGGCCGTTCTCCCGGGAGACACAGGTCTATCCTTTGTCCACCCCTTTTCTTGCTCCCTCCTCTCCCATTCTTCCCCTTCCCAATTTGATCTTCCCCCTATCTCGTCTGCTTTACCTCCGGCTTCCCCTCCCCACCCTGCATCTTTCCAATATTACAATGCCATCTCCCGCCCCCTAATCCCCCTAATCCTACCCATCTCCCCCCTACTTAATCCACCTTTCTTACAACCTGGTCTACCAATCAACTTTCCTTACCTTCCCCCTTCTCCTCATCCCTTTCCGCTCTTCCCCTTCCCTCGTACCCTTAATTCTTCTCTTACACCTCCCATCTCTCTTCAACCTCCCCTTCCTCCTCCTATGCTTCACAACCCTGTCTCCCTTCTCGGTAATCCCATCCTCTTCCCTCCCTCTCACCTTACAGTCCCTTACTCCTCCCCCAACTACCATTTAGCCCAATCCCACCCACTCTGCCTGGTGCCTGTCCCCCTACATTCACCTTTCATAGCCTACGGTACCTGTCCAGCACCTTCTCCTCTCTTCTCCCCATACCTCTGGCCTTCCTTTGACCCCCCTCCCTCTCCTCCCTGTACAGCCCCTTCTCCTCTCATCTCCCCATACCTCTGGCCTTCCTTTGACCCTCCTCCTTCCCCTCCCTGTACAGCCCCTTCTCCTCTCATCTTCCCGTATCTCCGGCCTTCCTTTGACCCCCTCCTTCCCCCTCCACCTCCCGCCCTCCCTCTCTACTCCTCAACTGTCTCCTCCTACTTATGATCTCTACTCTTCCCCTCTGCTCAACACCAGTAAAAAAATCACTGTAACACCATCCACTCCTTTCTACCACCATCTTTCCCCACCTTCTACCCTTGCACCCCAATACCCCCCGTTCCCCCACCTCTCCCTGTCCTCCCTCAAAATTGCAGCACTGAAACAGCCCTGCTGCAAGTGATTGATGATGCGCTGCATATACTCGATTCTGGGGAATCATGCCTTCTGATTCTTCTTGACCTCTCTGCAGCCTTTGACACTGTTAATCACAACACCCTCCTTAACACTCTTCAACAGAGAATGGGCTTGGAAGGCACAGTGCTTAAATGGTTTGCCTCATTCCTCTCGGACAGATCCCAAATGATCAAGATGGCAAACAGTCTTTCGTCTCCATTGGCGGTAGGTCAAGGCGTCCCTCAAGGTTCTATCCTTGCACCCACTTTGTTTAATCTCTATCTGGAACCATTAGGGAACCTCCTAAGTAAATCTGGGATCCACTACCATCTCTATGCGGATGACACTCAAATCTACCTCAAGGTGTCTTCCGCACACGATCTCTCACTACTCAACTCTACTCTCAACTCTATTCACAACTGGATGTTAGTTCACCAACTCATTCTAAATCCCTCCAAAACTGAATTCCTCCTCCTATCTACCTCTCTCTCCCCTCCTCCTGTTCAATCCTGGATGGATCAGCTGAATTTACTCAACAATAAACCCATCATTGTCGACAGCGCTAAATCCCTAGGTGTCATACTTGACAAAAGACTCAAGCTAATCTCCCACATCAACTCGATTGCTAAGAACGCACGTTACCAGCTGCGCCTTCTGTTGGGGATTCGTCGGTTCTTCCCGGAGAAAGACCTAAAAACCTTGGTCCAATCCAGGGGCGTAACACAGGCCCCCGCAGCCCCGCGCTCCAGGGGTCCCCTCACTCTCAGCGGAACCAGCAAGCCTAAATGGTGCGCACGCGGCCTTCTCATTAATTAAATGGTGCGCGCACGGCATCTTCTTAATTAATTAAGGTGTGCACGCCCGGGCCCCGCCCCCAGCCTCTTAATTAATCATTGGTGCGCCGGCCCGGGCCTCGCCGCCTCGGCCGGCAGGGCCTCTAGGCTCTTCATTTAATTAAATGTTGGGTTGGGTGCGCGGTGCGCAGTTGTCTCTGCGTCTGTGCAGTCTTCAGGGTGGGGCATAGAGGGTGGGGCTAGTGACCAATGCCATTGTCATGCGCATTGCAATTAAAAGTGCGCGTGACCAGTGAGGTGAGAGTCATCCCAGGACCCAGCCACCCCAGAGACTGTTGAGAAGGACCGTCTTACACCGTGCGGCCGCCGGGCATAATTTAATGTTTTGCTGTGCTGCAAGTAATGGTGACGTAGCCCTAGGGGCCCTGTACAAGGGTGCCATAAAGTGATGACGCAGAGGAGGGGGCATGACTTGTTGAGCTGAGTGTGCGGGGCGGGCGCAGTGTCTTAGCTAGTCCCTCTGCCGGCTGATTGCGTTGGCCTTGGTTGTTACCGCTGTGAACACCTAACTGCTGCCGAGAGTACTGGCCCGCAAAGGTATTGACTACATGAAGAGCAAGGACTTCAGGGCCTATCTGATCAGGTATGTGTCTGGGTGTCCAGGCAGCTCCAGGTTGTGTGCCAAAACGAAAGGCTAGTATACAGCCGAGTACTGCAGCCTGACAGCGTGAAGGTCAAAGGACGGCCATGCAAGACCTTCCCCTTCCCCCAAATGACATATATGTGATCTAACAGTGGATAAGGCCTGGGGAGGGGGTGTCTGTGTGCCTACACATGACAGGGGTATTTATTCAGTGAGTAAACTCCATCTCCAAACTCCAGCTCAAGTCCTTTCCTACGGTTGTAGTTCCCAATCTGTCATAGTTGTGATGATGATGACCCTCTGAAAATAAAACGCGTTGTACTTACCTATACAGCGGGAAACTGGTCCATTTTGAGTAAAATGCGTGGCCGCATACCTCGCTCACGTGACAGCTCCTCGAACTGCAGCACGTTAATGACAACTACCTGGTTTTGTTTCTTTTATGTAGTCACTTTGGGGTGGTTCAGATGGGAGCTCCGTGCACTCCTATTTTTGAGGACGCAAATGTTCATGAATTACTAAACCGCAGCGAGATAATGAAATATAATACAAAAATACTCCCTTGAGAAATGAACCCTGTGTTTCTGAAGTGGTGGAGGCTTGCCAGATAACCAGGGCCGCTGGAGTTATGCGGCAGGGAATGGCCGAACTATCCAGCAGGGTTGAGCTAAATTATGTGGCAAGTAAAGGCAACTTATGCGGCGTAACGAGGAACATTTTATGATAGTATTACGTAATTATTTTGTCATTTCCACACTTGTTACCCCTGTCCGGGCATTAGTCCACCTCATTCGTTCCAGTTTAACATTCAAATATGTTATGTTATGTTATATAAACGTATACCGCGCACAGATACTCCGAGGAGTGAATATAGCAATAAGTAACAGAAAGGTGACTTATCAAGCTTTACAGAGGGCCTCCCAATCCGCAGATAACCAACCAGATGAATGTGCAGAACATCCAAACAAAGGTTTCTTTTAAATATATTTTTAGATGATTGTATCTCACTTGAATTGTCCACAGAACATTTTGGTGAATCTTGGAGGAATCTATTTCTACAGTTTGAAAGCTCCACCAGTGGTGACACATTTGTTGTTATGTTATGTTATGTTAAGTAAACTTGTATAGCGCACGGCTGCCCCAGCGAAGGGGCGTCCCGGTGCTAATGCAGTGTCAAAGAGGGCAAGGGCTAGACTGTAGGAAACAGGTAAGTTTTGATGGCCTTACGGAAGGATAACAGGCAGTCTATACGGCGAGTCTGCACAGGGAGGGAGTTCCACAGCTTAGCGGCCAAACAGCGGAAGGACCTGCCCCCCGCCCTGATGCGTTTGTAGCTCTTATGAGTGATACTAACCAGCCCCAGGTCCAATTTAACACATCTTGGGGACCGATGTGGTAGACCAACTCATTTCTTCCAGATGGACACTCAGCAGCTTGAACTCTTTTGACATCTTTTGCATTCAGTATTTTACTCTCAGACAATAACAAGCTGACAGCTTTCATCGTGAGTGATTCTTTTAATAAGTCTATCGTCTATTTGTGAAACAACTTCCTAAGTGTCCCAGGGCATGTGCCATTGAATTAGCACACACTATTCTGCAATCAGCATCGAAGAACAGGTCACTCCCAAGTAAACATAAGTAGTCACTCTTTCCAAATCATAGGAGTTTGGTTTTCTTAGTATTTCTTTTTCTGGAACACCATGATATTAGTTTGGCTATGTTTATTCTTAAATGATTTTCTTTGCAATCAATGGAGAAAGTATCCAGTAACCGCTGTAAGCCTATAGGCTTGAGATCCAAAATGATTGAGTAATCTGCATAAGATATGCTTTGGATTGCAGATGAATCTTATCGAGGAGGCAAAGGCTGTGGTCCTTGTAAAGCTTTAGGTGCATCCGAGACATAAAGAGAGAACACAGAAGGGCCAGAACACAGCCTGGTCTAAGACAGTTTGGTGTATCAATCCTCTTAGTTACAGACCCATTTTCACTTTTCTGTGCTCTGGTCCAAGACCCAGTGTGTAATTCAATTATCAGTTTCAGCAATGCTGAAGGTACCCCACAGTCTGACATTTTTCTCAACAATATAGTGTTCTATATAGTGGGCTGTGCATTCTGGGGCCATGTACTGTATAGATACCATATAGTGAAGAGTACTATCTAGTGCATTGTGCAGATTAATATAATGTGCTTTGAGTACTGTGTGTTACTTACTACATCATGCTGTCTAGTATTGCATGAACTTGAGTCTGTGGTTCAGCTCTACAAGTTATATTTTCACACCCACAGGCGACAGAAGTGAACTTAGTTCAATGCACCAACGCTTGAATATGAAAGACAGTTTTTAGTAGCCCTGCAGGACCCCACCCAATACATAGTTGCAGGGGCGTAACAAAGGCCCCTGCAGCCCCCAGGCTTACCCATACTAGAGGGGGCCCCCTCATCCTCTACAGATGTGAGTGTGAGCGGCCCCGTCGGCACAGCTTGCAGGGGGCCCTCTCATGTTTTGTTAGGCCACTGGCAGCGGCTGGGGCCTGAGTATTTTAAAGTCGTCCTACCACCAGGACTCAACAGCCCTCACGAGGCTTGGTTTAAACATTACCTCTGCACGCCCGCCTCGTCACTTAGATGAGAAATTCAATTTCATGGCAGAACATGAACATGGTGCCTCTAATAAGGTAGACTCCCTCGTTACGTCGGAGTAATGTAAATGCAAGCTTAGCTGTGACCAATTAACTGCGTCAGTTTGGTTCGTTTGCATGACTAGCACTTGGGTGTTTTCTACTTTCCCTGCACAAGTGCTAATTTGCTCCAGTGTTTCTTAGTCATTGTAATGTCACCCTCCAAGTAAACTGTTCACCCTCTTAGTGCCAATATCGGCAACACTCGCCACCCCACCATACAGCAATCTCCTATAGAAATAACCAAACAAGACACCTTCTTTGTGGAGAAAACTGCTGCAGGTTTATTAGCATTACAAATATGCCAACATGGTGGGTTATCTTACGGGCGATCCCAAGGCAGGCAGCCCCTCGCCGCCTGCCACCTGATGAGCCAAATTACACCGTGGCCTCCCCAACGGTGTTTGCCATATTTTGGGGGAGGGAAGACCCCTCCCACCAGTGGACCCACAGCCCACGCCCCTGCTCACGCCCCATACGGGGCGGAGCCTGCCAGGCAACCCCCGGTTGCTCAGGTCCACAACCGCCCGTAGGACTAACGGGGCGCCGTCGCTCCTCCAGGGTCCAACGCGAGGACCTCCCTGTGGATATTTGGCCTTTGCACCCTTGTTGTGCTTCTGTACATGGTACCCGTATGTACCTACAGCCTCTGGATCGCCCTGTAACTCTGCCACAGCTCTGGGTGTGGCCACCGTCACCCCAGAGCTCCCCACCAAGGTAGACTCCCTTACTTACACCCTGCTGTCACCAACCCTCACCCAGATCAAGCAGGAACAGATCCATCCCCACTCTGGATAGGTGGACCCCATCTTCTTCCCAACATCCTGTGACTTTAGAGTGCAGTAACCCATGCCGGATGAAACCAAAACCCCTTTGCTCCGTGAATTTTCTCATGGCATTGTTAACCTTCCTGCGAGAGACCTCCATGGCTTCCTTAGATCGTGCGCCCTGCCACACCTGCCGGGGTGTTATCTCAGACCACCATAATTCACAGGCCCCCAGCTGATTGCTCAATTTACACATGGTGACCGTCATGTCCTGAAGCAGTGCCCTTCTCCCGAGGGCTGCCAGGTCATTCCCTCCCAGGTGTATGACCAACACATTAGGAGGAGGAACCCCCCCCCCCCAGAATCTGCTGCAGCTTCTTCAGCAAGCAGGTCCAGCGCATGCCAGGGTATCCTAGCCAGATAATGTCTGTGGCCGTAAGGCCGTGCCTCCACTTCCTGCTCTCGGCCCACTGTGATACTCGTAAGACGCCCGAATGGCCAATCACCCAGACCATCGTTCCTGGCAATTAAAGAGATGAAAGTTTGCAACGTTTTTTATTGCCTCACTGCACATCTACAAGAAATAACATGTACACATTACACTTCACTGCAAGCCACCGGCATCTGGTGCCGCAAAATGTTCTGGACGTCCCCAGGTTGTCCTTCCCACAGTTATTGTTGCCTCACTGTACATCCCTTAACAACCAAAGCACTTATTACCCTTCATGCCACCGGCGTCTGGTGCCGCCAATTTTCAGACCGTCCCCATGATTGTCAGTACTTTCATCTTTCCACAGTCAGAGCCCCCTTACAGTGGCCTTCAATACCGTATGTATCTTTTGTAACACTGAGACTTCCAACGCCCCACCTGTTTGATGCCTTACGCTGGCAGGCCTGCCCTAAACGCTGTGGTGGCTGCTCCTATGCGGAAAGAGTGGCTGCAGAATCGTTTGCCATGTACCTTCTTGCCCGCCAATGCCAAACATGCCTGCATTACGCTTTGTAACTGGAACTTAGTGAGGGGGGGTACTGTCTGCATGTATCAATAGGTAACCTTCCTGCGCAGGGCGCAGTGCCAGGTAGGCCGACACCAGGCGCACCGGGCAGTACCGTGCCGTTTCCAGCTGGTGCAGTACAATCAACCTCCCCTCTCCTACTTGGTCCGTTTTCGACCTTCTTAATACTATTGTGAGGAGATCTCCCGCCAGGCTCGCATCCTGCCTGTTCAATGCCACCCCCGACCTGTCCTGCTTAGACTTTGCCACCAACTCACCTACTCTGAGTGCCCCAAAAAAGGCCAGGCTGAACGTTGCCGAAAAGAGTGCCGCTTCAAAAGGAGAATGTGTAGCCTTGTGTACCCAGTTCAGCATCCCCTGCAGCGTCTCAAAATCAATGGGGGACCTAGTGTCTGGCGGCCGTGGCTCGCACCTGGCCCAGCCCTTAATCGCCGCCCTGATTAAGAAGGATTTTGTTGGATCCTCCTGCCCATTTAGTTTTGCGTGGTGGCTTATTGCTGACAAATGTCCCGCTATCCAAGGGTGGCTCTTCCCCTCGTCTTTTGCCCATATAACGAACCTTTGCACCCTGCTCTCTAGTGACGCCTCCCCCTCTTCCCAGGCTCCTGCCACTGCACAAAATTTTGCCACACACGCTCTATAACGCTTACTGGTCCTTGGCGCCAGGGAAAGTTCGCACAGCCCCCTCAGTCGCCTTTCCACTTCAGAAGGAACCAGAGGTGTTGTGGAAAAGGTGTCATCTCCTCTCTCGCTCTCGGCCACGCCTCCCGGAACCGGCGCCACTGAAAACGAGAGAGAGCGTCAGCTGCTATGTTCTGCACCCCTTGGATGTGTCGCGCCCTGCATTCGACATTGTTGACCAGGCAAGCACGCACCAGTTCCCTCAACAGGCACAACACTAGTGGACAAGACGCTGACTGTGAATTGATGGCCTGCACCACAGCCATGTTGTCCGACCAGAACACCACCCTCCTTGCTCTCAGCGCTGCAGGCCATAGGTGGAACGCTATCACTATGGGAAACAACTCCAGGACTGTAATGCGGGCCGTGATATTCTTTTTGTGCCAAGCATTTGGCCATTTCTGCGCACACCACTCCGAGTCTAGGATAGCCCCAAAACCTTCTCTACCTGCCGCGTCTGTGAATAGCGCCAGTTCTGGGCTTCCCGTCCAAGGTTCCCTCCAGATTACTGAGCCGTTGAAGGTGGACGAAACGTAGCCCACATGGCCAGGTCTTCCTTCATTCCCTTGCTTAGCTTCACCATGTGGTGCTTCTTCTTTACCTTCGCCGTTGCCCTGGCAAGCCTGCGCGCAAACACCCTCCCAGCTGGTATTACTCTGGCTGCGAAGTTAAGTTTACCCAGAAGGCTTTGAACGCAACTAAGGGATGCTTTGTCCTGCCCTATGACTGACTGAATTTGATGAGCCAAGTCCTGGACCTTGTCCGCTGGCAGCCTGGACTCTCCCGCCAGGGTGCCCAGTTCGATCCCCAAGAATGTTAATACTTGCGCCGGCCCCTCCGTTTTCCCCAGCGCGAGTGGTACACCCAGGTGACCTGACAACTCTTCGAAGCTTTTCAGGCCTTACTGCAATCCTGTGTGCCCTCCCCCCCTATGAAAAGGAAGTCGTCGAGGTAGTGCTTGCAGGGCCCATTGCAGGAAAGTGCTGAACGCCTCGAAATAGGCACAGGAAACCGCACAACCCATGGGCATGCATCTGTCGTAAAAGTACCTGTCCTCCAGCCTGAAACCCAGCAGATGTTGGCTGCTCGGGTGAACTGGTAGCAAGCGAAAAGCAGATTCGATGTCTGCTTTTGCCAACCAGGCCCCCTTGCCCGCCCTCCTGACTAGGTCTAATGCTACGTCCAGAGTACAATACGTCACAGAGCAGGATCCCTCCTCTAGCCCATGGTTGACCGATTTCCCTTCCGGGTAGGACAAGTGATGGATTAGTCTGAACGACCCTGGCTCCTTCTTGGGCACCACCCCCAGGGGAGAGACAACGAAGTTGTCAAGCGGGGGCCTCAGGAAGGGACCCGCCACTCTGCCTAGAACCCTCTCCTTTTCCACCTTTGCTCTTACTACTGCTGGATGTTCCCTTGCTGACTTAAGGTTATCGGCCTCTTGACTTCCCAGCGGGCCCACATAGGGAATCTTGAAACCCTCGCTAAAACCTCCCAGCAGCAAGAGGCCATCCTGTTTGTTAGGGTACTGTCTGAGGAGAGGCAGGAGGTTGACCAGGCTGACTGGCGAGGGGCCCTTGACTGCCTGCATGGGAACTGGGGCTACGTCCCGGGGGGTAGGGATATCGCTGGTGTCGCCCTGTGCTGCCGCTGTGACAAGTAAATGCTGATGCTGGGAGGTGGGAGGGGGTTGAGACATGCTGGTTTTCCGCGCCGTTGGACTCAACTAGCCTGACCGCCTCTGCCGGCGGGCTGACGCTCCTGCTGCGAGTGACAAGAGACCGCAGGGTGAGGCCCCCCACATCTGTCGCATGCGTGCTGGAACTTGCACGTTTTGCCCCACGAGCATGAACCTTTGTTGAACAAGCGGCATGTCCCTGGGGGAGACCTCCTAAATCCCCCCCTCTGGCCACCTCTTCTGGAACCCCCCCGAAATGTCTGTTTAAATCCCTGCGACTCCCACAGATAAGGGCCTTTACCTGTCCCCCGCCCAGCCTGTGCCTTGCCCAATGTCCCTGTGCTCTGCTGTGCGCGAGAACCCATGTGGTCTAACCATAGCTGGACCTCCTTCTGGTCCCACGTCATCTCCGGACACACGGACATCTTCTTCCTGAACTCCCTGTCATAGTTCAGCCACCCGTTCCCCCCCCACTTCAACGCCTCGTTGTGGATTAACCTGCTATATTGCAAGAGCCCTTGCCCCACCTCGGGATGTTTTTCAAGAATGACAGCGGACAAAATGGAAAATGCTTCCAGCCAATTTTCAATGTTCTTCTCCGGCCAAGCCTGAAACTTTACTTTCTTGTCCTCCTCCTTTCCCCCTGCCTTCCTGGCGTCTATGCCATCCTGCCCAAGCAACAGCAGGGAGAAAATGTCAATGAGTTCGCGACTCCATATGGCTTCCTTGGCCGCCTGGGGCACCTGCCAAGCCAGGGAGCAGCGGCCTGATAGCAGGGGGGCTGCAGTAACCAACTGTATAGGCGCGGGAGGCGGACACAACGGGGGGGGAGATGCAATAGCGGGCTTCGGAGGAGTTAGTGGTCCAGCTGTGAGTTCTTTAGTTACTGAAAGGGGATTACCATTCGCCGCAGGAGACCCCACCCCAGCGGCCGGTGTGCCCACCCCCAAACCTGCGCTTGCTCTCTCCAAGGAGGGCTGTGTGACTGTCGTGCGTGCATTCGCTTCCTCCACTGCTGCCATAACAGACATGGAAGAAACTGGATCGGTCACCCCTGTTAACCCCAGCGCAGCCGCGTCAGGGACCCTGCGTTGTGTGTGTTGTTCGCTCCCCTGGCTTCCCCATGCAGCTGCCGCCACTTGCGCCCCTCCTGCCCCCCTGCCTGTCTTGCCCCCCACCGGCGGTGAGCAGTGTCCATGTTGACCTGCTCTGACCTCCGCCATGAAGTCTCTCATGGTGTCTAAGATCTTACCCAGGTCTTCCTGGGTGGCGAATTTCCCTGTTGCCAAACTGTCTGGAGGGGTAGCCGGCCCCACGGACGGGGACAAGTTCAGCTGGGAAACGGCATCCCTGGGCGCAGGCGGCGCCCTGGACTTAGGGGGCGGCGGATCTGCCGGAAAG
This sequence comes from Calotriton arnoldi, assembly GCA_963921515.1. Lineage (NCBI taxonomy): Eukaryota > Metazoa > Chordata > Amphibia > Caudata > Salamandridae > Calotriton > Calotriton arnoldi. Next base: position 173,879 of record CAWUFW010015214.1, on the reverse strand, counting down.
TCCTTGCTCGTTGGCTTGCGGACCCGCTTGGGCCTGGATGGACCTGCCTCGGGACTGGGCTCCTGCTCTGTGATGGGGGCGTCGTTGCCAAACCCCGAGTCCTCCGGATCTCCTGCGTTCAAGAGAGCCGTGGCCCTTGCCAATCCCTTGGTCTTGGCCATCCTGATAAATGCCGCCCACTGTGCCTCCTGGGACGTTTCGGGCATGGTATCCTCCACCTGGGACATCTGCGAAAATAGGGGGGGGGAGCCCTGGCCTTCCATGCTGCCCTGCTGGCCCAACGGTCACCCAATCTGAGGAGACAAATAGCGGAATCAGAACCAAACCCCACAGGGTTACCCCTGGTCTCATTCAGACCCTTAAACCATATCCGCCATTGCTCCGTCCCCGACCCCACCTTGTACTTACATAATTTGTCTGGGGTGGTTGACCTTATTCTGTGGTGTGCCCTATTTCGGATTCCGTGGATGTTCTGCGAGCGGAGATGAAGAAAAGTAAGTTAGCTGTTGCCCCGGGGTCGGACCCGCACCCCGCCTACTCAGTGGGCTGCACCCCGCATACTTAAACAACCGCAAATCCCCTGGTATGCCTGCCGCCTCCCCTTCGCCGAGTCCCCTTTCATACCTGTCCCCTGTAGTCCCTTCCTATTGCAATGCCTGCCTCTTGCTCCAGTTGGTCCCTGCGACCCAGTCCGGAGTGCACCGTGTGCCCCTTGACCGAGTACCTGATCCTTGGCCTTGCGAATGCGTGGCCTTTGGCGTCGTGCCTGTCCTTCTGAGCAAGCGCTGGAAGGGAAACGAACAAGGATTAGCATTTTCCCCCCCTGTTAGATCAACCCTTGAATTTATTGAGGACTCGGTCTGCCCGAGGTGGGCACAGCTGGAAAGAAACACAGTGCTGCCCTCTGTACAATTGCCCTGTCACCGGCGAAACAGTGCAACACATGCGTCCGCAGCGGCACCGCCTGCTGCACCCACGCCATACTAAAAGGCCCCCCTGCTGGGACCAGGAGGCTGTCCCAGAGCGGCGCAAAACCGCACTAGCCTAATTTGCAGATCCCCAGTGGCGAAACCGGCCACCGCCTGGCGGTTTTCACCCCCATCGCTCTGACATCGCCCCTGGTTTCCAGCACCAAAGTCGGCAGTCCAGCCTACAGACCACCTCCTCTCCGACCAAGCGCCAACGAACCCTGTACCACCAAAGGGGGGGGGGCAACCCCAGCGACCCCACATGCTTCCAATCACTCCCGGGACCGTGCACACGGGGGCCTCAAGGGGTGCAGGGCAGGGGCTTTGAGCACGCGACCCCGAATTGCATGCGCTCCCCTAATAACACCGATGCGGACCCTGACTGCCATATAAAACCTCAGAACAAAAGCGGGGGATATGCCCGAGTGGCGCATATCCGTGCTAGCCAAATGCGCAGCTCCCCCGTTAAAACTGGCCACCACCTGACGGTTTGCATGGATACTAAAATGCCGCAAAACCAGATAGTACTCTGCCCCTAGCACCGCGATCGATTGCCCACAAGTGCACATCGTCTGCGAGTCGGCCGCCATTACTGCCGCCTAGACATTTGTCGTCAAACAATCACCGATCAGTTCGCTAGCCGTTAGCATGAGAACAAGCAATATTGTCCAGCCATTGTCGACGATATGGACCCCGCTGCGCAACAGAAGGCCTTACCACCCAAACATGTGCACCGCGACCCGCCATTTGCGCGACAACTTTCCGGTACTTAGTACCTGCAGCCGGTAAACCAGCGAATGCCCCCCAGCCGCACCACACGCACCATCAACAGTTAGCATAACTCCCGTGACGCCGGGTCGCATTTTTACATTAAAAACGTGGGGCATTGGGGGGACTCGCTGCGGCTCACCTGAACAGTTTGGCGCTACCGACTTGTACCAACCGATGCCGTGGTGTCCGGCTGTTGGACACGATCCGACGCGCAACGAGCAGCTAAAACCTTTATGCCGCCTGCGCATTGAATAAAGAGGGACAACCGGCGTCAGGTGAGCGGGCAAAGCGGTTTATCCTGCATCGGGCACTTTCTGGAGCCCTAATCCTGCACCTCTTGCCTGCCGTCAGCATGTCCATACTGGCCGCAGCCCAGGCACCCACCCCGCAGCAGCGGGAAACCACGCGGATGCCCCCCCCCCGCCACAAACATGCCCAAAATTGCCGGCGACCACGAGAATTGCGCGGCTGGCATGAAAGCGCCACGTCGGGGGGAAGCAAAACGGCTCTCTACCTAGTGGACCGGGGCACCGTGGAAACAGGCAGCACGGGCCCTGGCTGGCCAACATGCGATAAGTGCTCCTGCCCCCACCCCAGCTGAAGCAGGAGCCTGGCTGCTCTCACTTGCCCTCTCGCCCCCGGCCGGCTCCTGCCCAGGGCCGCACGTGTCACCGAGTCGCCTAGGCCAGGGCTGCTGGCCTGTGACCGCTGAGAGCTGCCCACACCCCTCCTCACCCTCTATGCGGACCGCAGGCTCGGCGATGGCCGGGCTAGACCCCCGTCCAGCGACTGCCTCTGTAATGGGGGTTGCGGGGGTGGGCGGGGTAGTTGCTTACTTCGTGAACAGCTCCTGGCGATCTCGGCACACGTCCAAACGGCGTCAGGGGAATGGGCCAAGAGGGCGCCCAGGGGGCGGGGAGAGGTATATGTACCTCGCCCCCTCCCAGGAAGTGACGCGGCACCTGGACCACTGAGGGTCCCAAACACTGGAAGGCTGCCTCCTGTGCCCTCCTGTGGCACTAAGGCGGCCGCCCTCTTAGCGGGTCTCCTTCGTGGACCCCGGGCAGCCTGCATTGCAGCCGTGGCGTGCCCTTTGTTTCGTATGTGCCGAATGTGCAGAGAGTGATAGAGAACGAAAGTGCCAGTCCCAAGAATGCTTTCATCTGAGCAGCTATCTGGGCAGCAGCTGTCTCAAAGGGGGCGCGGTCTGAAGAAATCCCAGGCTATGAATCCTGTTAGGGGATACTTCCCTTCCACCAAACCCAGCTGCTCCGAGCCTCGGCTCCGCGTGGAAAGTCAAACCTCCACCAACGATCCAAACCCTTTCTTCCACTTGGCCGAAGAGCGTCTGTGGAGGCATGTGTGCGCACATGAGCGCTCGGATAGATGTGACTGTGAGTGCAGGGTGAGAAGTGTGACTTCGAGTGCAGATTGAGATATGAGGCGCTGTGATGTACAGTGAGAGCTGCAGTTGTGACTCCAGCGTGAGAGGTGAGTCCGTCCTAGCGGAGGGTGAATGATGTACCTGTACGAGCGCCGAGTGAAGTTTGACTTTGAGCCCATGTGAGTGCAGAGTGAAGGCTGAGCCGTGTGAATGCAGTGTGAAAGGAGGGCCTCTGTGAATGCACTTCAGACCTTGTGAATGCAGGGTGTGCCTCTGTGAGTGCCTGTTGAGACTTGAGCTGATGTTCTTGCAGGGTGAGTGGTATGCATATGTGAGAGAGGAGTCTGTGTGGATGAAGGGTGAGAGACGTACCTATGTTAGTGCATGGTGAAAGGAGAGTGTGTGGCAGTGCATGGTGAGAGGTGAGCCTATGTGAGTGCATGGTGAGATCTGAGCTCTTGTAAATGCATGGGCGCCGAGGAGAATGAAAGGGGATATTTGAGCCCTTGTAAATGCATGATGAGAGATGAACCTTGGTGAATGCACAGGGGAGGATGTGCCCATGTGAGTGCACAAGGAGGGGTGTGCCTCTGTGAGTGGGTAGCGGTCTACCCATGTGAGTGCAGGGTGAGAGGGGTGCTTATGTGAGCAGAGAGTGAGTGATATCAGTGTGTGTGTGCAGGGTGAGTGGTGTGCCTGTGTGAGTACTGGGTGAGTGGTGTGCCCACGTGAGTGCAAAGTGGGAGGAGTGCTTGCTTAAGAAGAGGGTGAGTCATGTGAGTTCAGGGGGAGTGTGTGACTGTGTGAATGCAGGGTGAGAGGCACGTCTGTGTGTAACGGAGTAGCCAGAAAATTAGAATATCCTACCACTTCAAACCAAAGCTCTGATGGCACCAAGCAAGCGCAGCGAGTCCAAAACACCCAAGAAGTGCTCTTCTGTCTCTTCCATCCAAGCATCTATTCATTCATCCTTTCACTCTCCCATCCACCTTCTGCTATCAATCATTTCACCTTTACATTCTGTCATCCATTCATTATTTCATCCAACTTTCAATTGTTCACCATTCCATCCATTGGCCATTTTATCCATCCATCCTCTAAGATTTTTATTTACTCTACCATCCTTTCACCCTTCCTCAGATTTCCATTAACTCTGCCATCCATCCATCCTCTGAAATTTCCCTTTACTCTGTCATCCTTTCATCCACCCATGTATCTATCCTCTCACTTACTTATCCTCTCACATAACATAACATATGTATTTGTACAGTACACGTATCTTGGCGTTGAATAACAGATGTTTATTGTTACCCAACTCAATGGTATTCATTTTATCGACCCCAGAAGGATGAAAGGCTGAGTGGACCCACTGGGATTTGAATTTGTGACTATGAGGTCAAACACAAGCCCCTACAGTTGACTCATTAGTCCACTGAGCCACCAGACCCACTCATTCACCTATCCTCTCACTAGTGACATAATAATAGCCCCTGCACACCCAGCGGTGCGGTGGGGCCCAAGCTCCAGAGGGCCCCCTCCAGCACTGTGCAGGAGTGGCTGGCCCCGCCCTGAGAGCTCCTGAATGGGTCCAGAGCATGGGGGGCCCCCTCCATGTACTTTGCAGGGGGGCCCCCTCAAGTTTCATTATGCCACTGGTCCAATCGCTAGTTCTCTCTAGACTGGATTACTGCAATTTTCCTCTGACTGGCCTACCCAAATCTCACCTCTCCCCCTTCAAATCCGTCCTCCATTCAGCAGCTCACTTTATTTCAGGGTCCAAACGAGGTGACCACATCACTCCTATCCTGTCTTCTCTTCGATGGCTTCCCATCGAGGCAAGATCTATTTACAAAACTGCCTGCATCACCCACAAAGCCTTGCACACTTCCTCCCCTCATTACCTGGCGAATAAACTGAAAATGTCTGGAGGCTCGAGACCTTCTCGGAATGCAGAAAAGTTTCTGCTTGAGCCCCCCTCCTTCAAAAGGGAAAGATCAATGGCTCAATCGTTCTCAGGTAATGCGGTGAGAATCTGGAACTCGCTTCCTCCATTGCTCCGTGCCACCACCTCTATCCGGATCTTCAAAGCTGACCTCAAATCTCTTCTCTTCCAAAGACACTTTCAGAACTAATACCTTCATTCTGAGACCCCTCTAGGAAGTTCGTTCATCATTGTAAATTTGTAATATTTTCTTGTACAATCCTCACCCTTGCTTGCTGTGTTTGATATTGTATTCTTGCCTTCTATGGTTTTACCCTACCTCTTCTAGTCTCCTGTTTATTTTTGTAACGTTCTATTTTGTAACATTTCTCTCATGTAACGTAACTGGTTCTATTGTACAGCGCTCTGACACCTTCGGGTAAAGTCCGCGCTATATAAAAATGCATTAAATAAATAAATAAATAAATAAAAACACTGGAGGGTAGCCTACAACATACACAAAAATCATAATCATCTATCTCTGCTTGTCAAAAACAACTTCAGTATTAAGTTCCTAACTAGGTCACGTCTTAGTTCTTACCCGAATAGATGAAGTGATGGTTGCTACCTCTCTCAATCTTCCAAAAACGTACTGCAGCGTTTCCCAAAGGCCTTCCTAATGGTGGTGGTAGTAGTGGGCTAGCGCTAACAGGAGCACATCACAAAGTGATCTCCCAGCTATTCCGAATGAGGTGAACTCCAACTGTAGGATTATTCAGAAGGATTATCCATCATAGGCAACTAGACTGAAAGAGAACACATAGTAAGTGGGATATCAAAGACTAAAATCAGACCACCACCATGACAAAAAAGAAAAACTATTATTACAAAAACTAGCAGTAGTGACTTCTAAGCAATCCGGGGAGCCAGTATTTAATTTATTAAACCCATTAAAACTAAACTTACAAAATCCTCGAGTCAGGACTCAACACAAAGCCTGATTCAGAAAGTTAAAGTATGTTACACTTTTGGTGTTAGTTTACTCCTGCACTGTAAGTTTACAACCAGTACCTTTTCCATTGGTAACTTTACGAGTAACCCTGGGTGGAGCATGCAGAGTTGTACTCTGCTGAATTTCATGGAGTTAGTGGAAAACTATGTGAAATTCTGCAGAGCTCTGTGGCCTGGCGGAGTTACAAATGCACCCCCTGGCATACCCCTGCACCCCCTGCACCCCCCTGCGCCACCCTCTTGCACCACCCCGTGTAGTAAGGCCTGACCTTACCTGTCCTGGGCCTCCTCCTGTCCTTGGTGGGTGGGTAGGGCGGCGCCAGCTTCCTTCCTGGTTCCAGTTCCTTCCTTCTCCTGCTGCTGGCTGCACTCGTGTTCTGCTGCTCTGGCTGGTTCGCAGAATTCAATTAACAGGAAGAACTGCAGTGCACATGCGTGAAGGCATGCCTGACCCTATACTAGATTTCTAATCTAACTCCTTCCCAATAGAGAGAGAGAACCTTTATGCGGTGCACGACGATATCAAAAAGAATGTTTATACATGAAAATAGAACACTTTTTATCAGCTAACAGGTCGGAGCCACGGGGGTAAAGCCAATGTCAAATGTATTATGCTTTTGGCATAAAATCAACGTATAAAGCAGCACTGCCGTACATTTCATGAACCATCATCACACGATCACTCCCTTTCACACACGCTCATTCTGCACCGCTACACGGTGCAACAGGTATTAGCCAGTCCGTACGGAATGCTCTTGCACGCATATACACTTGGCACCCTAATGCGGTGCCACTGGTACCCAGCAGGTCAGTGGATCACACCCTGCAGACTCCATTGCCCCAGCCTCCCTCCACCCTCTAGTTCACCCTGATTGTCCTATACCCCTGGATGGAACATAACCAGCCCCACCTCCTGAACACTGGGCCACTTAGTCTGGGTCCTCGGGAAGCAGGTGGGAATATCTAGCAGTTCTAATTAGGAGGTAGACATAAGCTAGGGGAGTTTTGCAGCTGGAATTCATCCACAGGTCTCAAAGCACAAAAAAGTCACGCAGTCTCTTGACCTGCTTCTGAATGGTCTCAGAAGCGTTCCTTTAACCCAGTCAATCTCTCTCGCTACTACCATGCACCAAGATGTCTTTGGAAGGGGCCAGGTGTGGAGAGGGCTGTTGGTCCGCCGCTATGAGGGTCAAAAAGGGAACAATCGATAAATGGGGAGTAACACAGGGGAGCCTCTTGGTAGGAAGAGGTGCCGTGATCGATACACAATGATCAGGGTCGTGCCCAGGCAATCCAAGCACAGCATCTGGTACGCGTTGGTATGAGTCGCGCCAGACACTTCAGATTTCAAACACGATGAGTTGCAAATTCCGCACCTCCCTGGAAATGAGGCACAATGACTGGTGCAAGTTGAGATGGGTTGCAACAGGCAATACCGGTCACACACAGCAAAGAGTTGCAATTCCATACCTCTCAATTCCATACCTCTCTGAAAATGAGGTACAGTGTCTGGTGCACATTGATACAGGTTGCACCAGACCAGTCTGGTCACACACAGGTGCAAGTTCAGCAGAGCCATATGAGGTAGAACGAGGCACTACTACAGGAACACCCCCAATTCCAAGGGTCCACACCACCAATTAGACGCTTATGAGTGTCAGGGTCCCTGCAGTAAAGGAACCACACGCCTTAGATGCGGGCAAGATTCCGGGGCTCCACACTAGACAATGCGGTCTCCAGACACAAGTCTTAGTTCCACGCTCACACTGAGCTACCAGTTGGGATTTAGTAGCCAACGTGGGCACTTGAGAGGGCACCGCTCTCCAGATGTCACAGGTATATAGTGAAGGTACCTTACGGGAAATCTTTGATGTACCTGAGATCTCAGGGAGAGCAGGAGGCCCACGGTCTGGACCTTGGAGAGCACACTTCAGGGTGTCATACTTCAGCAGGTCCTCAACCCAGGCCAGCCACTATTCGGACAGTTATCCTCCATGTGCACAACAGAGACCTCTGGCAATGTGCCCCACGCAGTCCGGGTTCTCCTGTCCCACATCGCCACAAGAGTATCTCACCCCTTGCTGAAGGATGGCACCCGTATTTATACTGTTGTGTGTCTTTGACGTTAGGGGTGGTTTAGGGGGTTTCCTTTTGAACTACAGATGTCTCGCCTAAATTGTAGGCCTGTCTGCCATGGGGCCATTGAATGCAGATCTTAATCTTTAGAGGGGCCTTGATCCAGCCCCTAGAGGCTAAGACTCTTGGAGCATAAAAATTTCCATATTCTATAAGTGGCATTTCTAATCAGTAATGCCAAAACCCCCTTTACCAATGGAAAGGGCTTGGCATGGCGAATCCATTGATAGGAAACATCATAAGACTGCTCCGCTGCAATCCACTATTGCAGCCTGAAGTAATGTGAACCACTTCCCCACATTAACCTATGGGAAGAGCAGGCATAGGTAGTAAAAACACACACAGGTATTCCTTTCTTCCTTGGCGCAAATGAGCTAATGCGCACACAGTCCTACAATGGTAGGTTGGACAGGTTGCAGGTGCGCCCACCCGATTCTGCATGGCCGACTGGACAGAGGTTTAACTAATACCTGTGTCCATGCACACGCACAAGCCTGTGACAACAGGCAGCACACGCAATCACGGGCACCATAGGTGCAGGTGCGCACATCCAGCGGCCTGCAATGGCAAGCTGCTTGTGAGGTTAATCACAATAGTTGCTTGTGTGCACACACCGGTCTGCTATGGTAGACCGGCCCATGTTTCACAATATCAAATGAACACCACTTCCTAATACGGGTAGGAAGGGCAGGTACATGTTCACACCGTATTTATAGTGGGAAAGTGCCCAGAGCCCGGAGGCCACATAGGAGAATCAGCAAAACCCAGGCGGAAAAAGCAAAAAAGTTCAGGGAAACCTTGCCTGATGAATGTCAGGTCTAACATTCAGTTAAACTACAAGAGTGAACATACACTGAAAGTGTAACTTTACCTTTGTGAATCAGGCCACATAGTGAACACAGGTAATATCTATAGTGGGACAGACATTGTCCATCTAAGACTCTGCACGATGATGATGTTGTGGTCCCTTTCATGCCTGGGTGGGTAAGTGGGGCTGGCGTGGGCTATTGTTCAGGTATGGAGATCCCTCAGTGAGTTGGAGTCACTTTCACCATATCCGCCCGCCAAATGATTGATCCATTTATGGTGTCAATTCATAAGTCACACCTCAATATATTACACAACCTGTGGGAAGAGGGTTTGTGGTTTGATGAATGGATGGGAATGGGAAGTTGGAAAAAGGTGTGACAAAGACAAGCACAACATTCATCAGGCCGATGAGCAGCACACCATCCTCAAATCTGTTGTGGGAAGAAATGAAGGAATGACACAGTTCAGTTAATAGATGCATTGCAAAAATAGTCCTCTAGCCCTAGAGGCCAAGTTATCTAGTTGTACAGTCACCTAGGTTTGAAAAATACAAATTAGGGAGGACCCACACAATTCTAAAAATTGTGATTGTTAAGAAAATAAAAATGATAGAATATATAAATGCCAAAATGGGTTGTGCATCTGCATTCTTCTTTTAGGAATGTCCCGGGTTGGGTTTAGGGCCCAACCAGTTCATAGTGTTATGTCAGTAAATGTCGATATTATAGAGTCAAGGAGAAAGTGAGCTTAATGGTGGATGAGGGCCAAGAGGGCAGAGCAAGGGCTTAGGCTGGTGCAGTCATGTGCGATTAACTGAGAAGTGAAAACACTTTTTACAACCAATCCCAGACAAGTATTTGCATGTACCTGGCTGATCAATCTCATGTGTGCATGCGTCCATCAAGTGACATGTCCTCACTCTCCAATTACAGTACCCCCAGACCATAACCACTAAATTAGAAGAGTTTGACATTTGAGCTAGCACACTACTCTGCATTTCTCAAATCAACCCACCTCTCTCTGGTGCAAAGGGCTGAGTAGGCATCTTTGAGTCATGTTGGTTTCCCTTTGAAGTAGATAGGCATTGTTCATAACTTCCTTCTTCTGGCTGTTGAGGTAGCACTGTCCTGAGTCCTGACTCCAAGTCCCAACCCAAACAAAATTGAGAGAGATAGACCTGTAGTGCTGTCGATGAACAAGAAGAGCACAAGAATTTGAGCATTTTGTGTAGTTTTGTTAACTAACTGACTGGTCTGGTCTCTGAAGAACCTGAAAAAAAGTACAGCAAGGAGTAGACCATGTAAGTAATTCTAGTGAAGTGAGAAAGGGGCAATCAATCATTCAGGCAGAATCACCCATCGGGCCCTAAACATTGGAGTATATCCGGGCAACTTGCGTCGGATTCGATGAAACTTTATTGTAAGAGGCACAGTGCAGCCTCACAGGTATTCCAGCATGCCAACACTCCATTTGCAGCAGCACGCATCATGTGTTCGACACCAGAACAGTCCTGGTCATGAGCCAACAAGGGACCCATCAACAGTCCATAATTCGAGTCTAGCCGCGATGCATTGGAGAGGCACACATCCAAGGCCCAGGTGAATGAGCACTTTCTGCACCAGAAAACAGATTGGACGCAAGTAAAATAGGCATAACCGAAGGTGAGCCCATAAGTGCAGCCAGAGGCAAGCACCCAAAAAGTTCCTGCATCCACCTACGGTACAAGCTGTGATTGGACCGGATGGTCGAGTACCACATGACGGGCAGCCATTACGAAGTAGTAGTAGAAGCACCAGAACCGCACCAGCCAGCAAGAGGATCAACGGCAAGCTCTAAAAGGGCTGGAAAATATAGAATGTATAAAAGCGGGTATTACACCAAATATCCTCTGAAAAGATTCCACCAGTTTAAAAAAATGTGCAAGGCCTTCAGTCTCAGACGCATTAAATATTTGATGAATCAGTTCCCCAAAATGTAGTGGGAGATTCGTGTTTAACAATGACTGGATTTCACTGGAAAACCTGGCCACCTGCAACTTGAAGGTCTCTCGAGCTGAAGTGAGAGCCACATCTTGTTGGAACAATAGCGCTTTGAGTCTGCTTAGTTTATTGAAATCTGTTTTCAAAGTAGGAATGGAAGGCCACAGCGAATTATCTACAATCCCATGCGGGGGTGGAAAAAGAACATTGCTGCAACAAGTATCACGTTCGGAAATGGTTACTATGTACAGTATGCCTGCCCGTAAACCATAGCAGTTGTGGTTATTAACCCCTTTGGTGCTTGCGTCGGCCAATGGCCGACGCAAGCACTACCTCCCTGGTGCGGCGCACGTCCATTGGCCGTCACCAGGGAGGGCCCCCTTTAAACCTCCGGTGCATTGCACTAGAGATTGTTTTTTTTTTTATTCCCCCTGGGGGAGACGTGGAAGGCTTTCCGCGTCTCCACCCGCCCCCTCTCCCGCCCATCTGTGACATCCGCGCGCCGCGAGGTGCTCTGACGTCACTGATTTCCCCACCGGAGCCGAGGACAGCAGCAGGTATGCCGCGCTCGACTCCGATGGGGAAATCCGGCTGAAAACGGCCTCCCCAGCTTTCAGGGAGGCCTTGTTTGAAAGGGGAGAGTCTCCCCTTTCAAACGAGGCCTTCCTGAAAGGGTTTCCTGGCCGTGGATCGCGGCAGCGCTGCGATCCACGGCCAGGAAACCCCACTAGACACCAGGGATGTATTTGGGGGGGTCGGCCCTCGTGGTAATGGGTCGGCCCCCCCCGGGGGCATATTTTTTTATTCTTGAATGTTGGCTTTCCCTGGAGGGCGCGATCGCCCCCCAAAAATGAAAAAAATAAATAAATAAATGGCGGCGATATTGGCAGGGGGTCGGTCCTCCTGCTCAGTGGCCAACCCCCTGTGGGGGCATATTTTTTATTGAAACATGTTGGCTTTCCTTGGGGGGCATGATCGCCCCCCAAAAATGCTACAAAAATATAAAAAATGTACAATGGTGGCAATATTGGCAGGGGGTCGGTCCTCCTGCTCAGTGGCCGACCCCCTGTGGGGGCAATTTTTTTTTATAGCTATGTGCTTTTCGTGGGGGCCACAATCGGCCCTCAGGGAAGCCATAGCTATAAAAAAAATTAGAGAAAGAGAGAGATCTTTATATATATATATATATATATATATAAGCCGCGTAGCACCATATCGAGAGGGCGTGTCACTCAGCCAGCACCTGCAGCTGGCACAACATACCAACCAGGCTCTCTCCTCACATACGAAAAGAGTGTGACACTGCTCCGGGGGTAAAAAAGGAACGGCTTTATTTTCTTAAAAGCAATGTCAATGGAAAGTCTCTGGAAACGCAGGGCAGACGCGTTTCCGCCTCAATGGCTTCATCAGTGCCCATTCCAGATTGTTTCTTTGCTGTTCCGGGGGGTTCTTCTTGAAGTTGTTCCGCCTGTGACCACTCCCAGTCACATGGTTATTAGCCCTCCTACGCCTCACAGGTGCAAGGCACTTGGCGCTCCTCATCCGCACTGCTGCATTATGGTTGGTGGAGTCCTTCGTAAGAGCCCATACAATATATATATAGAGTCTCTTTCTCTCTGTAGATGATATATGTATATATATGTATCTATCTATTTCCTATGGGGAAATGCTACGTCTACGACGCATATGTAGCAATAGTAAAGATCTAAAAGCAGCGAAACTGGAGAGTAGAGCACGATTTAAACAGAGAGGGTACTCGGCTAAAGTAATCGAGAAGGCCATTACTAAATCGATGCTGTTGACAAGAGAGGAAGCATTGCAAGAGAAAACAAAGGACTTAAATTCCTTTGCTACTAGCAATGGCAATGTAAATGATCACGGCAGTGATGATTTCAGATTGATTATGAAATATAGTAAACAACAGAAGTCACTGAACAAAATTATCCAGCAAAATTGGCCTCTGGTGCGGAATGACCGAGTGATTGGACCCCTGCTACCGCAGAGGGTGTCCATCACTTATAGCAAGGCACCATCCATGAGGGACATTTTGGTAAAAACAAGCCCAGAGATCATAGACAACAGTAGCTGGATACAATCAAATAAAGGGTTCTATAAATGCAAAACATGCAAAGCATGTTCCCACGGCATAAACAAGAGTACATACAATACACCGTTTAGTGATAAAGTTTGTAAGATCTCCAAACTGTTAACATGTAAGACAGAATTTGCGATCTATGTGCTGGCATGTCCGTGTGGCTTACAGTACGTAGGCAGCACAAAATTACCGGTGCATAAGCGAGTGTTGCAACATCTGAGGGCTATCACAAATCAGGACAACACTTACCCTGTGGCGCGTCACTTCAGGGAAAAACATGAATCCAACAACCTAAACCTGAAGTATTATGTAATAGACGCAGTCCCCCCCCAGCAGAAGAGGAGGTGATCGAGAAAATAAATTAAGAAAGCTGGAAACCAGATACATACTACAGCTAGATTCCAAACAACCTGGGGGTTGAACGCCACAGAGGATTTGCACACGTGTTTAACATGAGAATGCTTGGTACAGACCCATGGAATACAGGGATATACTATACAGTAATTTTTTGAGGTTTTAACTTTTGATACACAGTTTTATGAATCCGTTTATATTATGGCAATTTTAGATGATTTTATTAGGGTAAGAAAATAGGAATTTGTATATATTTATACGATTATTTATTGATTGATTAACAGATATTTAATGGTTTTAGTAGCTTTTTATCTGTTTTGAGATATTTATGTATTTATACATACAAGCAGAAGTTTGCACATTATTCCTATCCCTTCAAGTGAGTTACTAAATTGCCACATTATAGGATTCTCTAAATAGTCGTAAACTTGGAGAATACAAATAACTCTTATTATATGGTCTTTTATGCAAGCCCAAACCAAAACTCGAATTAACTCTGGGAAATCGCTACAAGAATCATAAAAAGCGAAAAACAAAAAATAGAAAGCAGAAAATAAGACCTATACACTTCAAACCGCCATTTATGGTGTCCAAAAGAATTTGTTAATCTTTCTTGGTATTTTTATATTCAACACTTATGCACTTATTCAGCACTAAGCACTTTGGGTTTTAGTATCACATACATCAGTAGGTCGATTCACATGAACGGAAAATTTAAGGATCAAACCAAGAGGATTTATTCCGATATGTTTTGTTACATTGATGAGTGGCACGAAAAATAGACAATTCATGGTATTATACCGATATTTAACGGATGTGTAGACTGAGAGCAACTCTATCAGATAACGTGAAACATTGTACTGTGTATATGATTTTAAACTGTACGATCTGTGACGATGTTATAAATCAATTTAAAAAAAATAATGTGAGAAACATTAGATCAAGCTGAAATTGTCAAAACGTATGAGTTTACAGATATATATTTTTTCTATGTTCATGACGACCAAAATCACGTGATACAATTTGGATTAGGCACTATGGGGCATATTATCAAGAGAACTATCGCCGCTTTTTCGGCACATAGCGCCGAAAAAGCGGCGATTTTATTATCGCATTATTAACAAGGACTCGCTAACAAGCGTTAGCGCGAGTTTCCTTGTGATAACAGCCGTTTTTTTTTCACTTTGCATGTCAGCGAAATATATCGCTAATGACATGCAAAGTGGGCGTTCCTCACCAAACCTACATGCTAACATTCAAAAACACAACTTCGCACTATTTACAATGCGGCCACGGACCCGCGAAACAATAGGAAAAGCCGCGCTAACCGCGGTTATCGCAGGATTCTAACACCTGATTGAAACCTGACTTAGCTATCTACACAATGGGAGGTGGATTGTCAGGTTAAATCCACACTCCACTATCAGCAAGCTTTTCTGTAGCGCAGGTACATTATCTCCGGATTTCCCTCGCTAATGCAGATTATCGCCGTCTATCGCTGTATTTTACATCGCCTCAGTGCAAGGCATTGATGATATGCCGCTAACACGGCGAACTAAACCAGCGATAGACGGCAATAATGTAAAACGCGCTAAGCGCGTTTAGCGAGAATTATCGCTTGTGCTTGTTAATATGCCCCTATGACTTTAAATATTGCACATTCTGAACTTGCCACGGTCATGTGATCAAGGCTCGGACGAGCCGAAACGCGTAATGGCGACTGAAGAGAAATAAAATAACTTTGCACCAAACCTGGGTCCGTGTCCGTTCTTGGAGATATCCTGCGGTTCAACGGAGTAACCTGTAACATATGTATGTGTATATAGATAAATATATATATACATAAGTCTAAAGAGTGATGATATATATATCTATATACATATATATGTATAGATAAATGTATATAGATACATATATATAAATACATGTAGAGATAAAATCTATGTATATATATATATGTGTCCGTGTGTGTGTGTGCGTTGCCAATAAACTCTAGCAACTGCCCCCGCGAGTGCTGTTTTTCTTTTTGGGAAACAAGGAAACGGAGCTTGGATATATATATATATATATATATATATATATATATATATATATATATAGCGGCGGTGCAGGGCACGAAATAAACCTTATTGCACCAGAACTTGGGTCCGCATTCGTATGTTCCTGTTTGAAAGGAGTATGAGCGGCGAAGCAGGATATATATCTATCTATATATATCTATATCTATATCTATATATATATATATATATATATATATTCAGAAACACAAAGGATGCCGCACTCCAGAGATTGGTTTCAGAGTTGCTTTATTTTCACCACGACTGGTGGTAGTGGTGGTGAAAATAAAGCAACTCTGAAACCGGTCTCTGGAGTGCGGCATCCTTTGTGTTTCTGAATTTAAATATCGGGTAAGGATTCTACCCGTTGCTGCCTGCACCAGGTATTGAGCGCGCTGACATTGGGAATTAATTGTTTGATATATATATATATATATTCACAGAGAGATTTCCCAGTGCTGAAAATATGAGACTGTGAAAGAACTATATTGAGTCTCTTTGAAGTTACATGAAAGGCAGTAAAGTGTGGTACTGCTGCAGAGTACAAAAAAATTCCTGCTAGATAGAGATATCTGACTTTTCTCTAGTGGCACTTTTGACGCCATAAAGGGCATGCCGGAAAGAACAGTTCTGTATTATGTGGATAGCTAAGTGGATTAGTAAAGCCACGCAGTAGAAACACTTTGAAACAGATGAAATGTATGTGAGAGAGGGGCTCTGGAGAGATGAGAGGCACCTTTGCAAGGATGGTAGTGAGGGAGTCAAAGGAGGTTATAGTGTGTAATTGTAAAGCACACGTTCACCCGTAGGCATCTTGGCGCCAAAATGATGGTCGCACTGGCTCCCACCAGCGCTAAAAGGCTGCGATGATGGGTTTGTGGCAAGGTAAAGTAATACTGTGTCTTTTTTCTCTCTTTCTTAGTCTTTTTGGAGAGCGTACGGATTTCGCAAAGGTAAGGTGACTTCGTCATTATTGACTGTTAAACACTTCACTCACGCACACACCCACCTACACTTTAAAACCAACAACCTATCTGCCTTCTACGTAGGATAGTGTTTTAAAAGGATAGGTTTAGGCACTAGCAGAGATGGCATATCGTTGGATGAATGCTGCCCAGGCCCTAAGTCTGGTTCTGGAGTCCAGCTCTAAGGCAGGATCAGAGACTGAGACAGCAGATACTGAGACAGCATCTGATGGAGAGGACAATGGAGCCGAATCTGGGAGTGATTTTTCAGTCGGCGCAGTTCCATCCGACGACTCATCGTCCAGCGATTCTGAAGGAGACGATGTCAGTCGTGCTGTCCCTTTGCCATCACAGTCTGTGCAGCAGGACACCAGTAACAGGTTAGAGCAACCCAGAGTGCAGGCACGTGCGGCCGCAAGCACAGACGGAGTGCTGTCTTGGCAGCCTCCCAATTTAGTTCAGCCTCAAATTCCACCTTTCACTGGTGACGCTGGATGTAAAGTCGATACAACAAATTTTTTGCCAATTGACTACGCTCCATCTCTTTTTGGATGTTGACTTCCTTGACGAAATTGTGCAGCAAACAAATTTGCGTGCCGAACAATTTCTGAGGGAGCAAGGAGGCACTCTTGGGCCTCATTCTAGGTTGTGCAAGTGGACTCCCACTACTTTAGGGGAGTTGAAGATTTTTTTTGGGCCTCACGCTTAAAATGGGGGTAGTGCATAAACCAACCTTGCTATCCTACTGGTCTACTCGCACGGTTTGGTTAACCCCCATCTTCGCACCATACATGAGCAGAGATCATTTTTTGCGATTGCAGCGCATGCTGCATTTCAATGACAATTCTGCTGCATTGCCCCGGGACCATCCAGACCATGACAGGTTGTTCAAAATTCGGCCTGTCGTGGAACATTTGTCTGCCAGGTTTCCAGAGGTTTATACTCCTGGAAAGAATATAGCCATTGATGAGTCCTTGATCTTGTATAAAGGGCGGCTGCTGTTTAGGCAGTACATTCTAAGCAAACGCGCTCGCTATGGCTCCAAGCTGTACATGCTGTGTGAGAGCTCGACTGGCTATGTGTACAGCTTGAGAGTGTATACAGGGAAGGACACAACTCTTAACCCTGTAGGTTGCCCTCCTACGCTAGGGGTCACAGGAAAGATCGTATGGGAGCTTGTCCAGCCACTTCTTCACAAAGGTTATAACCTTTATGTGGACAATTTCTATACAGGAGTAGAGCTGTTCAGTGAGCTCTACAAAGCTGGCACCGTGGCTTGCGGTACAATTCGTTGTCGCCGCAAAGGATTCCCGCAGGAGCTTGTTTGCAAGAAGCTCCAGAAATCCCAGAGCACTGCGTTGCGTTCCAACGAACTGCTCGCAGTCAAGTTCTCAGATAGGCGTGACATGTACCTGCTCACTACAATTCATGCTGAGAGCACTTCCCCCTGTCACGGTTTGGGGTCAGATGGCCGAAGTCCACAAGCCCACCTGTATACTTGATTACAACAAGTACATGGGTGGAGTGGACAAGAACAACCAGGTTCTTCAGCCATACAATGCGAGTCGTTAAACTCGCACTTGGTATAAGAAACTGTTTACGCACCTAATCCAGATGGCAACATACAATGCGTATGTTGTTTATCGTGAGACCACCACAGGAAGACTCATGTCTTTCCTTGACTTTCAGTTGTCTGTGATTGAAAGTCTCACTGCTACAGAAGCAGCAGCCTCCACTTCATGTGTTCTGGAGGACGTGGCAAGGCTGCAGGAGTGACACTTTGCTGATAAAATTCCTGCAACACCCAAAAGGAGCGACCATGTCGTCGTTGTAAAGTGTGCTCGATGCAGGGAAAGAGGCAGGAGACTCGTGTTTACTGTCCCCAGTGCCCAAGTAAGCCTGCCTTCTGTTTTCCTACTTGCTTTATGTTGTATCACACTAAAGCAAAATACTGGGAAATTGACTGAGGTGGAGCTGCCAATAGGTAAACCTTTCAATTGGTGTGAATGGATACCTACTGTCTGTGGGCCACTCCTTCACTACGCAAGCAGCTGCAGAATATTTCTTCCTCTACTTCAGGAAATCATGGACTTCTCAAAACCTTTATCTGCTTTCAGAACGTAGTTGTTCTGTTCACCAATTGACAAGTTCAATATAGTCCCCACGCTGCACATACTGGTGGACAGAACATATGCTACGTTGTCATGGAGTACCCGTGTTTCACATTCAACCGTTCTTCGTAGTTTATGATGTTTTCTTTAGGAAGCTTTTGAAAATTTACAGCATGTTTGCCTTAGTTTCAAAGGTAGATATGCTTGCTCAGCTCGAGGAATGTTTTTGCGGCATACTCGGGCACCCCCCAACTTGCATCCACAAACTGGAAGGAGTTGGATAGAGCATTGTGAGAGCATTGATAGCACGTGACAGAAATGTTCACTCAAGCTTTAAGTAGCTGGAGATGGAAGGCATTAGTATAGGGTCTCTTAACAATTGGACAGGATTAGTCAGGACTCTGAGGACAGACACACAAACGGGTTAGAACAGCTTACGGTAGGTGCGCTTTCCGAGGAATATTGCAAAGGTAGAAGGCAGATAGTAAAGGTAGTATAGATACACGTCCAGACTTCATCTTCACCCATGGATTCAAATCCATTGCTGCCACACTCACACTGAATTTACTGTAGTACTTATGGGTCAATGCTGCTTGCCATGTTCATCCTCTGTTAGAACTTAGTAGATGGTCAGTTTGCTGTATGATAAGTGCATTACAGTCACTGCACATAACGGTGGATTGGACATATGCTACGTTGTCACGGACGACCCGTGTTTCACATTCATCCGTTCATAGTTTATGATGTTATCTTTTGAAAGTTTCCAGCATGTTTGCCTTAGTTTCAAAGGTAGATATGCTTGTTCAGCTTGAGGAATGTTTTTGCGGCATACTCGTGCACCCCCCAACTTGCTTCCACAAACTGGAAGGAGTTGGATTTAGCATAGTGAGTGAACTAAAGGTGCATGAAAGACATGTCTTCCTGAGCCTCATATGGCTGTCATGGAAGCCATTAGTATAGGTTCACTGGGCATGCGTTCGGTAACGTTCAGGAAGAAGGAGGTGGAGATTTGACAGGTGGTAAAATATAGTCAAACTCATTATGTCTTGTGGCATATGAATGTGATGGGCCCTTGCATGGCGGCGGTATGTTTGTGTGAGTGGAAGTGATTTGGTTGTTTGGGCCCGTGGCTGGCGGTATGGAAGTCTTGTGTGTGGTGTGTGAATGGCGTGTGACTGGACCATAAAGCGGTTGGTGCCGTGACGTGGCTTTCTGGCTCACCTTCAGAAGGCTTGGCTTCAATATTTTTATACTTTGATAAGTATTTGTGCTTTGAAGCCAGCGTTTCTGGAGGTGCTAAAACCAACCAGTGTAAGTGGTGGATTAGCTTTATCAAATTAGTGTTAGATTTATATTTGTGGCGGTTTAATGGCCTTTTGTAAGATTTTTTTTTTGTCAAAATGGGTAGCAGGGGACTTTCTGCCCTAGCTCAGTCGTCACTTAGGCAAACCTTCACATTTTTGAGTAGTAGACAAAGGGGGAAGTACAAGGGTGAATGACTTGCGTGGCTCTCACTGCTTTTTTTTTACCCAACATACCCTGCTAGCCTCATATTTAGTTGAAAAAAACTCTTTTCCCACACATTTTTGTGTGGGAAAGTTGTGGGATCACTGGGCTGACACAAATTTCCTACCAACTAGCGTTCCCCCAGGTCTCCCGATAAAAATGGTGCCTCACTCGTGTGGGAGGCCCAAGTACCCGCGACAGGCAAGGGCCCAAAACGTATTGAGGCGACATCAAAATTGCCTATCACAAAACAACCTGGTTTTGCAAGGGGGGTCACCTGAGTTTTTGGCCCCGTGCTCGGCGGCCAGCTAGGGAAACCTACCAAACCCACATATTTCTGAAAACTAGACACCCGGGGGGTTCGAAGGAGGTATGGCTTGCGTGGATCCCCAACGTTTTCTTACCCAGAATCCCCTGCAAACCTCAAATTTAGCTGAAAAAATCACTTTTTCCACACATTTTTGTGTGGGAAAGTTGTGGCATCACCGGGCTGACACGAATTTCCTACCACCCAGCATTCCACCAGGTCTCCCGATAAAAATGGTGCCTCACTCGTGTGGGAGGCTCAAGTACCCGCGACAGGCTAGGGCACAAAACGTATTGACGCGACATCAAAATTGCCTATCACAAAACAACCTGGTTTTGTAAGGGGGGTCACCTCGGTTTTTGGCCCCGTGCTCGGCGGCCAGCTAGGGAAACCTACCAAACCCACATATTTCTGAAAACTAGACACCCGGGGGGTTCCAAGGAGGTATGGCTTGCATGGGTCCCCCAACGTTTTCTTACCCAGAATCTCCTGCAAACCTCAAATTTAGCTGAAAAAATCACTTTTTCCACACATGGGTGTCTAGTTTTCAGAAATGTGTGGGTTTGATAGGTTTCCCTAGCTGGCCGCCGAGCACGGGGCCAAAAACCCAGGTGACCCCCCCCTTGCAATACCGGGTTGTTTTGTGATAGGCAATTTTGATGTCCCCTAAATACGTTTTGGGCCCTACCCTGTCACGGGTACTTGGGCCTCCCACACGAGTGAGGCACCATTTTTATCGGGAGACCTTGGGGAACGCTGGGTGGTAGGAAATTTGTGTCTGCCCGGTGATGCCACAACTTTCCCACACAAAAATGTGTGGAAAAAGTGATTTTTTCAGCTAAATTTGAGGTTTGCAGGGGATTCTGGGTAAGAAAACGTTGGGGGATCCACGCAAGACATACCTCCCTGGAACCCCCCGGGTGTCTAGTTTTCAGAAATGTGTGGGTTTGATAGGTTTCCCTAGCTGGCCGCCGAGCACGGGGCCAAAAACCCAGGTGACCCCTCTTGCAAAACCAGGTTGTTTTGTGATATGCAATTTTGATGTCCACTCAATACGTTTTGGGCCCTAGCCTGTCGCGGGTTCTTGGGCCTCCCACACGAGTGAGGCACCATTTTTATTGGGAGACCTTGGGGAACGCTGGGTGGTAGGGAATTTATGTCTGCCCGGTGATGCCACAACTTTCCCATACAAAAATGTGTGGAAAAAGTGATTTTTTCAGCTAAATCTGAGGTTTGCAAGGGATTCTGGGTAAGAAAACGTTGGGGGATCCACGCAAGCCATACCTCCCTGGAACCCCCCGGGTGTCTAGTTTTCAGAAATGTGTGGGTTTGATAGGTTTCCCTTGCTGGCCGCCGAGCACGGGGCCAAAAACCCAGGTGACCCCCCTTGCAAAACCAGGTTGTTTTGTGATAGGCAATTTTGATGTCCCCTCAATACGTTTTGGGCCCTAGCCTGTCGCGGGTACTTGGGCCTCGCACATGAGTGAGGCACCATTTTTATTGGGAGACCTTGGGGAACGCTGGGTGGTAGGAAATTCGTGTCTGCCCGGTGATGCCACAACTTTCCCACACAAAAATGTGTGGAAAAAGTGATTTTTTTAGCTAAATTTGAGGTTTGCAGGGGATTCTGGGTAAGAAAATGTTCGGGGATCCACGCAAGGCATACCTCCATGGAACCCCCCGGGTGTCTAGTTTTCAGAAATGTGTGGGTGTGATAGGTTTCCTTAGCTGGCCGCCGAGCACGGGGCCAAAAACCCAGGTGACCCCCTTGCAAAACCAGGTTGTTTTGTGATAGGCAATTTTGATGTCCCCTCAATACGTTTTGGGCCCTAGCCTGTCGTGAGTACTTGGGCCTCCCACTCGAATGAGGCCCCATTTTTATCGGGAGACCTTGGGGAACGCTGGGTGGTAGGAAATTCGTGTCTGCCCGGTGATGCCACAGCTTTCCCACACAAAAATGTGTGGAAAAAGTGATTTTTTCAGCTAAATTTGAGGTTTGCAGGGGATTCTGGGTAAGAAAATGTTGGGGGATCCATGCAAGCCATACCTCCCTGGAACCCCCCGGGTGTCTAGTTTTCAGAAATATGTGGGTTTGATAGGTTTCCCTAGCTGACTGCCGAGCACAGGGCCAAAAACCCAGGTGACCCCCCTTGCAAAACCAGGTTGTTTTGTGATAGGCAATTTTGATGTCCCCTCAATATGTTTTGGGACCTAGCCTGTCGCGGGTACTTGGGCCTCCCACACAAGTGAGATACCATTTTTCTTGGAAGACTTTGGGGGACGTGGGGTGGGTGGAATTTTGTGGATCCACGCAGATTCCAGAACTTTCCACCACAGAAATGTGAGGAAAATGTGGTTTTTTGAACAATTTTTTAGATTTGCAAGGGATTCTGGGTAACAGAACCTGGTGAGAGCCAGCCAAGTCACCCCATCCTGGATTCCCCTGGGTGTCTAGTTTTCAAAAATGTATAGGTTTGCTAGGTTTCCCTAGATGCCGGCAGAGCTAGGGTTCAAAATCTACAGCTAGGCACTTTGTAAAAAAAGGGTCCATTTTCACTGCGAAAATGTGGTGTGTCCATATTGCGTTTTGGGCCGTTTCTTGTTGCGGGTACTTGGGCCTCCCACACAAATGAGGTACCATTTTTCTCGGACGACTTTGGGGAACGCGGGGTGGGTGGAATTTTGTGGATCCACGCAGATTCCAGAACTTTCCACCACAGAAATGTGAGGAAAATGTGGTTTTTTTGAAAATTATTTAGGTTTGCAAGGGATTCTGGGTAACAGAACCTGGTGAGAGCCAGCCAAGTCAAGTCAAGTCAAATCACTTTATTCGATTAATTAAAATCATAAAAGTACAGTACACAGAACATAAAACAACAATATATCATTCAAATCAGTTGGGCGATATAAAAAAGCATTAAAATTCCTACAAAAATCTATAATTCATCAGAGCTTGAAATTTATCAACTAAAATAATTACATTAGGGTAATTTTGAAAATTCATGCATCATTAGTCATAAGAATTCTCCTTCTCCTAAGGCGAACAGCAGCCACAAGGAAACTAGCAATATTAAAAATGTTCCAGGTATCATCTAACAATTGAAGATACATTAAAGCTGGTCTTGCCTGTACAAAACCTTTTCCCCTCCAGAGGGGGACTAAAAACCTCCTCCGTATTTCATTATAAAAATCACAAAACATGATAAAATGCAATGTATCCTGCAGTGAAAAATTATCACACTGGCACAGGCCTTTATCCTCTGGCTTACACCATCCCAGAAGGTTACCCAGGGAGAAATGAATCAGGTTGAAGCGGAACCTTATCAGTAACCAACGATGATAAGGCTTGGTTACAATTCTCAAATAAGGCTCCATTGACGGGGAAGAAATAATTAAGTAATGAGCCCTAACCAAAGATTTTTGAATCTCCCGGTCCTCTCGTTCCACCATCAGTATATTTAAAAATTGTGCTTTTACCCAAATTACATCCTCTTTTTTGATCCCTTCTGGGGCATTATAAATATCAGGTCGCCCTAGTTTAAAAAACATAGACCTAACATAAGACAGCCACGGGATGCTGTTAGCTTTCTCCAGGGCAACAACATCCCGTAGAATTTGATGGTTCAGGGTTATCTCAGGGTTAAGCCAGGTTTTAAGCCAACAAACCAAGGGGGCCAGTCTCAATGAGTCAGTTACATAACCCAACCCCAATTCCTGATGAATAGCAAATGTTGGGGTTGATTGGGGCACAGACAGAAGGGTTCGTAAAAATTTATTTTCAGCCATCTGCATCCCCATCTGCTGTTTATAGCCCCAAATAGCAGAGCCATATGTAGCAATGGCCAAACATTTAGATCTGTAGATGGAGAGAATAGCTTCAAATGGCTTTGCTCCCAGTCGGTGTGTAAACCCTAATAAAGCTGATGTTGATCTTACTACTGCGTTTTTTTTGCTCTAGATTGGGGAACCCAGGAGCATCTATCATCAAATAAGACCCCTAGATATGTAAAGGAGGTCACTCTGGACACCTCCGCTCCATTACATGAGAAGATTTTTCCTTTTCTTTTTCTTTGACCCATTATCATAACGTGTGACTTGGACATATTCACAACCAAATCCAGGGATTTCATAAAATCCCCGAATGCATCCAACAGTCTCTGAAGGCCAATAGCGGTTCGGGATAATAAGACGGCGTCATCCGCGTATAGTAGGACCGGAATAGTCCTAGTTCCTACACGCGGAATATCCAAACTCGCCTGTTCCAAGATTTTATCTAAAGCATTAATATAAAGAGTAAAAAGTAATGGCGCCAATATACAACCCTGACGGACACCTCTACCTGATTTAAAGTGACTAGTGCATTTACCTTCCCGAGTGACCCTAACTACTGCTAAAAGATCCCGATGTAAATCTGCTAAAAAATAAACCAAACAAGGATCGATACCCATACCAAGTAAAATGGACCAAAGCTTCGATCTGTTAACCAGATCGAAGGCGGAGGTAAGATCCATAAAAGCCATTTGTAGGGGACCTTTTTTGGCTACGGTGTATTTGCCTATTAATAAATATAGATTAAGACACTGATCCATGGTACTTCTGCCCTGTCTAAAACCATACTGAAGATTGGATAAAACCCCGTTATCATTTACCCAATCAGTGACTTTAGCCAAAATTACTTTACCTAGAATTTTAACAGCAGAATCAATCAGAGATATAGGTCTATAACATCGAGGATCACCTCTTTGACCTTTTTTAAAAACTGGTATAATTGTAGACAGGGACCAAGACGCAGGGAACCCCTGCCCAACAGAAGCATTAAACACATTGGCCAGGATCTTGGCCCAAAATTTAGGTTCACTCTTGTTCAGGTCTGCAGGAACACAATCAGGGCCAGGGGCCTTATTACTGGAGGTCTCAACTATTGACTTTTCAATATCCACCTCATTAAAAACCAACAAAGAAAAATCACCATAAATATCCAATCCTGAAGAGGGAACCTGCACCTCACTTGAACTATAGATTGTCTTAAAATGCGCCAGCCACTGGTCTTCTGATATGTTAGTTTCCATGGTATCATTCTCTATGCCTGAAAAGAAAGGTGTATTAACAATAGCCCAAAATTTTGAGCTATCCTTTAAAACTTCAACAGACATTAGAGCATTCCAGGCCTCCGATTTAATTTCACTTTTACGGGTATGTATCGCTAGCTTATAAGACCTCCTAAGGCTAACTATCTGCTCCCTATCTCTTGGTCTCTTTTTCAAAGCTTGTGCTAAGATGCGATGGGCCCTAGAGCAGTTTGTGTCAAACCACCTTTCCACTGGTTTAGGTCTAGGTTTGGATTTAACAGTCAGGTCAGTTGCTACCTGTTGACAGATACCTTCAAAACCTCTAATCACCTCATCCTTTGGGGTGGAATGATCAACACACTTTGCAATATCATCTTTAGCCTTCATGCATAAATTAACAAAAAAGATTCAGGAATTACTTTAGCCCATTTGAGCCTCCTCCCCTGATCACTTGTAGTCACGTGATTAACTCCTATGTTCCCACCCAATGAACATAAAAGGCCCAAGTCTTTATGTAATTCAAGAATTACTGGGTTGTGGTCACTAAGGGGGGACAACTTAGCATTATATGATACTACATTAGCTAACAATAAGGGGGACAAAAATATATAGTCAATGATAGTATCCCTTCCCTTAGCTTTAAATGTCGGGACCCTCTCAGATAGATCATAAAAACCAGGTTCAAAGAGATCAACTCCTGCCAGCAGGTCCTCCAGGGCCTCCCCTTTTGCGTATGCTCAAAATGGGGTGACACCGAATATTGAGGACCCAAAAATCA
Organism: Calotriton arnoldi; assembly: GCA_963921515.1. Taxonomy (NCBI): domain Eukaryota; kingdom Metazoa; phylum Chordata; class Amphibia; order Caudata; family Salamandridae; genus Calotriton; species Calotriton arnoldi. Next base: position 147,657 of record CAWUFW010015214.1, on the reverse strand, counting down.
TCACCATAACAATTCAAATTACACAGATGAATGTTAAAATCGCCCATAAGAATGATATAATAAAAAGTGACTTGCTTCGATCTATAAACTTCTAAAAAACATTTCAAATAAGAAAGATGTTCATTCAAGGTGTCACATTCGCCAGAATTATAAAAATTAATTAATAATAATTTGGGACCAGTTGGAATACACAGTTCTAGTATCATACAATTATGAGAGCTTACCTCCAACATTTTTACAGACCCTTTCAAATTTAAAGAAAGAAGGAGTACTAAGCCCCTCTTAGCTCTACCTGCCAGGGTAGAACGTGCAGGTGAGAAAAAAGATTTAAACCCGTCCAGCCAAAAATTGCTCTCCCTGTCCCATGTTTCCTGGAGAGCAATAATATCATATTTTTTATAAACTCAAGCCAGCTAGGATCATCCCTTTTAGATCTAAGCCCCGCAATGTTCCAACTAATGATCTTACAATTGGAAACAGATTGTAGGTCCATAGACTGGGGATTCTGGCCGAAATCAAATAGACAATCATGAGATGACTCTAGTCAGTCATTCTCATCTAACTGGGACAGTGGAGAAAATCTATTTAAAAGAGCTATACTCTGCCCTTCACCGTTTAATATCCCAGGACGAATTTGCGAGTCTATTGTGTCTCTAATATTAAGACTCTCTGGAAAAATCTCCAAATTTTTAGTTTCTTCAATGCGTTTGAGAGGCTGAGAAGGCCTCCTCAAATATATCTCACTATGAGATTTGGCAAGTGCATTCAGTCGTCTAACTGGAGGATAAAAATAACCCAATGGCAAGGCTCTGATACCCCCCTTCCCCTGAACCCGATTAATGTCCGAGGCATCCCAGAACAATCTACCTGCTACGTTCCGTGTATTAAAATTAACAATAATACAATCGCCATCCAGTTGTTTCGGGCGGTTACCCACCCACCCCACTCGTCTTGCCATTATAATGGCAGAGGAAATTTCAGTACTTCCTGTACAATATTGATCACACCATTTTTTTACTTTTAGCAAGAGGGTCGAGGTGGGTTCATTCTCATCAGGATTAAGTGGTGGGACCCTTACAAGAACCGCGGCCAAAGGAGTCGCTTCTGGGGGAGATTAATACTACCACAGTTAAGATTTACTGGCCTCTCGTGGGATAGTAGAGGCTCCCTAGTAACCAGGGACTGGGCATTGTCTGTCAGTCCCTCTAGGTTCCTATCTCTATCGCTACGACCCCCCTTACCGGGCGGACCTGGTGAGCCCCAACTCTCTCCCTCTCTCCAAATTCCGACCTTACCCGTAACGGGGGAACTGAATGAGCGCCCAAATTGGCTAATCCGGAGCTTGGCCTAGTCTCTACTTGGACATTAGGAGGCATAAATGAACTAGGAGAAGCAAGCAAGGGTTTTGAGGTCATTAAAAAAGTGTCAATACGCTCACATTTTTCCAAAATCCCAGCAACACAAGTTTGCAAAGTGTCAATAATGTCTTTTGCTATACTAGAGAGAGCAGATTCCAACCTTGATGTAAAAATCTCTTCCACCAAGTTCCGAACTGTCAAGTCAATATTTTCAATCATGTCATTCCCTTGAATAGACGTACTTCTTTTTGCGCCTCTATCCCGTTTACAGGATTTACTAGTAGGTCTCTTTTTTCCAGCAAGTCCCAGAGACAGCCTTTTTGGTGCCTTTTCTGGCTTGAGCAAAGGGGCCTTAGTAACGTCAGCCATATCCCCAGGCTGAACAACCTTACACGTTAGAGCGCCCTGTGCAATTAACGGTGTTGAAATCAGTACCATGGGTTCCAGGGGGACAGGTATTATAGTTACGGAATCAGATGTAACATTCCCCTCCTCTGGCTCTTGACTAGTACCCATACCCAGTTCTTTTTCTGCATTGGCAATCTCCTTATTAAGTGCTCCCACCGCCGAAGTTAAATAGGAAATAATAGATTCCGATTTCCTAGGTATTTTAGCTTTTACCCCTCCCTGGTCCTGACCACACAGTTGCTTACGCTTACCCATATTGGACGTTCGAGGGGTAGCCCAGCCCAGCCTCTTCCGGGCACTGACGGGCAAGGACGGGCCCGCCCTTGGCCCGGGCTTCGCCCGGGCTAGCCCGCGCGCGTCCCGCGGAGCGGGATCCGCGTGGCCCTTTAAGCGCCTCCTGGCGCGCGATGCAAGGCAGCTGTGTCTGCCCTCAGGAGCAGTCTGGGAGCTGTAGTCTCCCCTGGATTCCTGACGCCGGTGGTGCCGGTAAGTGAAGCGTCCCACGGAGCGGGATCCGCGTGGCCCTTTAAGCGCCTCCTGGCGCGCGATGCAAGGCAGCTGTGTCTGCCCTCAGGAGCAGTCTGGGAGCTGTAGTCTCCCCTGGATTCCTGACGCCGGTGGTGCCGGTAAGTGAAGCGTCCCCAGCCAAGTCCCCCCATCCTGGATTCCCCAGGGTGTCTAGTTTTTAAAAATGTATAGGTTTGCTAGGTTTCCCTAGGTGCCGGCAGAGCTAGGGTTCAAAATCTACAGCTAGGCACTTTGCAAAAAAAGGGTCCGTTTTCACTGCGAAAATTTGGTGTGTCCACGTTGCGTTTTGGACCGTTTCCTGTCGCGGGTACTTAGGTCTCCCACACAAGTGAGGTACCATTTTTCTTGGAAGACTTTGGGGAACGCGGGGTGGGTGGAATTTTGTGGATCCACGCAGATTCCAGAACTTTCCACCACAGAAATGTGAGGAAAATGTGTTTTCTTTGACAATTGTTTAGGTTTGCAAGGGATTCTGGGTAACAGAACCTGGTGAGAGCCAGCCAAGTCACCCCATCCTGGATTCCCCTGGGTGTCTAGTTTTCAAAAATGTATAGGTTTGCTAGGTTTCCCTAGGTGCCGGCAGAGCTAGGGTTCAAAATCTACAGCTAGGCACTTTGTAAAAAAAGGGTCCGTTTTCACTGCGAAAATGTGGTGTGTCCACGTTGCGTTTTCGGCCGTTTCCTGTCGTGGGTACTTGGGCCTCCCACACAAGTGAGGTACCATTTTTCTCGGAAGACTTTGGGGAACGTGGGGTGGGTGGAATTTTGTGGATCCACGCAGATTCCAGAATTTTCCACCACAGAAATGTAAGGAAAATGTGTTTTTTTTGACAATTGTTTAGGTTTGCAAGGGATTCTGGGTAACAGAACCTGGTGCGAGCCAGCCAAGTCACCCCATCCTGGATTCCCCATGGTGTCTAGTTTTTTGGTCTCGCCTACGCAGCGCGCATGCGCTGCATAGGAAAAAAGACCTTTTGCAATCGATTCGGCTTTTCAGCCAAAAACGTGCACACGTTCCATTGCCTTCAATGGCAACGCGTGCACGTTTGGCGATTCACTTGCGGGAGCGAGCAGCTGGCGCCATATGGTAGCAATTATCGCTCCAGGCGCCGCTCGCTCCCGCAAGTGAATCGCGCAGGCTCCCTCCTCTCCCCCCTCCCCCTGCTGCCGTGCGAGGCGCGCGCGCTTGTTTTTAAAGCTGCGACTTTGCAAAGGCTGTTTTTTTCTCTCAGGGTGCCTGGACTTTACATCGATGAGGGCTGAAGATGTGGGTGGTGCATCAGTCTTGCCGCTTGCGTGTTTCGGGACACCCGTGGCGTAACTTTTCTCCCACGGTGTTACTCGACTTATAAGCGTTATCACTGGCTCCCTGCTGAGGCGTTGTCACTGGCTCCCTGCTGAGACGACACCAAGGTGTGAGGTAAGCTCGCCTTGGAAGCGGGAGTCGCGGCTGCCAGAGCTCAGGCGGCTCCCAGGGCCCAGTCAAAGTCACGGTCCCTGTCCGTGTCCAGAGAGGACTTCTGCAGTGTCAGAGGCTTTCTCTTTTTGTCTCTCCCTTCCTACATGCTGCATACCCTCTACCCCTTCTCTCTCTCTCCACACATACACACGCACACACATACTCTATCTGTCTCCCTGTCTCACAAACAATCTCACTCGTTGTGCGCGCACACACACAACCACAAACACACACACGTACATTGCCACACAGTCTCTGCCCCTCATACCTGGTTCTGTTTGCCTCTAGTTCCTTCTCGATTCTCTCTCTCCAACACACAAACATAGAAATTCTCTCTCACCCTGACCCACGCCCTCTCACACATATAAACAGTCTTTCACATGCGTTCTTCTGCATGTCTACACACACACGCGCGCACACACTCTACCTCTGTCCCTCTCTCCCATTCTCTCTCTCTCACACACACTTTCACTCTGATGCACACACACCCTACCTCTTTCTTCTTCCACATCGCGCGCGCACAAACACACGCACACACACACACCCCACTAGGAGACCATGAGCGAATGTATTTTTCAGCATGTGCTTTAGCTATTAGCTGTAAACTGAGAACATTAACAGGATGCCACGGGGACCGCATTACCATACACATCTGTATATATTCATTGATTCCCCCATCTAATTGTCACTGACATGAACTGCTCGTTCGTGTCGTGATGGCAAAAAAAAAGTTTTACAGTGCTGGCGCTTTTAGTCACCGGGAAATGCAGTTCCCATATTTGTGGCTTGAACATAAATGTTCTTAAATGATAAAGTGGGGGTGCCTCCGGTCCCCAAGCACCAGAAGCGGCATTTAGACAACGGTTGTTTTGCTTCCTCTGAAGCCGACCTATAAGGCAGCGCGCGTGGACCTCAGGAAGTTCAAAGGTGACTCAAGCTCACCACTAAGAGACTTCCCCCCCCGCTCTCCCCATAGCCCAAGGGCCTGCCGCGTCAACTACACACAAATGACGTCCTTTGGTGCCAGTGAAGTCCAGTGCTTTCACTGGGACGTTGTTCAAAAGTGATCTTCACTAACTTTGACGAACAGTTCTCCTGAAAAGGGCTGTGTGGGTGGTGGGTGAGGGGATGAGGGCAGGGGTGGAGTGTGGGTGTGCTTGAGAGGCCACCAGACCCTAACATAATGCTGGCAATTCTTGGCATATTATGGGAAGCCATGCTAGGGATTGCAGAATGGTCCTAAATTTTAACATACTGTGGGCAGGGTGCAACACAAACCCCTGCAGCCCCTGTGGGGCAGCGAGGGCCCATCCCCTTTGGGTCCCCAACCAAGCCAAGGTCAATTAACATCTGCGAGATATGAGAGACTCAGGGGCTGCTCATCACATTCTGCAAGGGGGCCCCATCATTTAGCGTTATGTCACTGACTGTTGGTATCCATTGCACCACCCAACAACAAAAGGGGCAATAGGAGTGTACAGCAAGCTATGAACCAAAAGAGACATTATCAACTGTGAAGTGCACAGAGGCGGGTACACCACCTACAACAAAACATGATTTGGCACTTACCATCTACTGATAACTTGAGGGATGGTGCATATCAGTTACCAAGACCCAGATGTCTCCTTTACCAACCCTTAAGTACTCTGAGGAGCAGTGCGGGATTTGCCATCTGATGAGTACCAAGGAATGGGGAATTTAGTCCCTGATGGAAAGCAAAACCTGGGATTCACTGCTGTAAATAATTTGGGGCAGGTGTCCTTATCAACTGCAATGTACAACAAGCATTTCCAATGCAATAGGTCTTGCATTTACGCAAGTTTAAGCTATTGCCTTTGTAAATGACAATGTCTTTTATTTATGTTTTAAAAACCATAACCAAAATAAAAGGCATAGCCAATTACAATGCCAATAGCTCAAACTCTCGTAATTGCGAGACCTATTGCATTGCAAATGCTTGTTAAAAATGTATAGGTGTGCTAGGTTTCCCTAGGTGCCGGCAGAGCTAGGGTTGAAAATCTACAGCTAGGCACTTTGTAAAAAAAGGGTCCGTTTTCACTGCGAAAATAAGGTGTGTCCACGTTGCGTTTTGGGCCGTTTCCTGTCGCGGGTACTTGGGACTCCCACACAAGTGAGGTATCATTTTTCTCGGAAGACTTTGGGTAACATGGGGTGGGTGGAATTTTGTGCATCCACGCAGATTCCAGAACTTTCCACCACAGAAATGTAGGGAAAATGTGTTTTTTCTGACAATGTTTTAGGTTTGCAAGGGATTCTGGGTAACAGAACCTGGTGAGAGCCAGCCAAGTCACCCCATCCTGGATTCCCCTGGGTGTCTAGTTTTAAAAAATGTATAGGTTTGCTAGGTTTCCCTAGGTGCCGGCAGAGCTAGGGTTCAAAACCTACAGCTTGGCACTTTTCAAAAAAAGGGTCAGTTTTCTCTGCGAAAATGTGGTGTGTCCACGTTGCGTTTTGGGCCGTTTCCTGTCACGGGCACAAGGCGTACCCACACAAGTGAGGTACCATTTTTCTCGGAAGACTTTGGGGAACGCGGGGTGGGTGGAATTTTGTGGATCCACGCAGATTCCAGAACTTTCCACCACAGAAATGTGAGGAAAATGTGGGTTTTTTGACAATTTTTTAGGTTTGCAAGGGATTCTGGGTAACAAACGTGGTGAGAGCCAGTCAAGTCACCCCATCCTGGATTCCCCTGGGTGTCTAGGTTTCAAAAATGTATAGGTTTGCTAGGTTTCCCTAGGTGCCGGCAGAGCAAGAGTTCAAAATCTACAGCTAGGCACTTTACAAAAAATGGGTCAGTTTTCACTGTAAAAATAAAGTGTGTCCACGTTGCGTTTTGGGCCGTTTCCTGTCGCGGGCACTAGGCCTACCCACACAAGTGAGGTACCATTTTTATCAGGAGACTTAGGGTAACACAGAATTGTAGAGCAACTGTTATTACCTATTGACTTTTGATGCATTTCTGCCTTCCAAATGAAAGACAATGTATAAAAAAGAAGTCATTTTGAAAAATGACCTATAATTCTCATGCTAGTATGGGTACTCACAATTTCGAAAATGTGCAAATATCTACTGTTTCTAAACTCTATATTTTGTTCCAATTTCAGAAATACATAGGTGTTTTTCATACAGATTTTTCCATGTATATATTTACCCAAATTAATTGCTATATACCCGGTACATAATTAAAAAACATTGCAAGCCGCTTCTCAGTTGTTGGCTCTGGGTTCGTCGGGTTCTTGGTGAACCTACAAGTCCTATATATCCCCACAACCAGAAAGGTCCAGCGGATGTAACGGTATATTGCTTTCAAACAGTTGTCATAATTTGAAGAAGTTACAGGTGAAAACGTTGACACAAATGTCTGGTTTTTTCAACTAATTTTCAATTTTTCCTATATTCAATGGTTAGTTTCTATAAAGAAACCTTGAAGGATCTACACAAATGACCCCTTGATGAATTCAGAATTTTGTCTACTTTTCTAAAATGTATAGCTTTCCAGGATCCATTATTGTTTTCATACCCATTTCTACCATTAACTGGAAAGAGTTTGAAAGCACAAAAAATAGCAAAAATGGGCTGCGTCCCAGAAAAATGCCAAAACTGTGTAAAAATTTTTGTTTTTCTGACAAAAGTCTGCTTGTCCCTGAAATCTGGGAAAATGGTGATTTCAGGACCACAACCCCTTTTTTGATACCATTTGCAGGGAAAAACCAGACACTTTCATTTGTAGCCCTTTTTCCAATTTTTCCCCAAAAAACAAAATTTACCTGTATTTTGGCTAATTTCTGGATCCCTCCAGGGGAATCCACAAACCCTGGGTAGCTTTAGAATCACCATGATGTTGGAAGAAAAGGACGCAAATTTGGCGTGGATACCTTATGTGGTCAAAAAGTTACAGAGGCCTAATCGCGAACTATCCTAAATAGCCAAAAAAGGGCTCAGCACTGGGGGGGAAAAGGCCAAGCAGTTAAGGGGTTAACACCACTGCCATTGATCCATTAGGCTGGTTGATTTGGCCTATTCAAACAAATGCATGTCAAAAGCGCTTTTTGAATGCTTCTAATGGTTTTACACTCAGTAGACCCGACCCTCGCTTTCCTCAATCACATTCGGTGACTACTTATTCTGTGGGTAAATTGTGTCAACAATGGCTACAACATTCGACATTGTCATCTGTAAAACAACATCTTGCTCTTTTGTCTAGTGATATCGACCTGTCTTTATTTCTTTTAGATCCTAAAACCCCACGCCCTAAACATTTTATATACGAAGCATATAATGAATTTTGGAAACTGTCTCAGATGGAAGCGGCTTTCCGCTTGCGACAAATTGATCCAGATAATTTGAGAAAAGTACTTGATGTTGTAGATAATAGTATTAATGCGTTGTCTTCTCAAATTTACACTTTAGTTAATATTGTTTCATCTGTCATTGACATTGTACAATCTGATGTTTCTATTTTATATCATGGTCAAAATCAGCTACGGTCTGTAATGCAGTTTGGTTGGACTTTGCAAACGTTAAAAAGTGGAAAAGCTCCATGGGATTATTTGAATACAACTGCCCTGTTTTTGCCTTTCAACCTAACAGATAAACAAAAGCTAATATCAATGAAAGATTCTACATACACTATGTTACACCAGTTGCCGTTTTCAATAGCGGAGATTGATTCCTCTGTATGGATCATACACAGGGTTATTTCTTTACCTATCTCTCTCTTTCAATTCACAGCATGTATGAAACATTACCCTATTGGTAGATTTGAACCCCTCTGTAGTAATTTCCTGCACGAGGTGTGGTCTTTACCTTTCACTTTCCGCTGTTTACGTGAGGATAAAGAGGTTTTCCTAACTGGGGAGGACTGTAATTCCACAGTAGGACCCCCTTTAGTTTGCCACCAAGTTAAATTGCACGGCGCTTTCAACGTCTCTGCACCAAATTTGGCCTGTTTTCTAAAAGGAACACCAGTCCCTTCAATAATTCCCACACTCACATTACTTTCTAACGGAGTGGGCGGGGCCGCGTCGGCCAACGGACGTGCGCAGCACTACCGAGATAGTGCTCGCGACGGCCGTTGGCCGACGAACGCAGCGAAGGGGTTAAGGGAGCCATTTTGAACCATCAAATTTAAATCCTCAAGAGTATAATTTGTGTTTTGCTGCCAAGAGTCACAAGCCGCTAATGACGGAATTGAGGTCAAATTTAACGTCTTTGCCGTGGCCAAACCAAAACATGTAGTCTGTTGAACAGATTGATTAAGAATTATCAACTGAGACGGTATCAGACATGCACGATGTAAGGATTCAGTACTCTGCACATGCCAATCTTTGGTTCCCCAGATAGATTTCAACTCCACCTGGTCTTTCCAAAAATCATAATCTTTTATAGCCAAATCGGTCATGAATTTGGAAGAATAAATTAATTTAGTGTGAGACAGCATGAACTTCGTGCAGGCTGGCGCACTTAATTTACAATAGTAAGACTTGGGGTCGGAAAGATTGTAGCCTGAAAAATATACTAACTTATTTTTCTGAGTCTGGGAACTGGCTTGAAATGGAGCCGGACAATGTTCCCATTGGGTATAATTAATATGATTTCTAATAGTGTTTGACTTATGCAAAAAATGATGACCATAATGCTGATAACAGAATAAATCAGCATAATTAGCAGAATTTAAATACAAATCTTCCGTTTCGAAAGCAGTGTAATATTTAAGATCTGAAAACAACAAATGTACGGCATTTACATCCCAGTCATCGGAATGCATTCCGGGTGTGATGACGTCACCCATGGAAACCCGAAAGACGTATGGCATCCTGACCGTCTTGGTCGGGCCATAAATTTTGTATGCTACTGTGTCCCAAACAATGCCATCAACAAGGGGAAATGCTGAAATGTTAACGTGAGTTCCATCTCATTTCATTATATGAGATGATGTGTGAGGGGCGAGAACTCCATCCACTAAATGGACAGCAGAGCGTTCAGGTAAATAATGGCCATTTATTAAAAGACAGACACAAAGCCAATCCACATGAAGAGAAACACCTTTGTAAGCGCCATCCAAACGTAAGTCCAAGGAGGCACCAGGTATACTTTCCGAAACCAAGAAAAGAAAATGCAAATCCGGCTTGACGGCTCCTCTACTCTGGAATCCGTAGAAGACTTAGAAGAAGACAAAGAAAATATATCTCTGTCCATGTAATAACTACTAGAACCCATGCGAAACAAAGGGGGTTGAATGGGATTAAAATATGACTGGAGCGTTGCATCTGGAACGTCCACAGAAAGATCCAGTGGCGGCGAGGTATATTCAGGTTGAGCAGCAGTCGAGGCGGACGATAAAACAGGCAACATGTCAACAGCGGTTTCCATTTCTTGTTCTTGTTGCACAGGATTGTCTGTGGAAGTCTTTCCAGTAAGGGAAACATCTCTTCGCGGAGTGTTCCTAGGCACATTATTCAGTATCGGCCAACTGGTGTAGTTTGACATGTTCAATTGAAATGTAATGATTCTCCTTGCGTCCAGGCAATGGAGGTAATATTACTGTACAAGTATCCTTCAATCCAAGTACTGGAACTGGTGCACGGTAGGGGGGACCAAATTCTTTTTTGTTCTCTATCTTCCTCCGGACCAGGTCACCCTCTTTTGGAAGCCAGCCGGTGACAGGAATCAGCACCCCAGTGTCGGTGGATGAGGGCAACTGAGCTGTTGCAAGAGTATCTCGTGTCTTTTGTAGAACCTGCAACATAGTACAATGGTTATCTACGTCAAATGTTGCAGCTGCTGCCGCAACGTCTAGACCATCAAGGTCTGGTGCAAACATTTTGATGCCAAAGAGCATTTTGTATGGGGTCCACCCACCCAGAGATCTTCTAGGGAGATTATTTAGTGCACGTTGAACTCCATACAAGTGATGCAGCCAACCCCGACCAGTACCTAAAACTCTATCTGTCAAAGACTGCTTTAAGTCATGGTTCATTCGTTCCACTATGGAATTGCCCTCAGGCCTGTATGGAGACGAAAATTGCAGCAGCACCCCCAACGACCCCATTGCGTCCTTGTAAGCCTTAGGGGCAAACGCGGGACCTTGATCTGAATGGAACGTGCTGCATGCAAATGGTCCGACAAAGACACACAAGTCTCTTATGACATTTCGAGCGTCAGCACAACATTGTGGCCAAACCCAAAGGTATCTCGTGCATGAATCCACTGCAACCAAGATATATTTATATGCAGTGTCTGACGACAAAGGGCCGCAGTGATCAATATATATACAACCAAACAGATGGTTAGATATGTAAAGCTGCGTATGTGGAGGGCGTGTGACTATCTACGGTTTTATTTGTTGACAAATGTCACAGGACAGAACATAATTACGAGTCTGCCTGTACAAGCCACGCCACCAATAACGCTGCTGCAAGAGGGAAACGGTCGCTGAAACCCCAGCATGTGCCGAAGCCATGCCCTCATGGGCTGCTATGATCAAAGGAATCCTGCGGTCCTCGTTAGGAATCAGCCGATCCCCAACGGACGGTATTGTAGCTATTGGAACTTGTTCCGGGGACAAATAATTAGAATATTTGGACGGGAACCTGTTAGGGAACTTCGTACCATCCTTTGTCGCAGCTATCGCGGCAAGAATGTCATTATCAATTTTTGTCATGGACCTTGTAACTGCTGCTACTGACCATGTAGCAACTGCAGATTTGGCTGCTTCATCAGCCAAGGAATTGCCCACAGCATGTGCTCCCACACGCTGATGGCCAAGAGTATGTATAACATGTGTAAGTGGCAGCCTATCCTTGAGAGCTGCCACTTGAACCCAAAGCATTTTATGCTTAATCGTGCTACCTTTAGAGTCGCGAAAGTCATTCTGTGACCAGAAGAACAAATTGTCATTGTATGCTTGCACACAGTAAAAGAAATCGCACACTACTAGTCAATTGAGCTGTACAGTCTCCTAGAGTCTGTGTATGTACCAAAGATGGCTTGAATTCGCCGTCAACCATAGTACCTGCCACTATTGCGCAGGCGGCCGAGTAGGCATGCTTTGAGCCCACGGCTGGTTGAGCAGACCCGTTGGTGTAAATGATGCACTCGTACTGTTCAAGAGGAAGCATTGACGACGGAGGTTCTTGAACCTGTTCGTACTGCAAAAACTCTTGGGTTTGCAAAGATGGGTCAAAGATGAATTGGACATCAGCCGAGGTCAACGAACTTGCCCATTGAATCCAACGAGGGTGTAAAGCTTTACAATTTGGAACACTTGCGTTTGTCACTGCTTCAAGAGCCTGCATAGGCAAAACCATAAGAATGCGTTTACCTTGTGCAAGAGAGCGCTCTTTTAGAATCGCCATCTGAACTGCAGTAAGAATGTTTTCAGTTGGAGAAAAATGCATCTCCGCTGAAGTGTACAAGTGAGATTTGTATGCAATGGGGACTGTATCCGCTTCATTGAACGTCAAGTACGTGAAGCCCACTGTACCTGGAACGATTCGTATGACTACATTTGTAGTATTGTCACGTGTTAACAGAAATTTGGCATATCTGCTTGCAAAGACCTAAGAATCGCAGTGTGTTCCGGAAGCCAGCAGGCAGAAGTAAAGGTTGGTAGTATCAAATCATAAAGTGGTTTGATATGCTGGGCATAATCGGGTATATAAGTACGCCCGAAATTCAAGAGTCCCAGCAACGATTGTAACTTTTTCAGTGTAGAAGGAGGTTGCAATTGAGCACATTTCTCCAAGAAATGAGGGGCCAAGTCCCTACCTTCATTGTTGAGTTCATAACCCAAAAAGATCACTGCCAAACAGGCAATGTGAGATTTAGCAAAATTAAATTTGTACCCCAGGTCGGCAAAAGACATTATGATGCGATCAACGCGGTCAAGATGCGGAATTAACTCGTCATACGTCAAGTGTATGTCATCAACATATGAGAAAGCATCTGGGTCAATGTTATGTAAAAGAGAGACCACACGGGCTGCAAAAGCCCCTGGACTGTTCTTATACCCCATAGGCAAATGCGAAAATCTTTTTTGGCTGCTGATTCCAGTGAATGCGGTCCAGTCACGGCTTTCAGGAGCCAGATTGTGACTGTAAAAACCATTGGAAATATCTAGGGTTGTTTTATATTTTTTGCGTACGATGTTATTGACCAAAGCAGAACTGTGTGCGTTCTGAACCGTAAATGTGCGCATGTGACTATTCAAATGTCTGTAATCCAAGACTATACAATAGGAACCATCCGGTTTCACCCTCGGAAAAAGAGGATTATTAATTGTTGAAACACAGGGCTCTATTACACCCTGATATTCCAATTGTGTCAATATTTCGTTAACGGAAGCTTTGGCCTCTCGTTTGATGGGATTTTGGGCCTGTGGCTGTGGCATAGAACGTAAAGGTATCTCATGTGCCAGAGAAAGTTTGTCCCAGCCCACTTGATTGCGATATACAGCCGGCACCAAAGATAGCGCCCATTCCGATGAGTAATCCCGTTTAGCCTCCTCCGAGAAGTTACAGGAAAAACTTAGTGCGTCACGCAAATCATATCTACGCTCAGAAGTTTCAGGGGTCGGTGAACCAGCAGACGAATCTTGCTTCTGTTGTTGCTGCCTCTTATTCCCACTCCAATTCTTTTTAGGAAAGATCGGACACTCCTCCTTCCCAGGTTGGGGCTTCGACTGTGTCTCAGTCTGTGTAAAAGGTTTAATCCCCAAATTATTGCGGCCTAAGGATTTATATGCCTTAGCTATAATCTTTGGCAATTCCCGTTGTTTATCCATATCGGGAACAGCCTCTAAGCGCTGACTCACCTGTAAGCTCGCCGCTTCCCCTTTTACATTTGCCAGGATCATATCAGAAACCACAGGGAACGCCCGAACTAGTCTCAACCCCAACTCCAGCGCGGCTTCCACCCCATGTTCATCTTGAACCTTCGTAATAACCATCGGAAGCACTGTCATGGAGGGGGTACCAATGCAAAGGGAATATACCACAGCAAACACTATTCCCCAGGTGTTACAATCAGCCAAATTGGGACCAAACCTTTCGGCAAACTCATGGTTAGTATCCTGTATTTATCCACAGGATACGTGTGTGGAAAAACAGCATTGAGTTGCTCAAATTTTTCAGCCAACCAAAAAGGGAACTCATCCCTTTTCTGAGGGCGCTTCCCCATCACAGAATTAACTATGAGGGGACTAATGACCACGCCTCCCAGTCCATGTGGCAGCGTGGCTCCAGCCAGAGCCGCAGGCAAATTACGGGCTAAATATTGTATAACACTTCGGTGTATATGAATCAAATTGGTATGTAATACTCTCAGCTCTGCTATGGTAAGATTCAAATAATTAGGATGCGGAGTATAGCCAATACGGCCCAGGTGGCCCCGTTGACTGACAATGGGCCGAGACGGACTGACGTAACAGGGTGAGTGTGAGGAAGGGCGCCATTAAACCAGATAGTGTGCTGCCTAGCCGACAACGGAACTTCAAGTAAATTATTCGGACGGTATATAAGTGGCACTGCACCACGCTCCTATTCATGAAAGAACTGATCATTACCATCTACAGCAGGAACTTTAACCCAGGTGTAAAAAACCTCGAAGCGGTAGGCAGCATTCGCCTTTATGACAAATATAAAGTCCGCCCCGGCAACCAGTACTCCGTGTTGGGTCAAATGTGCTGTAACAGCTGCGCGATTCGGTGCTGTAATGTTAACAGCCATGACAAATACAGCAATCTAAACGGTAGTACAAAATCGGGTTGTAATAATAACCTTTTAACATTCAAGCTTGAAAAACCTATAATTCTCAAATACAGGAGGATTTGCCCCTCGCACCACAGGCGTCTCCGATACAGGTGGGAGGGTATTGTGGACAAGCACAAGTGCTACTCAGGGGCCTTGCAAATAAGTACCAGACCAAACATTGGTGGCACCATGTTGTAGGGATTCTGCACATACACAGAACTATGCACAGGATTATGGGACCGCGGTGTATAGGGGCTATGCCTTCCTACCGCCTTAGTACCCACGAGCCCAGGACCAACTAGCTATAGTGTCTCACTCGCTCTCCTACTCACAAATGGAGAAACAAATGATTAGACAACCCAGAACACAACACTCCCGGATCTCCCAGGAATTAAGGTAACAAGACACTCCCTTTTGCTCACACTCTCATACCTGTCCACAATAAGATCTGACAGAATCAATGAATTAGTTTAAAATATTTATTTCAACTGACGTGCTCTAAAATGCAGCATTTGTGCCACTACCAGCGTAATAATGCATAACACAAGTATTGTCAGCATCGCAGCAAGTCCATACATTATAAAGGGAGATGTCATCCCTCAAAGACAGTGGAAACAGGACTACATTGCCTATGCTCCCTCCCCGTGGACAGAATACGTATTATTATATAATAGAAGATCTCTGGGCTTTGTCAGCAGACCCCATACCTTTAGGCCATAGATCGTATTTCTACATCACAGGTGCGTAATGCTCTTCTCCCTGGAAAGGTCCCTCTCCAAGTGTGCCGCTGTTAAACATGCATTCCGGTAATATAAAAATATGAGTGTTCCGCAAACAGCAGCTACAGGAGTATGTTTTGTCTATGTGCTAGGGCCTGACCAGAACAGAATACCAAGGGGCATTGTTGATTGACCTTGCATACAATGTTCAGACTAAACTCCAGGAATAAGCGGAGAATGATTGCAGCAGACAGTTCTCATGTGAAAGGTATAAACAGCATCTAGTAATGTGCGCAAAAGCTGCATCATGGATCCCGGGATCATGCTAACTTAAAGATGTCCACAGTGCCCCTATCAACCATGTGACAATTGCAAATCAAAATCAAGGTTACAAATGAGTTGAATAACACCCTCACTGCCACCACATGAATCATCATCACTCACTCAATATATCACTTATTGGTGCAATAGTTAGTTACCTGTTCCAAGCATGGTGGTACACATCTGTCTATTTGAATCTACTCTTTTACCATGGAAGCAACAAACAATGTCAGTCTTGTAATGCAATGATCTTTACTGAGGCAGCCCAGCTAGGGAATGACGGGAGGCATTGTCTTCATGTCCTTTAAGTGAATGGGAAGGCTTATTCTGTGCACACTGGTCCAACTCCAATAAAATAAAGTCCATACATATGAATAAATGTTTGGGCTGCACAAGTCAGACACTAAATATATAAATGTTCATTCATCTATATCCATTTTTTTTTTGCAAAGCAGTTCAACGTAATGTGAAAGTTCTATTGTGGCCAACTCAGTCAGGGGTGCAGAGTTCGTCCCCAAACTCAGTGGGTTCACCCAGAAGTTGGTCAGCTAATGCACTTGAGAATTGAGTCTGACCAATCACCCTCATCCTCCTCCTGTGCTGTTTCAGGAACAGTGCGATCTTGTGGTATGAAGTGTTAGTTCATTTTAATCATGGTCAATATCTCCACATTTTGAGATGAGAGACTTGTCCTTCTGACTATGACAACTGCACCAGCTGCACTGAACACATGCTCAGAAGACACACTGGCTACCGGATAAGCAAGATACTTTATTGCCAGCTTGCTGAGCTCTAACCAATGGCGCATCTTCCCATACCAATAGACCTATGGATTTTGGTCCAGGAAGACCGTTTTTGGATCATCCAGATAGTCTTGGGCCCTCCTCTGAATGGTCATTGGTGCTGCCACTTGCTGGACCTCTGTTGCCTTCACCTCTGCACTTAACTTAAGCCCTACCACTTGAAACCAAGCCATTGCAGAGGTTGGGTCTGATTCAGCTGTTGTTGGTATTGTTGCTGGTGTTGGCTGCTCTGAGACAACAGCACTGACCTTTCTGGAGGTTGAAGGCTGCACACCAGAACTTCTGCCCTGGCCTCTAGCTTCCAGTCATTCTTCTTCCAGGTCACTCGCTTGGTCAACAATCCATGTTTTGCATTGTGAAACATCCCCTTCTGAAAAATAAATGAACATGGCCAGTATTTGTTTGTAGCTAGGGTCAAGTATTGTGGCACAGATGTACTCTTTGGATGACACAATCTCTCTTTGTAGCCTTGTATTAACAGGCAAGCGAAGGATTACGTTCTTAACCAACTCATATGCATCTTCGTTCACACCGGTGAACCTGTGGAACACCTTATTTAACAGATCTTGTAGCAGATGCAACAACTAGATTGCTTGGCTCATCGTACTGTCCTCCTTGCTGGCTGCCCATATGAAAACTTTAAAAGGAAGTATCATTTGTGTCAGGCATTTGACTAGCCCTCATTTATCCATCTCCATGGTCATGCTTTTCCCAGTTGCATCCCCTCCTCTTTGAAGGATATAATCGGTGATCAGTCTGTACTGCTCAAACAGATGTTGCAACATGTAGTAGGTGGAGTTCCAACGTGTTGGCACGTCATGTATGAAGGCTTTAACCGGTACTCTAATAGCAAGCTGAATGATCCTCAACCGCTACAGGGCTTTAATAGAATGACTGAAATGAGTACAGATTCTTCTGCAGTTGGCCAGTATATTGCTGACTATGTCTTCTTTTTGGGAAAGTCCTGAACAACCAGGTTGATGCAATGCAACAAACACAGGACCCTGAAATATCCACCATCTTGCATGGCTTTGACTATATTACTGCCATTGTCCAAAGCAACAAATCCAATTCTGAGAACTATGGGTAGAAGCCATTCAAGCGCCCTGCTGTTAAAGCCTTCCAAGATGTTTGGAGCTGTATGAGATTTCTCCATGGTGAACATTGCTACTGATGCAGGCCGCTGAATGCCCTTAAACATTTCTTCAGCACTGAGACCTGCAGATAGCTCTTGCCTAACTTCCACAAAAGAGATCCAGTGTGCAGTGATATACATGTAATCAGTTGCTTGACAACTGGTCCACATGTCTGTCAGTACGTGAATAGTCTTAACAGCTCTCTGCTCCATGGCTTGGCCAACCAATTGCAGTACATCATGATGGCGCACTCGGATAACAACTCTGGCAAAATAGGTCCTGCTGGGAACCTTCATTTTGGGCAGATGGCCACCACAAATTGTAAAAATTCCACTCTTTCCACAAAAGTAAAAAGGAGGAGGTCCAGCGCTAACATTTTAGCCAGCTTTCTGCAGTACAAACGTGCCATTGGGTGGTTGCATTCATAGGTCCCCTTCCTGCTTAGCCTGGATTTTTTTCTTCTGTAGTGACACAGACACAGGCAACTTCCAGAGAGAACCAGATGGTGATAGACACAATGAGCATCTTGGGGGAATCACTGTATGCAGTGGTGTCTGCTTCTGAGTCTTGTGCTATTTGGAGGTTGCTGATGGAGAATATAGCAATGTTATCCTCCTGCTTGCAAATCATAAAGGAGTCCCAAACTGAGTAGGGAAACTTTTTTAGTGTGCCAATGCCTGAAGAACTGGAGGTAGGTAGGCATGTTGTTTGCCTCTCTGCAGTGTGTCCTTCGACTGAGGTAGTGGTGAATGCGTAGCTCAGAGGGGGCCTTACAAGTATGGAAGCTGGTGCTGGTGGAACCATGGAACCAGTGCCACATCCCTCTGAGCAGGCTGAATAGGAGGGGTCATCTCTGTGTCCTCTGTGCCCTCTATACTGACGATCACTGGCTCATCCTCATAACTGTCACTTTCCATAATTCTAAAGCTGTCAGGAACTTTCCTTTCCCTTGTCTCTCGTGGCAGATCTCTGACTCGGCCGGGGTTCAAATCCATGTCCTGATTATCATGCTCAAACAACAACAAGGAAGAAGGCATGGACAACAAAGAACACATGCAGGCCTATGCAAAAGCAAACTGACTACTACACAAAATGGCCACATGTTTAAACAACGACAAGCAATAAGGCATGGACAACAAAGAACACATCCAGGCCTATGCAAAAGCACACTGACTACTAAACAAAATGGCCACCGGCCACAGGTTCAAACAACAAGCAAGGAGGCATAAACAAAAAAAAAACACATGCAGGCCTATGGACACTGACTACACATAATGGCTGCTGGCCACATGACATGGAGAACAAAGACAAAATGCTGGCCAATTGCAAACACAAACACACACTGGCCAGACAGAAAAATGGCCACTTGGCCAGCAAACAAAGTGGTTATGGTAAACAAAGAAGAAAACACTACCATTAATTCAGCAATGCCAAAAAGGAAAATTAAGTCAGCCATAATAAAAGATTTCCAACACACATTCTCCAAAGCATCGAAAAATATTGTGCCACCAAAATACACTTTAGCATGAGAAACGTGAGATACAAAAAAACAAATTTTGCTTTTAATGCAATGCCCTCCCTAAATCATAGATGTTTTAGAACAAAATATACCACAGAAACCTATGTTTCATATACCCAATGCCTAGTACTGGCCGAATGGCCAATGGGCTGACTAGGCCACATGGTAAAATAAATGAATAGTGCAAAATTCACAAACATTGAGAAAAGTACTTAACTGTGCAACCCTTTCCCCTTATAAAAGCCAAAAAAGTGAATTCGTAAAAATAGGCCCCTACTGCAAATCCAGGCCACCCACAATCAAATTTAAAAATTGAATAAAAAATGAAAAGGTTACAGATATATACTGGTGCATGCCCTGTAACAAACAACACCTTTATCCAAAATGTTTTAACTTACTTGAATGTGATGTCACAAAAACAAAGTCCTAAGATCTATTGGTTTATACAGAGGGAATTGCAGACAAAAAGAGAGTGATCCTTTCACTCTGAAATCCAAATGAAAAGTGACCAGGAGATGGACTAAGCACTGAGAAAAGCCTTCTAGATAGGAAGAGGAAGTTGGAACTTCTGTGGCACTTCCTTCCTGCAAAAAAAAAAAGCAAAGTAAAAAAAAGGGCACTATGTGCTTGAAAAATTACCTGAACTGTCAGTTCAGGTAGAATATTCACTCGAAAAGGGATTTTAGTGTTGAATTAGCTACTTCTTAAGTAGAAAATCTATTTGAGAAGCAGTCCCAACCACTCTCGACTGCCAGCATTAAAAAATGCCCCCACTGATGCCATGTCTCTGGAGGAGGGCCACACTGACTGCAGTCATCCACACACCTACTCTTGCCTCCAGATACTGCAGTGTGGCTCGCGTGTGCTCAGATGGAGTGGAGTAGGGATCTGGTGCACCTGTGCCTGGTGTAACTTCTGCCACTGGAGGAGGGCAAGGACCGAAGGAATGACGTGCGAGAAGCTGGTGCGAGGACTGCCACAGGCCTGAATTGTGGACTGAACATGCTGAAAAACTGAGTGCCTGCTATTACTGTGTATTAAAGTACCTCTCTTATTTTTGACAAAGACAAGTTCTGCTCAGGACATTCAGATTATTATGCTGTTGGGTGTCTTTTAAGTGCTGAGCCTGCTGCACCCCACACTAACCTTCCTGAGAAGCCTGTGACTGCTTGCCTCACTAGCAGTGAGAGTCAAGTGCGGAAGGGGTTGTACGTGGCACAGTTTGCAGAGCCATAGTAGGACGGACCCCGGGACAACAGAGGCAAGTGACCTTACTCCCACGGCTGTGACCCAGTAGCCCCCACTTGCACTGTGGACCCCTGTATTGGAGTGGACACAACCCCTCCAATTCCCATCTCCTCTGTACAGAGGGCTATAATCCTGATAACCAGAGACCATCTTTCACAACTCCCTTGAAGGCAAACCACTGTCAACTTAGCCTACAGCTAATAACTAGAGGCACCATGTTAAATACTGTTTACTTGTGCAATTGCACCTTGTTTACCCTTTTCACCTTGCCCGTACCCACCCCAGTGCCTTCAGACCCTCATGAGTGAGTAGTGCGCTCTTGATTGGCATCTATTCAAGCCCACGATTTTCAAACTATTATTCAATATTTCACAATAGATTACTGTTCCCCTGGCAAATGTATCCGCAGGAAAGCTTTTATAAATGATTTCAAGAATACGCACAGAGCCTACCTACTAAGCAGGTCTGCGCCACCTGAAGGTTATTCATAATCCGTGGACTAGAGCTACTTCTAAGTCGCTTATTATTAGAATGATGGAGCGGTATTACGCGTTAATGGTTATTGTGGACCCAAGATTAAAAGGCCTGGAAACACCAGACCCAGTTTTCACCCATGCCTCGTAAACCCACAGCTGCGTCACAGCCAGACCCCCTTCAGCACCATGGACAGGGGTGTAGATACCATTGGTGCAGCAGGTGCAGTAGCACTGGGGCCAGGGAGCGCTAAGTGGCCGAGTGAATCCTGGTAATTGATCTATTACTACCCCAACAGCAGACAAAGGGGACAGCTTGCACAAGGGCCCATAGCATCTTTTCAATGCTACTGACCAGAGAAGCAGCAGGCAACGCTCACCCTAGCCAGCCACACCTTGCCTTGGACCACAACACCCTGCTATCCCCTGACCGGGATCACACGCCTTTCATGCCCTCACCAAGCACCCCCCCCCCAACATTTCCTAGCATAATTCTCCATGGAATCCAGAACACCATGCTGATTTTCATTTAGGGTGGGTGTGCTTGCGTAATTACGTGTAGAGTAATCACGCGGAATTACCGGAGAATTCAGCAAGATTACATGAGATGAGTAATTCTGCATTCCGCTTAGCGCAAAAATGCACCCTCACATTTTAAATTGGACACAAGGGTGCATTTTGCGCTAAGAAACATCGCTAAATGCAGAAAAGCATGAATAGTAAGCGGAACAGCCACTCGGGCTCTCTAAACGTGCTTTTATGGTTGGAATTTTTAACCAAAATGACTCTTAATTACATGAAGAGGCGTAATTGCATAATTTTCGGTAATTCCGCGCCAACAGGTAACGCAGAATTATCGAAATTACTCCGATTACTCAGGCGAAATTGAAATTCTTCCCAGGCCTAATTTTCACCCTGTAATTTTCGGACCCCCAATAGTTATTCCCCATTCTGGGGCCTACCCCTCATAATGGTTGGATGTATGTGTGGGGAGCCCGGCTGGAATCAGAGATTCTGAGGCATCTAAATATGGCCGCGTGGGAAGGAGGGCCTTGGACTGTAGGCGTCATGGGTGGATCCAGAGGATGAAACAATGGGCAACAAGCAGGTCTGCCGTGCTTGAAAGCCTGCGCAAGCACGTCACTTTCCAGTTACAAAACATCTGTTCCAGATGTTGTCTCAAGGCGGCACTTTACGAAACAACAAGATACATGAATATATAAGTAGGGAGTAACTGGGAATGGAATGTGATCTGCCAGGTCACAGAAACTGTGCCAACACCCGCATCATTTGGGCCGAGAAATCCTGGGTGATTTAGCCACAGTGCTTTGAATAGCACATATTGCACAATAGTGTAAAAGTGGGCGGAGTTTCACAAGAGGCGGCCCTGCATCTGGTACAATCTTGTAGATGCAGCCAAGAGTGGTCAAGAAGTCGGTTTCATCCAGTGGCGATATCACTAGGACTTCGTCAAAGGCTACACTGGAAAAATTCACCAGGACACAGTAGTTATGTTTTTTAGCTTCTTTGCCTCCTCTGTATCACATTTTGCTGCTGTACATCTTTTCAAGTTAAAAAGACTTTATTAAATATCATTATATACTGCATAACAACAACACAATAAGATCAACAATAATAATCAG
Organism: Calotriton arnoldi; assembly: GCA_963921515.1. Classification (NCBI taxonomy): domain Eukaryota; kingdom Metazoa; phylum Chordata; class Amphibia; order Caudata; family Salamandridae; genus Calotriton; species Calotriton arnoldi. The sequence continues at coordinate 125,271 of CAWUFW010015214.1, read as the reverse complement.
GAGTGCATATGCAGTATTAGACACTATCGAGAAAACCATAAAAGTCTTTATAATTTTATGGGGAAGGGGAAGCAAAGGAAGGGAGGGTAAAATAGAGATCTTATGGCAAATCGTAAAACATTGACAGAAATAACAACAGATTGCCTCTAAGTTAACCATATATAATAAACATTTTATCTATATTGCTGTTCATTTTTTTGAGCTATGCCTGACCGCTTTTTGTCATCTAGTACACTTTGGCAGTTGTAATTGTGAATTGTACTTATTTAACGCTTACTGCCCCTCAAGAGGCGTTGAAGCGCTTTGCGTGAATGGCGCTCCGGAACCCAAGATTAGAGTTAAACAGTAGATTAGTAATATGTGCTTTCTGTTTTTTCCTTGCTAATTAGTTCTGTTATGTTTGTGCTCTTGAGTTCCAACGTAGAATTCTTCATCACATGCTGCTGTGTGTATTTTCACTGAATGTACTGTATTGTAAGTGCCTACTACCCCTTTTGAAGCACTTGCCCACACAAGCAACAAGCTATACCACACGGGGTGAGTGGTTGGAAGAGTACTGTGTGATGTTCTGAGGGAAGCTTGTGGTGTGTGGTGTGAGTGACAGAGGCGCTCCTCTCTTCTCTTGTCTTGGGTTGCAGGGCTCAGTAGTGTGTTGGTGGGAAGAAGTGTGAGGCACAGAGCACAGTGCAGTTCACACTGGCTTGTGATGGAGAGTTAGTGCAGTGCCTAGTCAAGGTGAAGCCACCGGCATGCGGCCTCCACGTCACTTGAATGGATTACAGAAATCAATCGATCAGTAGATTAGTAGAGCGCTTCTTGTCACCCATGAGGGTATCCAGTCCCACACCCCACCACGCTTCACCAACACATCACAGAACACAGATCTCATTCAATATAACACAGCAAACACCAGAAAACAAGAACTTGCAGAAGCTGTAGTAGCTTCAGAGATCACACATCTGGCAAAGAAGGGGGAAGGTTTCAACGCCCAGCGTGTGGGAACTTGACACAAGACAACCACTGCTACAGCAACAACTTAAAAACAAAAAAACAAACAAACAAGGAACTTATTTCATACACAGTAATGAATGAAATGAACACACACAGCACCCTTCAGCTGTACTAGGTTCTGATAAGGGGTCCCCTCACTTCTACCTACAGAGATGGAAACTGTCTGGACGCTGAAACTACAGAAATATCTGTGTCATCAGCATTCAGTGGAAATGGCCATCCTAAATACAAGGATCCAGAAAAATAAAGACAAAGGCACCCAACAAAAGAGTAAAGGAAGTATCCCCACCAATCCCAGGAAAATCAACCAGCACCTCACCCCCAGTGAGGTGCTGAGGACAGACAGAAGGGGAACCGAGCTGCATGATTTGTGTTTTTGGCCCAGTCTGGCACAAGGGGCTCTTACTGAAAGGTTATTCAAGAGGACTGGGTTAAAGATTAGCAATGTCAGCAAATATTTTAGTTTTAAAACCTCATAAAATAAACAACAAGGACCTGATTTAGAAAATGGCAGAAGGGTTACTCCGGTGACAGATATCCTGACCACCGAAATGTAAATCCCATAGGATATAATACGAATTTATACTTCGGCGGACAGGATATCCATCACCGCTGTGATGGAATAACTCGTCCGCCAAGATCTAAATCAGGCCGCAAGTCAGAGACATTCATAATGCAACCAGGGCGAAGCGTGAACACTGCCTTAACCCCCTGCACTTAGCACGTACACCGACAATCTAGCCAGCACTTCAGAGGAGTGGTCGGCCTCGGGGTTACTGCTTGGAGATCTGAAAAACTGCTCCTGCTTCACATAGATGATTTGTCCCTCTGAGCTCAAAAAGATCTTCACCTGCACCCCAACATACTGCAAAAGTAATAAGCCCTAGGAAAACTAGCAACAAAAGTGAAGCAAAATTGATGACATTAGAGCAGGTGTCTGGCAGGGGGCATTAGGACTTCAAGGCTCTGGATCCAGCCTGAAGAGGCCTGATCCTCTGCTCAGCCAGGGGACCCGCAAGCGCTATTAGAGTTCCTGTCAGCATAGAAGAATATTGGGGGAATAAGTACATATAAGTATAGATTTACTATTCTTAACTCCACATCTAAGGACCTCAAAGGAATATCTACCCTCATCGTACATGCATGTGAAGTTAAGTGTCATGACCATATACTTCCGTATCAATACTTACCTTTATGATATTATGGTTGTCGGTATCTTTGCAATAATATTTTTGTAACACAATAATCTGAAAGAGACTATTAGTTATGGATTCCTCACCTTAGAATTACTCCCAGGCGTCAGACTGGATCCAGAGAATTTTTCTTTAGCAGTACCCCTGCGCGTCGGTAAGTGGCGTTGGTCGACTCCGCGTTCGTCGTTGGCGCTGTGATTGCCGGAATGAAATCGCAGTATCTACTTAGACACCGCCCCTGCACGCTGACGTCAGTTCTTTCTTTTTCCACACCAGCCAGCGCAGATCCGGAGAGAGCAGTACCTTTAGTAATTTTTTGACCAGCTCTTTTTCGACTTTTGTCGACGTCTTTTTTTTAGTCTTCCGACTCCTGGTGCACGTAGGAATGTCCCATCCATGACCCGGCTTCAACTCCCTCCCCCCCCCCCGGCGCCGTTTCCTCTGACGATGCCTCTGCCACTTCCAGTGCCGGCGGCGTCCCTGGCCAGCGTCGACACCGGCCTCCCCCTCGACATCTACACGGAGCCGGACCGGCTTCGACCGACGCCGGTACCAGCGCCTGGGGGTACTTTTGTACCCCTGTTCTACCATGGCGTTCCTTTTTGCCCTGAGTGGCAGCCAGGAGAGGATGAGGAGGACTGGGAAGGGTCTGTTGACCCTCTGGAAGACCATCTAGAAGAGCCGGACTGGAGAGAGGAGTTGGATGACACCAGTGGTCTTGACATCTGCCAGGCAGCCAAGTGGGCATCCCTGCACACGTTCACTAAGCATTATTGCCTGGATAGTCAATTCCGGAGAGACAGCTTCTTTGGCCGTTCAGTTCTCCAGGATTTGTTGGTGTGAACTTGGTTCGCAGACCCATCTCCGGGGTTGGTATTGCTGGGGTATCTATTCTAAGGTAAGGAATCTATTACTAGTAGTCTCTTTCAGATGAACAAGTTACTTACCTTTGGTAACGATATATCTGTAAGAGACATAATAGTTATAGATTCCTTACTGCCCCACCCATATTCACTGTTCTGCGAACTGACTTCTAGGGTAAGGGACTTCCCTTTGGGGCCCTAGTTTTGTGCACCAGTGGTCAGTGTCTTGCATGGCTCTGCGCTTCTGGCATGGAATGTCGTGTAAAAGAACTGACGTCAGCGCGCAGGGGCGGCGTCTGAGTAGATACCGCAACGTCATTCCGGCGATCACGACGCCAGCGACAAACGCGGAGTCGACCGACGACACCTACCGACGCGCAGGGGTACTGCTGAAGAAAAATTCTCCGGATCCAGTCTGATGCCTGGGGTAATTCTAAGGTAAGGAATCTATAACTAATAAATGTCTCTTACAGATATATCGTTAACGAAGGTAAGAAACTAGTTCTTTAAAACTTGATATTGTAGTACTGTATGACAGGCTGGCGCTGGTGCGTCGGCCCTGGGACCAGCGCCAGTGTGCTGTGGCCAGTGGGCCAGTGGCGGTGGAAATGTTCTTGCAGTGAAGACATTATTGTGGCATGCTCTGATTCACCAGTAAATCTGATGGTCATTATCATAGACATGGACACACCCAGCCCAAGATGGAGGCACCAAGCCAGTGCGGCCTCTGCGGGACAGCTCCTGTTACATCACAGCTTAGGGGGCTCCACCCTCAACTTAATTACCCCCTGCTGACTGCGGGGTTGGAAGAATCGCGTGGTGCAACTGGCACTGCCTGCTTAAATAAGCAAGAACCAAGGCTTTGGGAGAGCACTTTGGATCAGAAGGACCCGAGTCCAGCAGGTTCCCCAGGTGACAAGTTTCCAGGGTCCTGTCCTGACTCCACTCCCTCCTGACATTCATTACTCATCGTGGGTCAACCGTCGAGTGAAGAATGAAGAGTCTCGTACTTCTGGCTTTTTTGGCTCTTCTGGTCGTCTGTGTCGGTAAGATTTTGGGTCAACAAGATTCTTAAATTTGCTTTTTTTAATGTATTTTTGCTTTCTTGGCTCAAATCAGGCACCCTCCAATCACTTTTGACTTGGTCTTGGTGTGAAGAAAAGAAGGGTTTTATTGCCTTTCATAGATAGCAAGAGACCCAGTGACAGCCTAAGATAGGAAGAGACAGCCTGGAGACAGAAGAGACCCAGAGGAAGAGACAGCCTGGAGACAGAAGAGACCCAGATGACAGCTTGTAGACAGAACGAGAACTAGAGACAGCCTGGCGATAGAAAGAGACAGCCTAGAGAAGGAAAGAGACAGCCTGGGGACAGGCAGAGACCTAGCAACAGGTTGGAGGGAGAACAGACCCAGAGGCAGACTGGAGACAGACAGAGACCTAGAGACAGCCTGGAGACAGAAAGAGACCTAGCAACAGCCTGGAGACAGAAAGAGACCTAGCGACAGCCTGGAGACAGACAGGACCTCCAGACAGCCTGGAGATAGAAAGAGACCTAGAGACAGCCTGCAAACAGAAAGAACCTAAAGACAGCCTGGAGACAGACAAAGACCTAGAAACACCCTGGAGAACGACAGAGACAGCCTGGAGACAGACAGAGACCTAGAGACAGCCTGGAGATAGAAAGAGACCTAGAGACAGACTGGAGATAAAAAGAGACCTAGAGACAGCCTGGAGACAGACAGAGACCTAGAGACAGCCTGGAGATAGACAGAGACAGCTTGGAGACAGACAGAGACCTAGAGACAGCCTGGAGAAAGACAGAGACAACCTGGAGACAGACAGAGACCTAGAGACAGCCTGGAAACAGACAGAGCCAGCCTGGAGACAGACAGAGACCTAGAGACACACTGGAGATAGAAAGAGACCTTGAGACAGCCTGCAGAGAGACAGAGACCTAGAGACATTCTGGAGAACGACAGAGACCTAGAGACAAACTGGAGACATAGAGACCTAGAGACATCCTGCAGACAGACAGAGACAACATGGAGACAAACAGAGACAGCCTGGAGACAGACAGAGACCTAGAGACAGACTGGAGATAGAAATAAACCTACAGACAGATTGCAGACAGACAGAGACCTAGAAACAGCCTGTGGACAGACATGGACAGCCTGGAGACAGACAGAGACATAGAGACAGACTGGAGATAGAAATAGACCTACAGACAGATTGCGGACAGACAGAGACCTAGAAATAGCCTGTGGACAGACAGAGACAGCCTGGAGACAGACAGAGACCTCGAGGCAGCCTGGAGAACGACAGAGACCTAGAGACAGACTGGAGATTTAGAGACCTAGAGACAGCCTGCAGACAGACAGGGACAACATGGAGACAGACAGAGACAGCCTGGAGACAGACAGAGACAACCAGGAGACCGACAGAGACCTACAGACAGCCTGGAGACAGACAGAGGCCCTGAGACACCCTTGAGATAGAAAGATACCCAGAGATAGCCTGGAGACAGACAGAGACCTAGTGACAGCCTGGAGAACGACAGAGACCTAGAGACAAACTGGAGAGAGACATACACCTAGAGACAGCCCAGAAACAGTCTGGAGACAGTCAGGGACCTAGAGACAGATTGGAGATAGAAAGAGACCTAGAGACAGCCTGCAGACAGTCAGAGACAGCCTGGGGACAGACTGAGGCAGCCTGGAGACAGACAGAGACCTACAGACAGAGGCCCTGAGACACCCTTGAGATAGAAAGATACCCAGCGATAGCCTGGAGACAGACAAAGACCTAGAGACAGCCTGGAGACAGACAGAGACCTTGAGACAGACAGAGGCCTACAGCACCACTGGGCAGCTGGGCTCCCACTGGAATCATAGTTCTGATCTGTCCCTAACTCTCATTACCGGGGCAGTTGCCACGAGGGCCTTAGAGGTAAGTGCAGCCCCCTTCATCTCTCCTTACCGGCGACCACACAATAGTTTGCTTGGGAATACACTAGAAAGGAGAACCAAATGTGCTTTACAGTATACACTTATAAGTGAATTCTTGTATGAATAAATACAGTGTGCGCCTTGCTCAGTCCTGCCTGCTACTTCATTCCCGTGATAATCAGTGCGCTCTGCTCTTGCTGCCCCGTGGGGTTCCCTCCAGCTGGAGCTGGACAGCTCTGTCGATGCAGCGCCTCATTTAGCAGCCCCCTTGCTGCAGCCACTCAACCCACAAGGCTATCCTCCCTGCGTGTTTCTATTCCCACTTTCAAATGTAATGTATGCTAATCCCTCGCCTCCCTCTAATGGTCACACGCCAGGAGAATAACAAAGGAGAGCACTAAAACCTTACAATAATAATTCACACTGGTTGACATACCTGTCTTTATAACTCTAATAATAGAATCCAGGCGTGAGCGGCGACACACACACGCACACACACATACACACACACACGTGAAAAGGATGGTGACGTGAAACAGCTAGTAAGGCACACCATGAGCCCTCTATAAACAATGCCCAGCACGACTTCTCTGCAGAGGTACAACGCTATTAAAATATAGTTAAATACGAAAAAGTGGTGGATGTGATGCTTAAATAAATGTTAATCACTGGCAATTACTCGGGCTGCATTCCAGTTCATCATTTTTCAGTTAATTGGGCCATTTCTCTCAGTGCCCATCCTGTGAACTAAATATTGCACACAGCTGTTGCCAGTGGCTCAGGCTTGCACCCTGGCAGCGTAGCCAGATGTTTATTTATTTAGAGTTTTATATAGCGCTAGCTAGACCCGGAGGTATCAGAGCGCTTTACATAAGGAAACATCGTGTTACCAGTTACAGAAATTTCACATTAATTATAGAAAAATTACAAATTCAATACAGGAGTTATTGGCAAGACGAGTGTCAGGATTAAAAAAAAACAGGGGGAGCTGGGAGTCCATTCGAAGGAGACAGCGGAGGAGAAAAAGGCGAGACATATGTCCGAAGTCCGGCTGGGTAGGTGACGGCCAAAGCGGTGTGCCAGGGCCAATCTCCCCTATAGCTGTCGGTGCAGCTCCACCGGGAATCGGCCATGCGGTTCGGGCTCCGCCGGACAAGTTTCAAGATTCAAAAAGAACAGGGGGAGCTGGGAGACCAATTGGAAGGAGACAGTGGCGGAGAAAAAGGCGAGACAAATGTCCGAAGTCCGGCTGGGTAGGTGACGGCCAAAGCGGTGTGCCAGGGCCAATCTCCACTATAGCTGTCGGTGCAGCTCCACCGGGAACCGATCATGCGGTTCGGGCTCCGCCGGACGAGTTTCAAGATTCAAAAAGAACAGGGGGAGCTGGGAGACCAATTGGAAGGAGACAGTGGCGGAAAAAAAGGCGAGACAAATGTCCGAAGTCCGGCTGGGTAGGTGACGGCCAAAGCGGTGTGCCAGGGCCAATCTCCACTATAGCTGTCGGTGCAGCTCCACCGGGAACAGGTCATGCGGTTCGGGCTCCGCCGGACGAGTTTCAAGATTCAAAAAGAACAGGGGGAGCTGGGAGACCAATTGGAAGGAGACAGCGGCGGGGAAAAAGGCGAGACAAATGTCCGAAGTCCGGCTGGGTAGGTGATAGCCAAAGCGGTGTGCCAGGGCCAATCTCCACTATAGCTGTTGGTGCAGCTCCACCGGGAATCGGCCATGCGGTTCGTGCTCCGCCGGACGAGTATCAAGATTCAAAAAGGACAGGCATAGCTGGGAGTCCATTGGAAGGAGACGGCGGCGGAGAAAAAGGCGAGACATATGTCCGAAGTCCGGCTGGGTAGGTGACGGCAAAGCGGTGCGCCAGAGCCAGTCTCCCCTATAGCTGTCGGTGCAGCTCCACCGGGATTCAGCCATGCGGTTCGGGCTCCGCCGGAGTTAGAGAGATGATCAGGAGGTGACCGAAAATCAAGAGTCCAGATACATGTGAGTGGCCCACAGCCTCAGCCACGAGACTTCCCCTTGAACTAGATGGGATCAGTGGCAGCCATTTTGGGGGCGGGCGCAGAGTGATGCTCATGCCCCTTGTTGTTGGAGACAAGCCAGTTCCCAGGATCCCGGCTTTAAGGCCAAATTGAATCGTAATGCAAAAAAAAAAAGTCTTGGTGAATACGGCCCAAACACTGCAGTCAGAAAACTTCGGACTAAATACCGATGTTGTCCCTGTCTGTTATAGACCAGGAGGGTTCTAACAAGCAGCAGGTGAATTGATCATGTGTGCTAGTTCAGGGGGGTTGGTGGGTTCTTGCGCATGCTGCGCAGACATCACAACCTCAAATACCGCCAAAATATAAACAGCACAGTTGAAAGTCCACTGACCAATCATAAAATGACCTCTACATAATACGTATACATTGCACGTGTTCTAAAGTCACAAAATACAATGCTGCAAAGCGGGTTTTTAATTGTGCCTTTAACCTGGTGTGCACGCACAAATTGCACCTATGTACCAGGGATCATTTTAACCTTTTTTTTTTTTTTTTTAAATTGCTGTTCCTGTCCCACTTCAATATTATAAAGCAGCATGCCTCATTTCCACTTCCGCTGTGGATCATACTTTTTATAAATATTTGTACAATTTATAAAAGAGCACCTGGCTTTTTTAAAATCTGTGTTCAGAAACAATTTAAATGACTTTCTCCTTTGACACTCATCTTTGCCTTTGATAGACTTTTACTGGTTTCCAGTTCAAAGCAAACTGCTCACATAGAAATCAGTTTGTGTCGTAACAATATTGCAGTGCCTTGTTAGAAAACACAGGGCAGATTTACAAGCCCTTTGCAACACTTTTATGCCGCCGTTGCGTCACTTTTGTGACGCAACGGTGGCGTAAACCATGCGCCACGTTGCGACTTATTTACAACATGACGCATCTAGGCAGATGCGTCACGTTGTAAAGCACTGCGCCACATGAAACCTGCGTCAGGTTTCATGTGGGCGTTCCGTCGCAGTGTGGGCGTTCCGTCAGAGGAAAGCCTCGGAAAAGTGACGCAGTGAAATCTACAAGATTTCACTCAGTCACTTTTCTGACGCCGCTGCGTCAAAACCTTGTGCCTGCTTGAAGCAGGCGTAAGGTGTGACGCAGCATGTTGGAGATAGGCCGGGTTGGAACAGTGCTGGAGTTGCGTCGCACGCGCGACACGACTCTCGCACTGCACCAAACTTACGCCGGCATATACGTCATGCATCTGCCTATCCGTGCGCCACGGCGCGCCGCATTGTAAATGCGGCGCATCCATGGTGGCGCACGGGTAGTTTTGCGTGACGCATGTTTCCTGGCGCATCCCTGCTGATATGCAGGGATGCGCCAGAAGTTGGAAATCTGCCCCCCAATTTCCTTGTTTAAGGTTTAATTATGCCTGACAACTGACTCACAACAGAGAGGTTGTAAAATGCAGAGCTACGTTCTGTGTTCTCGAATCTACTTCCAGGATATCAGGGGGTGCACAGTGAGCGATTTGCACAAAAAAAAAAAGTGCCAGGGCCCAAAGTATTTCTTACCTGGCACTACCCACATGTCACATTAAAATGTAGGTTTATAGCTTTTCAGCTATATTAAATAGTTAAATGCTCCACTATTGAACTCTGCTAAAAAACAAAAATACACACACGGCGCCACCATGTGGTGGATTCTCAGAAGTACGTCACTGTGTTTACAAATAAGTAATAGTGTGGAGCACTGGCAAACACCGGCACAAATTAAGCACTGCTGCAGCACCACCCTCACCCTTAGTTCCAGTGTCACTGGCCGGGCCCTAGGCCTGCACACATAAAAAATGTGCCTCTAATAAATGCCGCGGGTGAAGTGTGGGCTGTCCCCATTGAATCTTTGTGCCAGTGCAGCGGCTACACCACTGATACCTATGTCCCTCCTCATTTCCACCACTGGTGCAGTGGCATTAAATCCTCACTATCCTGCATACTCTTACTACACTCCAATGCAGAGTGGCCTATGTAGAAAATGTATGCACATGTGCAGACGATAATATTAGGCCATGTTATGTTATGTTATGTTAATATGACTTATATGGCGCATGAGTCACCCCCGAAGGGGTACCTCGTCGCTAAGGATAGGTACAGTCAAAACACAGAACACCGTCCCTAAAACAGACCTGTCTTAAGAGATTTCCTAAAACTGACAAAGTAAGAATGAGTTCGGACATGGAGTAGCAGATTGTTCCAGTAAAACGGCGCCAAGCGGGAGAAAGACCTTCCCCCACAGCCGTGCAAACCATGTTCTTGACATCCAATAGAGAGTGTATGAACGGGACTGCTATCTAAGGTAGGGTGACTGGGCAGCCCAGATATACAGGGAGAGGCCTGGTTTATCACCCTCTGGTCCAGCACATTTCAGTAAACTTAGCATACAACCCAGTGGTAAAGTTACAGCAAATGTTCGATGAAATTAGTCCAGGATTTTATGAAGTAGCGCTCAGCAAAAGCAGCTTTAGGACCTCAGAGGCTGGGGACCTGTTGCACCGATTGGCTTTTGCTAGCCGCGGTCCCTCACCTCACTAAGCATCAGCCCAACTGGGACTGTTACATTCAATGATGCTCTGATGTTCCTCCTCAGTATTGTGGGTGGAATCTTGGGAAATAGACTGACTACATTTTGGGAAATGGTCAGTGTCTAAGGAATGCGGATAGTGACAGCTGGTTTAAATGACCAAAGAGCAGATTAACCATCTTGGGGAGCCTCCCTATCCTCTTCCTTACTCGTAGACGGGGAGCTTGAGTGAGCGTAAGTGCAGGCGCGTTCAATAGAATTCACAATGACCCACCCGCGTCTCGTGCTCTTCCCTCCATTTCACTCAGTCTTTATCCCCTGGTTTAGCCCCTTGGACCATGAATCGTGTCCCCTTGTCCCCTTTTCCATCTGTCCTTGTCATTAGGGGCGGGTGTAACTGGTGTAATTATCTCTAGCACAATTGCTCGTAATTACCGCAAAATTACTCATAATTATTATGTGAGAAGAGTAATCCAGCACTATTTTCTTAGAGAAAAATGCACCTTTGCATCCAAAAGGGGACGGCGGATGCAGTTTACGGTGAGAAAATAGCGCTCAATACTACAGGACATGAACAGCAGTCGCCAGCATTCTCCCGCTTTCTCTTAGTTTATTGCTGTGCGCCTGCGGTAGGATTTGTGCCCTAAATTACTCTTAATTACTCAAACTGGTGTAACTGCAGAATTTCTGTGATTTCGCATCAAATGAGTAATGCGTGAAATTACTCCGATGACTGCGGCGTAGTTAAAAATTCTCTAAATTCTCTAAAGCCTGTTTGTCATTATCCTTTTGATGTCATACACCCAGGCCTTTCATACCGACAAACAGATACCTATTCGATATCAATAAATACAAATCTAGACTCATTTAAAAGTGTGAGTCCTTTAGGACTGTCTGATCTGGTTAACAGGCTGAGCGCTGGTCCATCTTCCACCCAGTTTTCCTGTGGAGAAACATGAGGGCCTCATTTACAAGAAAGTGCCACAGTGCGGCATGACAAGCCCTTAGGATGCGCCACGCTGCAGCACTTTCAAAGCACAGGGATGCAACATATATATGTCGCATCCCTGTGCTTTCCACTGCGCTGGCGCACAATTGGCTGCAATGCGCCGATGCAGGCACCCTTACACCATGGTGCAAGGATAACTGCGTCACGGGGATGATTGTTTTGTGCATGAAGGGAACCCTTCCTGCACATAAACAGTCACCAGAGGTGAATTCCTCATTCTATGTGTGCTGCAGAATGCAGCACGCATAGAAAGAGGAAAAAATCGAGGAGAAATTAATTTATTTCTCCTCGTTGCGCCTCCCTACGCCTCCGCTTGGGAGGAGTAGCATTGTGACGCATCTCCAGGTTTACGATTTATCTTGTAAATCTGGAAATGTGTTAGTTTCCATGGGTGTTGCGTGAGAACACCCACAGCAACACCCATGGAACACCCCTTTCACGCAAAGTGCTGCATGTAAAGGGGTCATATATACAAGGATAGGAAAAGCCACGCATGGTGGCTTTTCCTGCCCTTGTAAATATGGGGCAGTAAAATGCACCACCTGTGCGTCACAAAAAGTGACACACCAATGGCGCAAGGGACTTGTAAATAAGCCCCTGAGTCTTTAACCCCTTGCGCACCTTCCTTGGGTCGAAAAGTAGAGGTCCGGTCCAACCCTAGCCATAAGTCCCAATCAAGTTGTTAGGAATCCAATGTCACAATTCCAAGTTGGTCATCGAAAAGTGTAATTCTTTTTGTTCGGAGCAAGTCTGCAAAATGTATTTAATAAAAAGCACTGATCACAGAAAAATTGGGCAGTGGTTCTGCCGACATCTGCGAGGAAGATGAGCTCCTCATGGTAAAGCCGGGTGCAAAAGCATAGCAAACATTAGAGACGTCTGATCTGTAACCCTTTCTGGTGCAGTGGCTCATATTATACCCTCTCCGTTGCAGTGGCTCATGTTTGACCCTCTCTGTTTCAGTGGCTCATGTTATACCCTCTCTGTTGCAGTAGCTCATGTTCTACCCTCTCTGTTGCAGTGGCTCATGTTATACCCTCTGTGTTGCAGGAGCTCATGTTCTACCCTCTCTGTTGCAGTGGCTCATGTGATACCCTCTCTGTTGTAGTGGCTCATGTTATACCCTTTCTGTTTCAGTGGCTCATGTTATACCCTCTCTGTTGCAGTAGCTCATGTTCTACCCTCTCTGTTTCAGTGGCTCATGTTAAACCCTCTCCGTTGCAGTGGCGCATGTTTGACCCTCTCTGTTTCAGTGGCTCATATTATACCCTCTGTGTTGCAGTAGCTGATGTTATACCCTCTGTGTTGCAGTAGCTGATGTTATACCCTCTCTGTTAAAGTGGCTCATGTTATACCCTCTCTGTTGCAGCAGGTCATGTTAAACCCTCTCTGTTGCAGTAACCCATGTTATACCCTCTCTGTTGCAGTAGCTCATGTTATACCCTCTGTGTTGCAGGAGCTCATGTTCTACCCTCTCTGTTGCAGTAGCCCATGTTATACCCTCTCTGTTGCAGTAGCTCATGTTAAACCCTCTCTGTTGCAGTAACTCATGTTATACCCTCTCTGTTGCAGTGGATCATGTTATACCCTCTCTGTTGTAATAGCTCATGTTATACCCTCCCTGTTGCAGCAGCTCATGTTATACCCTCTCTGTTGCAGCAGCTCATGTTATACCCTCTCTGTTGCAGTAGCTCATGTTATACTCTCTGTGTTGCAGGAGCTCATGTTCTACCCTCTCTGTTGCAGTAGCTCATGTTAAACCATCTCTGGTCCAGTAGCCCATGTTATACCCTCTCTGTTGCAGCAGCTGTTGTTATACCCTCTCTGTTGCAGTAACTCATGTTGTACCCTCTCTGTTGCAATAGCTCATGTTATACCCTCTCTGTTGTAGTGGCTCATTTTAAACCCTCTCTGTTGCAGTGGCTCATGTTAAACCCTCTATGTTGCAGTAACTCATGTTATACCCTCTCTGATGCAATGACTCAAGTTATACCCTCTCTGTTGCAATAGCTCATGTTATACCCTCCCTGTTGCAGTGGCTCATGTTATACCCTCTCTGTTGCAGTAGCTCATGTTATACCCTCTCTGTTGCAGTGGATCATGTTATACCCTCTCTGTTGCTGTAGCTCATGCCATACCCTCTCTGTTGTAGTGGCTCATGTTATACCCTCCCTCTTGCAGTGGCTCATGCTAAACCCTCTCTGTTGCAGTAACTCATGTTGTACCCTCTCTGTTGCAATAGCTCATGTTATACCCTCTCTGTTGCAGTGGATCATGTTATACCCTCTCTGTTGCTGTAGCTCATGCTATACCCTCTCTGTTGCAGTAGCTGATGTTATACCCTCTCTGTTGCAGTGGCTCATTTTAAACCCTCTCTGTTGCAGTGGCTCATGTTAAACCGTCTCTGTTGCAGTAACTCATGTTATACCCTCTCTGATGCAATGACTCAAGTTATACCCTCTCTGTTACAGTGGCTCATGTTATACCCTCCCTGCTGCAGTGGCTCATCTTATACCCTCTCTGTTGCAGCAGCTCATGTTATACCCTCTCTGTTGCAGTGCATCATGTTATACCCTCTCTGTTGCAGTAGCTCATGCCATACCCTCTCTGTTGTAGTGGCTCATGTTATACCCTCCCTGTTGCAGTGGCTCATGATAAACCCTCTCTGTTGCAATGACTCATGTTCTACCCTCTCTGTTGCAATAGCTCATGTTATACCCTCTCTGTTGCAGTGGATCATGTTATACCCTCTCTGTTGCTGTAGCTCATGCCATACCCTCTCTGTTGTAGTGGCTCATGTTATACCCTCCCTGTTGCAGTTGCTCATGATAAACCCTCTCTGTTGCAGTGGCTCATGTTAAACCCGCTCTGTTGCAGTAACTCATGTTATACCCTCTCTGTTGCAATAGCTCATGTTATACCCTCTCTGTTGCAGTGGATCATGTTATACCCTCTCTGTTGCTGTAGCTCATGCTATACCCTCTCTGTTGTAGTGGCTCATGTTATACCCTCCCTGTTGCAGTGGCTCATGATAAACCCTCTCTGTTGCAGTAACTCATGTTATACCCTCTCTGATGCAATGACTCATGTTATACCCTCTCTGTTGCAGCAGCTCATGATATACCCTCTCTGTTGCTGTAGCTCATGATATACCCTCTCTGTTGTAGTGGCTCATGTTATACCCTCTCTTTTGCAGTAGCTCATGTTAAACCCTCTCTGTAGCAGTAACTCATGTTATACCCTCTCTGATGCAATGACTTATGTTATACCCTCTCTGTTGCAGCAGCTCATGATATACCCTCTCTGTTGCTGTAGCTCATGATATACCCTCTCTGTTGTAGTGGCTCATGTTATACCCTCCCTGTTGCAGTGGCTCATGATAAACCCTCTCTGATGCAATGACTCATGTTCTACCCTCTCTGTTGCAGTGGCTCATGTTAAACCCTCTCTGTTGCAGTGGCTCATGTTATACCTTCTCTGTTGCAGTGGCACATGTTATACCCTCTCTGTTACAGTAGTTCATGTTATACCCTCTCTGTTGCAGTGGCTCATGTTAAACCCCTCTGTTGAAATGGCTCATGTTATACCCTCTCTGCTGCAGTAGCTCACGTTATACCCTCCCTGTTGCAGTGGCTCATGTTATACCCTCCCTGTTGCAATGACTCAAGTTATACCCTCTCTGTTGCAATAGCTCATGTTATACAGTTGGAGTCTTCATCTCTGCAAGTTTTTATGGACCTTCTAAATCTCTCGTTACAAGAAGCAATAGTTCCATCTGATTGGAAACACGCTATGGTGCTCCCACTTTTAAAAAAGGCCAATGCAGATCCTGCTGTATATTCTAATTACCGACCCATCTCACTACTACCAGCCTTTTCAAAAATCCTTGAGAAGCATATCCATTCTCAGCTCTCTCTCTTTGTTGAAGCCCAAGGCATTCTCCATCCTTCCCAATCAGGTTTCAGAGCTGGCTTTTCTACTGAAACAACTTTACTGGGAATCATGGAAAGATTGCGGCAACATCTGGATGCCGGAGATACAGCTGCCCTTATCTTATTGGATTTAAGCGCAGCATTCGATACTGTGTCTCACACCGTCCAAATACATACTTTGAGAACATTAGGTATCTGCGGTCCGGCTCTCAAATGGCTTATTTCGTTCTTGGCCAACCGCACCTTCCAAGTTTTCTCCGCAACAGCCAGCTCTGACATCCATTCATCACCTTATGGAGTGCCTCAGGGCTCTATTCTCAGTCCTTTGCTTTTTAACCTTTATGTGAGTCCTCTGGCTGTCGTAGCAGAAGAGGCGGGACTGACACTATTTTCCTATGCGGATGATTCTCAGCTTATCTTCTCCCTCTCGGCGAAGGGAACTAGTGAACAGTCACCTCTCCAATCTGGCTTGAGTAAAATTGCATCATGGATGCAGATGAATTTTCTCAAGCTTAACGGGGATAAAACTGAGGTGCTAATACTTGGCAAAGACAAGGGTCTTTGGGGCCCACAACATTGGCCATGTGAGATGGGTGTCCTACCTCCACCCTCCTGCCAAGTTCGCAACTTGGGTGTCACCATTGACGACTCATTAACAATGCACCATCAGGCTGTTAAGGTAGCTGCCACCTGTTTTACCATCCTCAAGTGGCTAAAGAAGATCATCTGGATGTTACCTGAGTCCACCCAAAGAACAGTAGTCCAAGCTTTAATTACTTCAAGACTGGACTATGGAAATGTTCTTTATCTCGGCTCCAACAAGGAGGTGACCCGCAGGCTGCAGACGGTCCAAAATTCTGCAGTTTGACTTCTACGCCGACTGCCCAGGACCGCTTCAGTTTCCAGCCATTTACGTGATTTGCACTGGCTCAGGGTGGAAAATCGTGTTTGATTTAAAGCCCTGAGCTATATGTTCAAAATCAAAGCAGGGACTGCACCTCAATATCTACTTTCCCTAACTCATCCATATGTCCCTTCCCGTTGTCTACGCTCATCTTCTCAGGGGAGGTTTTCCGTGCCCAGGTTCAGGCTGTCTCGGATGGGCGGTCGATCCTTTTCCTTCCTGGGTCCCTCACTTTGGAATGCCCTTCCCCCCGCCATTCGGAACGAAACAGTCTACGTCCAATTTCGCAAAGCAATAAAGACCTGACTTTTTAACAAATGATTCTGCTGTTAAATTTTACTATCTGGTTTTGCTTGCCTGGCGCCGGGAAACCCTTTTTGGGTAGCTGTTGCGCCTTGCAAATTAAATAAATAAATAATAAAATATACCCTCCCTGTTGCAGTGGCTCATGTTATATCCTCTCTGTTGCAGCAGCTCATGTTATACCCTCCCTGTTGCAGTGGCTCATGATAAACCCTCTCTGTTGCAGTGGCTCATGCTAAACCCTCTCTGTTGCAGTAACTCATGTTATACCCTCTCTGGTGCAATAGCTCATGTTATACCCTCTCTGTTACAGTGGATCAATGTTATACCCTCTCTGTTACAGTGGATCAATGTTATACCCTCTCTGTTGCTGTAGCTCATGCTATACCCTCTCTGTTGTAGTGGCTCATGTTATACCCTCCCTGTTGCAGTGGCTCATGATAAACCCTCTCTGTTGCAGTGGCTCATGTTAAACCCTCTCTGTTGCAGTAACTCATGTTATACCCTCTCTGTTGCAGTAACTCATGTTATACCCTCTGTGTTGCAGAAGCTCATGTTAAACCCTCTCTGTTGCAGCAGCTCATGATATACCCTCTCTGTTGTAGTGGCTCATGTTATACACTCCCTGTTGCAGTGGCTCATGATAAACCCTCTCTGTTGCAATGACTCATGTTCTACCCTCTCTGTTGCAGTGGCTCATGTTATACCCTCTCTGTTGCAATGACTCATGTTCTACCCTCTCTGTTGCAGTGGCTCATGTTAAACCCTCTCTGTTGCAGTGGCTCATGTTATACCTTCTCTGTTGCAGTGGCACATGTTATACCCTCTCTGTTACAGTAGTTCATGTTATACCCTCTCTGTTGCAGTGGCTCATGTTAAACCCCTCTGTTGAAATGGCTCATGTTATACCCTCTCTGTTGCAGTAGCTCACGTTATACCCTCTCTGTTGCAGTGGCTCAAATTATACCCTCTCTTTTGCAGTGGCTCATGTTAAACCCTCTCTGTTGCAGTGGCTCATGTTATACCGTCTCTGTTGCAGTGGCACATGTTATACCCTCTCTGTTACAGTAGTTCATGTTATACCCTCTATGTTGCAGTGGCTCATGTTAAACCCCTCTGTTGAAATGGCTCATGATATACCCTCTCTGTTGCTGTAGCTCATGATATACCCTCTCTGTTGTAGTGGCTCATGTCATACCCTCTCTTTTGCAGTAGCTCATGTTAAACCCCTCTGTTGCAGTGGCTCATGATAAACCCTCTCTGTTGCAGTAACTCATGTTATACCCTCTCTGTTGCAATAGCTCATGTTATACCCTCTCTGTTGCAGTGGATCATGTTATACCCTCTCTGTTGCTGTAGCTCATGCTATACCCTCTCTGTTGTAGTGGCTCATGTTACACCCTCCCTGTTGCAGTGGCTCATGATAAACCCTCTCTGTTGCAGTAACTCATGTTATACCCTCTCTGATGCAATGACTCATGTTATACCCTCTCTGTTGCAGCAGCTCATGATATACCCTCTCTGTTGTAGTGGCTCATGTTATACCCTCCCTGTTGCAGTGGCTCATGATAAACCCTCTCTGTTGCAATGACTCATGTTCTACCCTCTCTGTTGCAGTGGCTCATGTTATACCCTCTCTGATGCAATGACTCATGTTATACCCTCTCTGATGCAATGACTCATGTTCTACCCTCTCTGTTGCAGTGGCTCATGTTAAACCCTCTCTGTTGCAGTGGCTCATGTTATACCTTCTCTGTTGCAGTGGCACATGTTATACCCTCTCTGTTACAGTAGTTCATGTTATACCCTCTCTGTTGCAGTGGCTCATGTTAAACCCCTCTGTTGAAATGGCTCATGTTATACCCTCTCTGTTGCAGTAGCTCACATTATACCCTCTCTGTTGCAATGACTCATGTTCTACCCTCTCTGTTGCAGTGGCTCATGTTATACCCTCTCTGTTGCAATGACTCAAGTTATACCCTCTCTGTTGCAATAGCACATGTTATACCCTCCCTGTTGCAGTGGCTCATGTTATACCCTCTCTGTTGCAGCAGCTCATGTTATACCCTCTCTGTTGCAGTGGCTCATGTTAAACCCTCTCTGTTGCAGTAACTCATGTTATACCCTCTCTGTTGCAATAGCTCATGTTATACCCTCTCTGTTGCAGTGGATCATGTTATACCCTCTCTGTTGCTGTAGCTCATGCTATACCCTCTCTGTTGTAGTGGCTCATGTTATACCCTCCCTGTTGCAGTGGCTCATGATAAACCCTCTCTGTTGCAGTGGCCCATGTTAAACCCTCTCTGTTGCAGTAACTCATGTTATACCCTCTCTGATGCAATGACTCATGTTATACCCTCTCTGTTGCAGTAGATCATGTTATACCCTCTCTGTTGCTGTAGCTCATGCCATACCCTCTCTGTTGCAGTGGCTCATGTTAAACCCTCTCTGTTGCAGTAAGTCATGTTATACCCTCTCTGTTGCAGTAACTCATGTTATACCCTCTGTGTTGCAGGAGCTCATGTTAAACCCTCTCTGTTGCAGCAGCTCATGATATACCTTCTCTGTTGTAGTGGCTCATGTTATACCCTCCCTGTTGCAGTGGCTCATGATAAACCCTCTCTGTTGCAATGACTCATGTTCTACCCTCTCTGTTGCAGTGGCTCATGTTATACCCTCTCTGTTGCAATGACTCATGTTCTACCCTCTCTGTTGCAGTGGCCCATGTTATACCCTCTCTGTTGCAGTGGCTCATGTTATACCTTCTCTGTTGCAGTGGCTCATGTTAAACCCTCTCTGTTGCAGTGGCTCATGTTATACCTTCTCTGTTGCAGTGGCTCATGTTAAACCCTCTCTGTTGCAGTGGCTCATGTTATACCTTCTCTGTTGCAGTGGCTCATGTTATACCCTCTCTGTTGTAGTGGCTCATGTTATACCCTCCCTGTTGCAGTGGCTCATGATAAACCCTCTCTGTTGCAATGACTCATGTTCTACCCTCTCTGTTGCAGTGGCTCATGTTATACCCTCTCTGTTGCAATGACTCATGTTCTACCCTCTCTGTTGCAGTGGCTCATGTTAAACCCTCTCTGTTGCAGTGGCTCATGTTATACCTTCTCTGTTGCAGTGGCACATGTTGTACCCTCTCTGTTACAGTAGTTCATGTTATACCCTCTCTGTTGTAGTGGCTCATGTTATACCCTTTCTGTTGAAATGGCTCATGTTATACCCTCTCTGTTGCAGTAGCTCACGTTATACCCTCTCTGTTTTAGTGGCTCATGTTATACCCTCTGTGTTGCAGTAGATCATGTTATACCCTCTCTGTTGCTGTAGCTCATGCCATACCCTCTCTGTTGCAGTGGCTCATGTTAAACCCTCTCTGTTGCAGTAAGTCATGTTATACCCTCTCTGTTGCAGTAACTCATGTTATACCCTCTGTGTTGCAGGAGCTCATGTTAAACCCTCTCTGTTGCAGCAGCTCATGATATACCTTCTCTGTTGTAGTGGCTCATGTTATACCCTCCCTGTTGCAGTGGCTCATGATAAACCCTCTCTGTTGCAATGACTCATGTTCTACCCTCTCTGTTGCAGTGGCTCATGTTATACCCTCTCTGTTGCAATAGCTCATGTTCTACCCTCTCTGTTGCAGTGGCTCATGTTATACCCTCTCTGTTGCAATGACTCATGTTCTACCCTCTCTGTTGCAGTGGCCCATGTTATACCCTCTCTGTTGCAGTGGCTCATGTTATACCTTCTCTGTTGCAGTGGCTCATGTTAAACCCTCTCTGTTGCAGTGGCTCATGTTATACCTTCTCTGTTGCAGTGGCTCATGTTAAACCCTCTCTGTTGCAGTGGCTCATGTTATACCTTCTCTGTTGCAGTGGCTCATGTTATACCCTCTCTGTTGTAGTGGCTCATGTTATACCCTCCCTGTTGCAGTGGCTCATGATAAACCCTCTCTGTTGCAATGACTCATGTTCTACCCTCTCTGTTGCAGTGGCTCATGTTATACCCTCTCTGTTGCAATGACTCATGTTCTACCCTCTCTGTTACAGTGGCTCATGTTAAACCCTCTCTGTTGCAGTGGCTCATGTTATACCTTCTCTGTTGCAGTGGCACATGTTGTACCCTCTCTGTTACAGTAGTTCATGTTATACCCTCTCTGTTGTAGTGGCTCATGTTATACCCTTTCTGTTGAAATGGCTCATGTTATACCCTCTCTGTTGCAGTAGCTCACGTTATACCCTCTCTGTTTTAGTAGCTCATGTTCTACCCTCTCTGTTGCAATGTCTCATGTTATACCCTCTCTGTTGCAGTAGCTCATGTTATACCCTCTCTGTTGCAGTCGCTCATGTTAAATCCTCCCTGATGCAAAAACTCATGTTTTACCCTCTCTGTTGCAGTAGCTCATGTTATACCCTCTCTGTTGCAGTAGCTCATGTTTTACCCTCTCTGTTGCAGTAGCTCATGTTATACCCTCTCTGTTGCAGTAGCTCATGTTATACCCTCTCTGTTGCAGTAGCTCATGTTTTACCCTCTCTGTTGCAGTAGCTCATGTTATACCCTCTCTGTTGCAGTAGCTCATGTTATACCCTCTCTGTTGCAGTGGCTTATGTTATACCCTCTCTGTTGCAGTAGCTCATGTTATATCCTCTCTGTTGCAGTAGCTCATGTTATACCCTCTCTGTTGCAGTAGCTCATGTTAAACCCTCCCTGATGCAATGACTCATGTTATACCCTCTCTGTTGCAATGACTCATGTTATACCCTCTCTGTTGCAGTAGCTCATGTTATAACCTCCCTGTTGCAGTGGCTTATGGTCTACCCTTTCTGTTGCAATGACTCATGTTATACCCTCTCTGTTGCAGTAGCTCATGTTATAACCTCCCTGTTGCAGTGGCTCATGTTATACCCTCTCTGTAGCAGTGGCTCATGTTATACCCTCTCAGTTTCAATGACTCATGTTATACCCTCTCTGTTGCAATGACTCATGTTATACTCTTTCTGTTGCAGTAGCTCACATTATACCCTCTCTGTTGCAGTAGCTCATGTTATACCCTCTCTGTTGCAGTAGCTCATGTTATATCCTCGCTGTTGCAGTGGCTCATGTTAAACCCTCTCTGTTGCAATGACTCATGTTGTACCCTCTCTGTTGCATTAGTTCATGTTATACTCTCTCAGTTGCAGTGGCTCAGTTAAACTCGCTCTGTTGCAGTGGCTCATGTTATTGCCTCGCTGTTGCAGTAGCTCATGTTATACCCTCTCTGTTTCAATGACTCATGTTATAACCTCTCTGTTTCAATGACTCATGTTATACCCTCCCTTTTGCAGTAGCTCACGTTACACCCTCTCTGTTGCAGTAGCTCATGTTAAATCCTCCCTGATGCAGTGACTAATGTTCTACCCTCTCTGTTGTAGTGGCTCATGTTATACCCTCTCTGTTGCAGTAGCTCATGTTAAACCCTTTCTGTTTCAGTAGCTCATGTTATACATCTCTGTTACAATGACTCATGTTATACCCTCTCTGTTGCAGTAGCTCATGTTATACCTTCTCTGTTTCAGTGGCTCATGTTATACCCTCCCTGTTGCAGTGGCTCATGATAAACCCTCTCTGTTGCAATGACTCATGTTCTACCCTCTCTGTTGCAGTGGCTCATGTTATACCCTCTCTGTTGCAATAGCTCATGTTCTACCTTCTCTGTTTCAGTGGCTCATGTTAAACCCTCTCTGTTGCAATGACTCATGTTATACCCTCCCTGTTGCAGTGGCTCATGATAAACCCTCTCTGTTGCAATGACTCATGTTCTACCCTCTCTGTTGCAGTGGCTCATGTTATACCCTCTCTGTTGCAATAGCTCATGTTCTACCTTCTCTGTTTCAGTGGCTCATGTTAAACCCTCTCTGTTGCAATGACTCATGTTATACCCTCTCTTTTGCAGTAGCTCATGTTATACCCTCCTGTTGCAGTGGCTTATGTTATACCCTCTCTGTTGCAATGACTCATGTTATACCCTCTCTGTTGCAGTGGCCCATGTTATACCCTCTCTGTTGCAATGACTCATTTTAAACCCTCCCTGATGCAATGACTCATGTTAAACCCTCTCTGTTGCAGTAGCTCATGTTAAACCCTCTGTGTTGCAGTGGCTCATGTTATACCCTCTGTGTTGCAGTGGCTCATGTTATACTCTCTCTGATGTATTAGCTCATGTTAGCTCATGTTATACCCTCTCTGTTGCAGTGGCACAGGCACCCCAGGGGCCCCTGCAATGCTATGAATGCTCCTATGGATGTATAAAGAGGGACACAACCACCTGCAAAACCGGAGAGATGTGTTCCACCACTACTGGTAAATATGCACCAGAGCCCTCTTGTGGTGCTGCTGTTTGTACTACAGCTCCTCCCTGTCTTTAAAGGGAAATTGTGCATCTTTTATATGCTGTATACCTGTGAGTGAGTGAGTGAGTGAGTGAGTGAGGGAGGGAGGGAGGGAGGGAGTGATCGAGTGAGTGAGGCTAGCACCTAGTTGAGCTGCTTTATATGTTATACTTCTTCTTGCATGTGAGGGAAGCTCCCTTTGCTATACATGCTACAACTGCTCTTTGTGTGCGAGGGAAGTGTGCCCTGCTGCCACGTGTGCTGCACCTGTACTTTGTATGTGATGGAAGCTTGCAGTGCTGTACATGTTGTAACTGTTCTGTGTGTGAGGAAGTGTACACTGTTCCCATCAAAGCTGTATGCGTTCTTTGTGTGCGAGAGAAGTGCGAAATGCTGCCACCTGTGCTGTACCTGTTCCTTGTATGTGAGGTAAGCTTGCTCTGCTGTACATGTTGTAATTGTTCTGTTTGTGGGGGAAGTGTGCCCTTTTGCCGCCTAAGCTGTACATGTTTCTTTATGAGTGAGGAAAGCATGCACTCCGGCCTCTTGTTCTGTACCTGTTCTTTATATGTCACTAAAGTTAGTAATGTTGTTTACGTTGTGCCAGTTCGTTGTGTGTGATGGAAGCGTCCACTGCTGTCCATGTTGGGACTGTTCTTTGTGTGAGGGAGACTTCCAATTCTACCAGTGTTGGGACTGTTCTTTGTGTGCGTTGGAAGCGTCCACTGCTGTCCATGTTGGGACTGTTCTTTGGTGTGAGGGAAGCTTCCACTGCAGTCCATGTTGGGACTGTTCTTTGTGTGTGACAGAAGCTTCCACTGCTGTCCATGTTGGGACTGTTCTTTGGTGTGAGGGAAGCTTCCACTGCAGTCCATGTTGGGACTGTTCTTTGTGTGTGACAGAAGCTTCCACTGCTGTCCATGTTGGGACTGCTCTTTGTGTGAGGGACGCTTGCACTGCTGTCCATGTTGGGACTGATCTTTGTGTGTGAGGGAAGCTTGCACTGCTGTCCATGTTGGGACTGTTCTTTGTGAGCGAAGCTTGCATTGCTGTCCATGTTGGGACTGTCCTTTGTTTGTGAGGGAAGCTTGCACTGCTGTCCATGTTGGGAATTTTCTTTGTGCGGAGGGAAGCTTCCACTGCTGTCCATGTCCGGACTGTTCTTTGTTTGTGTGGGAAGCTTCCACTGCTGTCCATGTTGGGACTGTTCTTTGTGTGAGGGAGGCATCCACTGCTGTCCATGTTGTGACTGTTCTTTGTCTGTGAAGGAAGAATGCACTGCTGTCCATGTTGGGACTATTCTTTGTTTGTGAGGAAAGCCTGCACTATTGACACCTGTGTTGTATTTGTATTAAGTTGTCTAAAGCACTCACAGGCACATGCATCAATGTAGGCTTTTGCGATTCCTTAATTGCGATTATTAAGGAATCGCAATTAAGGAATTGCAAAAGCCCAATGCATGTAGGAATCGCTATAAAATTAGCGATTCCCAAACATTCCTTAATTGCGACTCGCAAATTGCGACTCGCAATTAAGAAATGCTTTCACATTCATTCCTATGGGCCTACAGGCCCATAGGAATGAATAGGAGATTACAAGCGCAATTTGTGAGTACCAATAGGTACTCGCAAATTGCGCATGCAATTTCAAGGGTGCAAGGGTGTCAAAAGGAGACCCTGTTGCACCCCTGAAATTGATCTGTGCACACATGTTGCGCACACACATGCCCCAAGGGCATGTTTGTGTGTAACCTACAACTTTGAAAAATGCACTTTAGTGCATTTTTCAAAGTTTTGCAAATTACCATCAAGCTCAAATTGATGGTAATTTGCGGCTCTATTAGAGAAATCGCTATTTGCGATTTCATCATGCATTGCATTTAAGGAATCGCAATTTGCGATTCCTTAAATGCAATCGCAATTTAAGAAATCGCAATAAATTGCCATTTCTTTAATTGCGAGAGCCTTACAGTTTGATGCATCGCAGAAGCCCTTTTTGCGGGCGCAAACGGACGATTTTTGCGAATCGCACCGTTTGTGCTCGCAAAAAAGGTTGATGCATGTGCCTGTCAGTTACCCACAGATAGGGTGTCTTGGTGGGAGCACATGAGTAATCAGTTACAAAGGGGTAGTTAGTAGATTAAGAGATGGGTTTTTAATGATTTACATAACTTTAACAGATTTTTCTCACCCCTACTTTTGGGAGGGAGGGTGTTCAGCTTTTGCAGTGCTCCGTGCAGGCACGGCCTCTTGTGGGCCTTCTTGTATTTGGGAATTGACACCAGGTAAGAAGAGCTGGATCAAAGAAATCTGGCAGGAGGAAAGTCTGACAAAAAGGGAAGATGTAATTCTTAGTACCAAAGCTGTGGAGGACTTTATGACAAAAGCAAAGAACCTTGAACAGGCTGGGTTTCTGGACAGGAAGCCAGGGGAGAGTGATCAGGTGAGAAGAGATGGGATAAAGTTGACTGAGACTGAGGATAAGACGGGCTGCCACATTTTGGATCAATTGAAGCCTTTTCAGCAGACACCCAGGCAGGCTCATAAAGACTTACAGTCCTCTAACCTGCATATGATGAGTGCTTGAACCAAGGGTTTTTCTAGTCTCACTCAAGAGTAAAGGCAAAATGTTCTGCATCACCTTAATCATCAGGATGGAAGCACATAAAGATGTGTTTGTTGATGTGTATCTCAAAGTTAAGGTGTTCATCAAAGATGAACAATGATGCATAACATAAGGGTTGAAGGAGCAGGGATGGGAGCAGTACCAAACGAGGCTGACCACTAATCATGGGGCCAGACCATGGGGTTTCCAAACAATAACTTCTGTTTTATCAGTAGGCTTGGGCAGTGAACTCCGCTCCGTACGCGGTGTTTGAAGAGTTTTCTGCGCTCTGCAGAGCATGCAGAGTTCCAAAAAACTCTGCTCCACATAGCGGAGCGGAGGTTTTCCTCGCTCGCACTTGCCAACCTCAAATTGGCAAGCGAAAATCCACCTACCGGTGACATTTCTCAACACGGGCGGTCAGATTTCTCAATGCGGGCGGTCGGGGATGGTCACGAGCGTTCGCATTGAGAAACCTTCCGTTCGCGTTGAGAAAGCTGCCGCTCAGGTAGAAAAGCTACTCAAGCAGCAAGAAAAAAAGCAGCGCCCTCTTGCACTGCGCATGGTGCAGTTTGCATAGCTTTTATAGCGCGGGACAAACACCCAGTGCTAAAAATCAACGCGAACGGCATGACCTAACGCACATCGCCGCTTGCAAAACTCCGTGTAGCACGGTGCGCGGAACTCCATAACCTGCGCCCAGGCCTACTTATCAGTGTTGAGCCTGAAAGAACTATCCATTGGGTCTCCTGAGTAAAGACAGCTTTTGAATTGACTTTGAGGTGTAGCCAGGTCATGGTCAAGTCTAAGGATGTTCTGGGTTTCATTTGCATAACTGAAAAACTTAAGGCCATTAGATGCTTTGAGCTCGGCCAGTCGGGCCACATAGATGTGAAATAATGTCAAGCTGAAGGAGGAGCCTTGCGGATCCCCAAAGATGTTTCTTTAAAGGTGGAGTAGAAAAGGCCCAAGAAGATGACTTATGTAAGGTCCTTGGCGAATGATGCTAGCAAGAGTGATCCTGAGACCGCGATATGCCTTAGCCGATCTAAGGCAGGGGTAAAGAATACCATGTCAAAGGCAGCAGAAACACTTGGTCATTCTGGTTTGGGCAACTAGTGTGACTGGGAGTGAGGTGTGTTGGAGTGTCAGGCTGCACCTTTGTGTGTGGGTGCGTGGTACAGTGTGTTGTCCTTGTGGGGATGTGTGTGTACTTGTGAAGGATGTATGGCAGCACCACACATGGCATTACCACTCATGCTTTTACAGCGCATCCATTACCATGTATATGCCTTTACCACAGAAATTTTATATATATATATGTGTGTGTGTATATATATATGTGTGATCAAGGCAGGTGTGCCGAAACGCGTTACAGCGTACATGAATTAAATCTGAGACGAAATTGCTAATGCTACCCCCGTGTCGGTGTCAGATTCATTATGGAGATTCGGAAGTGGTGTTTATATATATATATATCCTTCCACCAAATGCCACAAACGCTGCCGAACAACTTGCGGGCAAGTACCTCCGTCGTCACAGCGGCCGTCACGATAACATTAACCACCAAAATCCCATTCCAGGAAGTCACAGAGCACTCTGCGGTTCACAGTCTTCACTTTAATTTGGACAACGCGTTGCAGCAATTATGCCTTTCTCAATGCCATTGTGTTCCCATTAACCATTTCACCACATTTAAAACACTCCTGTCTCCTCTTCATTAGATAGGAAAAAGTGCTGGTAGAGAAAACGGACTGCATTTTGCTCAATGTTATTTATTTAAACAGTCCGCCAGTATGACATGCATAGTTCCTTCATAATCTCTCAGTGAGTGTGCCTTACTACTCGTAAATCTCATTTCAGTAATGATAGTCACTTAGTAGAAACAAGTTATTCAGTTCACCAATATATCCAATTGCATGTCTGATATTTCACTCACCAATGTGGCACATTGAAGACTTAGTCCATCACCCTACCGAGCTCTGACCAACAACAGACAAGAATCCGTAGGAGCTTTTTTTAGTAACTTGCTTCCTTTCATTATAGTAATGACGACCCCGTGTCGACGAACACAATACGCTGGTGGTCATCGGCGTTCTGGCATTTGGTGGAAAGTTCAGTGGATGTCTGCCAGAAGAGGAGACAGGAGTGTTTTAAATGTGTTGAAATGGCTAATGGGAACCCTATGGCATTGAGAAAGGCATAATTGATAAAACGCGTCTGCCAAATTAAAGTGAAGACTGTGAACCGCAGAGTGCTCCATGATTTCCTGGTATGAGTTTTTGGTGGTTAACATATATATATATATATATGTTCTTAATCCCCAGGTGATATGATCTCTTGAGGTGGTTTACCCGAGCTGTGACAGTTCCATTCTTTAGTTGGAGTGGAGTGTTGGACTTGATAGGGGGTGGGTGTGTGGGTGTATGTGTGCGTGCGTGCGTGTGTGTGTGTGTATGAGCAGTGACACCTTTATGCAGTGACGGCCTTAAAGAGTGACAGCCTTGAGGATTGATGTTAAGCAGTGACAGCATTCAACAGCGACAACCTTCAGCAGTAACACCCTTAAATAGTGACAGCCTTGAGCAGTGAGAGGTTACCTAGTGACATACTTAAGTGTGGCACTCTTAAGCAGCAACATTCTTCACCAGTGACACTGTGTTATGCAGTGACAGTCTTCAGCAGTGACTGCTTCGTTCAGTGACATCTTGTCTCTTTATTTTTTCCCCAGGTGCCGCTAATTTCATCAAGAGAGGATGCCTGGCCCAAAACCTGTGCAACCTCAAGGAGGAGGAAACAGTTATATGGATACCCTACACAGTGGAGCACACCTGCTGCTCTACCCCACTCTGCAACAAATGACCATGTCGCGATATCAGAACGTGTCACGATAGTCACTGGCCTAAGACTGGACCTGAGGGTCGCTGCCCCACAAGTCTTTTTTCATATTGTTGTTAGCCAGGAGAGGCCAGTGCTGACAAACACAGTATCCCTGTCTAATACACCACACTGGGTACCTGGGTTCCCTGTTCTCTAATGCTTTCTTTACAAAAGAATCTTTAATCTCTTCAACAGAGTTCACAGCCACCTTTTTCATCTATTTTCGAGCCATTACATATTCTACTCAAAGTAATTTTGCTGCACCTACAATTTTCGTAAAGTCCATACTTTTTACGAATCCAGAAAAAACTCTACAGATCAAAAGAATATTATCAGGGCCCCTAGAATTATGAAATTTTGCCGCCATGGCATTTTCTTCATAATTATGAATCTGCCACATTTGCCACATCATTCATCATCTGTTGCATATTTTGCAGATTTTAACCCAAAAATGTTTCTAGCTCAAACAGATCAACATGGCAACATGTGTTGTGGCACAGTATAAGGCAGTTCACAAAGGTTGAGTGGTCATCTTTCTGTTGCTGAATTTGGGTGTCATACTTGTTCTAATGAGGTTAATGTGGCACAATATGCAGCATATATTGCCTTTTATTGCCTCTTAAATTAGTAACCCCTGCTGCTTCATTTGGGCCTTCCCTGCCACATAATTCCAGTGGCCCGGAAAATAATAGATCTCTGTATATACACAAATTTGAAGGCAGTGCATTTTGAACTGGGTGAAAATATGGGGCCATATTATCAAGAACGGCGATAACATTATCGCCGCTTTAGCGGCAGGAAACTGCCGCTAAAGCGGCGAATAGGGGCTTGATAATATGCCCTATAGAATTCCAATAGAAGCCCAGGTTCTGGTGTGAAGGACATCAAACCTGGGCTTCTATTGGAATTCTATAGGGCATATTATCAAGCCCCTTATCGCCGCTTTAGCGGCAGTTTCCTGCCGCTAAAGCGGCGATAATGTTATCGCCGTTCTTGATAATATGGCCCATAGTGTTTTTACAGTTAGGGTTTAACTTTCCTTACAACATTGAAAATATGGGGTGTAAGGGAGTGTGACCCCCATTTTACACACTCACTCCTACATTCTCTGCCTCTACAACTAGGTGTACAAATTAAGGGGCATATGCATAAGGAAATGGCGCAGCATTGTGGTAAATTTTGCAGCACCGAACTGTGTTATTTCCAAAACGCAGGGATTCACCGTATTTACAAGAATATGGCGCACCCCTGTGTTTTTCCTAGTGCTGGCGCCAAAAATAGATGCTTAGCGGCAACACAGACACCCTTGCACCATAGTGCAAGGGTGCCTGCATTGCAGGGATGATTGTTTATGTGCATGAAAGTGTTCCTTCCTGCACATAAACAATCAATAATGGCATTTTGCTCTTTTTATGTGTGCTGCAGAATGACGCAAACCTGAGGAGAAATAAAAGTATTTCTCCTCACCGTGCCAAGCTAACGCCTGCTTTTGCATGAGGTTAGTTTTTGCTTCTGCCTCAGATTTACACATCCTTGTGAATCTGGGGCAGCGTCAAAAGCAATGGGTGCTGCGGTGGAGCGCTCACAACAACACCCAGTGCACGTCCCTTTCACACACATACCTGCGTGAAAGGGTACCATATTTATTAAGCCATGCAAAGTGGCTTAACACCGCTTTGTAAATATGGTGCAGGACATTGCGCCACCGGAATGTCGTAAAAAGTGACGTTCTGGTGGTGCAATCCCCTGGTACATATGCCCCTAAGTGTGATAAACCATTTGAGGAATTGGTGAACACCAGAGCTCTCAAAGTTCCTAAGAGTGTAGCTCATCCAGACCAGACATTTTCCTTACATTCTGCAACTTGAAATGGAATTTTTTTGTAGTGTCAGATGAAATAAAGGCAATTTCCTGTTTCATAGTATCTGAGCCTCAAAAACGATGAACGTGATAAAACATTACTTTACATTAACATTACTTTAATTAATTTTATTTTATTGTATTCTGTGGGACCAGAAATGAGACACGATCAAAAAATCATATTCTGTGGGGAAAAAAAACCTATCTTTCAAAATAAACACCATAAAACAAATCAACATTTTTATTTAAACAGTCAGTGCTATGAGGTGAAGGGGACGAAGGAATATATCCTAAATTCTCAATGTTCCTACTTGAACCATCTTATGTGTGTTTGCTGGTTTCTCATCCTCGTGCTCCAAAGACCTCTCATCTGCTCGTAATGTCTGCAACATCTCTGTATGGGGTTAGCCGAATTTAAATTGGACCTGCAAAGTTTTGCAAATTTTGCAAATGTTGCACTTAGCAAATGTTGGAAAGATTTTTAATCTCGCAAAATCCGATTTGTGAAATAATTATTTTACACATTTTTGCAAGAGACCTCCCCTATTCATTTTCTGAGATTCCTTTCCACAAAACCTATTTTTGTAGAAATTGTTTTTTTCCATTTTATACTTCCAAATGTTAACAAAGGTTGTGGAGCTGGCAACATGCTTAAGAAAATATCACCAAGTTCGCAAAGGAAAAATGTAGCAACTTCCCATCTTTGCATTTTGTTTCCTATATCTCCACTTCTCGTGTGTGGTCATGTCCTTATTCACATGTGATTGACGACAAGAAAAGCATTCACTTCCCACCGCTTTCTGCAGCTTTTTAATCTGCATTATGTCATTCAGAAATTGATTCTTAGCCACTTTAGCAAAAGCCCCTCTGAAATAAACCTCTTTGAAAAAATGACTCTGTTTTTGTCCAGTGTGCTTGCTTCCAATGCTAGAAATAATTATCAGTTGTCTCTATTAAAAAGCTTAATGAGATAAAATTCAACCTGCTTGGCACTTCTAGGCACTCAGATCTGTATGGCAGGCGAATTGATGTGTAATTAAAATATTTTCTGAACTCTGATGTGTAATTGAAACATTTTCTGAACTCTGATGTGTAATTGAAGCATATACTGAACTCTGATGTGTAATTAAAACATTTTCTGAACTCTGATGTGTAATTGAAGCATATACTGAACTCTGATGTGTAATTGAAACATTTTCTGAACTCTGATGTGTAATTAAAACATTTTCTGAACTCTGATGTGTAATTGAAACATTTTCTGAACTCTGTTATGTAACTGAAACATTTTCTGAACTCTGATGAAGTTATTAAACTGTCTTTTAACATGGCATTTATTAGTAATTTTCTAACTAGAAGCAATGCATGTTCCAAGTCTATGCAGTTTTCTAAGTGTGTCTTAGGAGGTCAAGAAGATCGAGTCCTCCCCTCAGCTCAATGCAAGGTACCGCATAACATCTATTGTCCTGTGAAAGACCCAGTGGTGGCTCCTCCAGGAAGCAGTAGCAGGGCGGGGAGGGGGAGTTAAAAAAAAAAATCACTTACCTGCCGGCTGGCCGCTGCCTCTCCTCCGTCCTCTCCGTCCTCTTCCTTCTGTGAGAACAGAAAGCAGGAAGCACCAAGGCTCCCCTAAGCCAATCACAACGCTGCAATGCAGTGTTGTGATTGGTCTGAGTGCCGTGGTTCAGCGCTCAGACAGGCAGTGTGAGCCTGTGCATGTTCTCCACCCAGGCTATGAAATACAGCCAGTGGAGAACACGCTAAGTGCATAACTGTTTGGCCGGCCCAAGACGGCCGGCCAAACAGTCATGCGCACTCAGAGAGTGCCACCACTCCTCCCCAAGGCTCTGCCCAGCCCAGCCCCGCAAAACTGCCTCAGCACAGAAAAATAAAATGATGATAACATCACATTATTATCATTTTATTTTTCCTTTTTTGCAGTGATTAAAGCCAGTGGGGAGACGCTCCTCCGCCTTAGTGGAGGAGCCGCCCCTGGGAAGACCATAACGGCAGTGCGGGGGGGGGAGAGGGCAAAGCACAGAAGTGGTTGATCAGGTCGGTAATTGTCTGTCGGGCGAGTGGGCAGCGAGGTAAGTGAGAGACACATGCATGAGTTAAACAATCTCAAGGAAAGTGCAATAGGAGTTAGTGCAAAAACAATTAGAATTGCATCTTACTGGCCTGCCACCCAAAATAGACTATGAAGTATGTGGAAGACCAGAAACAGACTACGCATCCCAGGCCACTGCCGACTCACATCTCAGCAGACCTAAATGCCAGAAGTCAGGCCCTCACCGAACATCTGTGGCGCGCAGCCAAAGGCCAGGCTCTGCGCCCAACCTCTGCTGTGCACAGAACACCTTGTGCAGATGGGGGGGTTGAGCACCTGCGGATGTTCGGCATAGGGCTCGAGGCAAGGCCCTGCAAGCAAACCCCGCTGGGCCATAGGTCATGAAAAACTGGGTGATGGGCGCCTGAAGGGAAGATCCGCTGCATACGTCTGGACATCTGCCGAGAGATGGTTGCAGGGCTTGGCAAAAGGCCATTTGCAGCTGGAGGTTTGCCGCAGGTTGCCCAAGGAGGTTGGCCGTAGGCTCGGCTTTTAATATGATCAAAAAACACATAAATTCACTGTAAAAATACAAGGGTTAAAATCTCGTTATAGTTAGGTATAGACTCAGTGCTTAATTTTAGCTGGTGTTTGACAGTAGGGGGCTCCAGCACTATAGTTTGGGGACCAACACTTATTTCCCCATATTAGATATTTATTGAGTGCAAGAGCACTGATCGGAAAGATGGAGGAAGACAATGATGGCAAAACCGTCACAAAGGGAGAAAGACTGAACCTGCAAGAGTGAGAAAAAGTGGCGGGGAGGGCTAGTAGTGGATTAAAGCCTACCAGCTTTGGTATTTGGCATGCCAATGTTTAACTGGCTTCTGAGCAGAGCTTCAGTCACCGCCACTCTTGCTTTCACAAATTAATTTTGTTAAAAAGTGTAAAACCACTGAAATTCACCAGTTAAAATTTAGTGAACTAACTATAACCTGTGCCCCCATCATGCACTGCTTATGACTTCACATATAACATCTCTCATGACATGTTAAATTACATCCTTGCTGAGATCACTGGTGACATCATCCAGTCACTAAGACAGCCTCCTACAGGGTTTGCAACCTTAAAGTTATTCAACAAGCTACATAGACATATTTGCAAGAAGCTGGTCAATCTATCAGCTCAGTCAACTAAATTTCAACATGGCAAGCTTTGTGATGATCCATCCATTAGAAAACAAATGGATGAGGGTGAAATAGTGTATCATCATTTCCCATTATAGCCCCCAAATGAGCCTTTGCCAAAAAATAGAGCAAAAATCACTGAATAGATTTACACCAAACTTGTGTGAATGACTGTAGGAAATCGGGCTACCTGCTGGGGGAGGGGAGGGTGAAACACTACTCAAGCAGCCACCACAATTCCTGTCAGGGTGAATCACAAGCAAACCCCAAATTAACCTGTGCTTACCCCTCTGGTAACTTGGCACAAAAGCAGTCAGGCTTAACTTACAGGCAATGGTTAAAGTATTTATGCAGCACTTCAAACTGTAATAAAGTAAAAACACAAGACAAAAAAATCCCACACAAATTTAGAAAAATAGTGTAAAATGTAATAAATTATTTGAGGCCGAAATAACCAAAATTCAATGAGTAGAAATGGAGATATGCAATTTTAGAAATGTAAGCAAAAACAGTGCTTATAAGCACAAAGTGCCAACAGTGGTTATATGCTCGCACTGGACCAAGACAAAGTCGCAAGTTCAGACTGACCATGGTGGAGATTGGGTCGGATACAGAGACCAGGTTTGGCCAACTGAACAAAAGTACCCTAAATCCTGGTTGTGGAGCATCGTGAGATGTCGCATTGAGGTTGCGGATCCAAGAAGCTGTGGGTTGCGATGCGAGGGTCTGTGTCGGAGATGCATCACACAGCAGTGGTTCCAATGTGGATTTGCGAGGAGATGTGTCACGCTGCATCGGTTCTGCCCAGGAGACCACAGGTAGGTTGGCAGAGCATGTTCAGGTCCACTTCCAAGGGTCCAGCTTGGGGTGGCACCACTTGGGAGGCAGGACTCACAGTTGAGCATTTTCTGTCCCTGCGGCTCTGATCAGAAGGCCAGCAAACTAGCCCTTGGAGTTAATCTGGTGGTCCTGGGTTCAGAATGCAGGTCCAATCCTTCACAGTGAAGCAGCGGGGAAGCAGGGTAGTATTCCTTATGGCAGAACAGCAGTCTTCTTCTGAGTCTTCCACAGGTCTAGACGTGTAAAGACATGTTGGGTTTGAGGGTCCAACATTTATACTTGGTGACAGCTTTGAAGTAGGAGAAGGTTCTGGCGGTTTCCACCCCCAGAGGGGTTTGGAATTTCTTGCCTCTCTGCCCGGACTCCAGCTTGTCTGCAGATAGAAAAGACTAGTGTCAAACCCTTTGTGACTGTGCTGAGGCAGAGGCTTTGTGATGTGAGAATGTGGTAGGGTACATCTCCAAACCCTATCAAGTCAGAGATGACCCGTCCTGCCAACACCTATTCCCCCTTTGCCTCACTGTCTGGGAGCAATACACAAACACCAACAGCCAACTACACCTAGTCATGTGAATATGGGCTGCAGGCACCAAAGCGTTGAGACAAAAAATGTCAACTTTCTAAAAGTGATATTTTCTGAATTGTGACTTAAAATCTGACTTTACCATTAAAGATGGTTTTAAATTACAATTCCTTAGACACCAACTTGACATTCATAATTACTCCCAATTGAAAGTTATTATTTATTAAATGTAATGAGGTAACCCAATGTTATCCTATGGGAGAGGTAGGTCTTGCGTTGATGAAAATACATTTAAAATAGTTTTTCACTACCAGGACATGTAAAACTTAAATGTATATGTACAACATTTTAAATACACTGCACTCTGCCCTAAGAGCTGTTTAGGGTCTACCCTAGGGGTGACTTACATGTATTCAAAAGGAAGGTTTAGGCCTGGAAAAAATGGTTATGTTGCCAGGTCGAAAGGGCAATTTAGAACTGCAAACACAGGCATGTTTAAAAGACTAAAGAGGGTGGCACAATCAGTGCTGTAGGACCAGTAGAAGCATTTAATTGACAGGTCCTGGGCACAGGTAGTGCCATTTTGCCAGGGACTTCTAAGTAGATTAAATGTACCAATTGGGTGTAAGTCAATGTTACCATGTTTTAGGCAGTGAGCACGCACACTTTAGCAGTGGTAAAGTGTGAGCAGTCCTAAGGCCAACAAAAATTAGATCAGCAAAAAATTGGAGGAGTAGTTTGGGGGAAGACCACCCGAAGGCTGACAGGTCTAACAACGATTTAACTCTTAAAGGTGCATGTGGGATTGAAAGGGTTAAAGCTTTTGTATATTTTCGTTTGAACTCACAAGTCAAACCTGTCCTCTAAATCCAATTTTGAATTTTTCAGATAGGGTGGATTAGGGCTGAAAGTTCTCTTATTAACCATCTTGAAACTGGTGAGTCAGCTTTAAAGTCAGAGTTTAGCCCTGTAAAAATAAAATTTTGACAGCCGTGGATGGCCAATCCCCAACGGTCACATACCCACCCCCTGGGTATGTGCCACTTAAAAATCAAAATCCTGAAACCTACTATGTTGTGGTTATCTCTGCAACACGGAGTTAAACCATAGGCAGTGTCACCACACTTGACGTCTGCCTATGCTAAATCCCGTAGCATGGGGCCACACTTAACCCGCGATGCAAGTTTACTAGGCTTATCATCACAGTGTAAACATATGCTCTTGAGTATTATCTGAACCAAAGAGCCTGAAGTCTTACAGTATAAGCCTCATACTTTTTAACTTGAACGCATGGGGCATGAAACCCCAATAGGCTGAACAGTGCCACTGACTATGGGCCTGATTATGATGTCGGGCGACTTACATCCGCCTGACACCGACGCGGAAGCCTGACCACCCAACTGGGAGTCAGACGTCCTGCTGGCCGCATTAGGATGCGACTGCCTGCATGGCGATCGCAATGTGTATATTTTGTATTACGGCATGTGATGCAGCACATGCCGCAATACAAAAAAAACACATTTCAAACATCCCTGCACTATGTGGCAGACACCATGCGGTGCCTGCCACATGGTGCAGAGATGTTTAGGGGGCAGGGCCCATAGTGGATGGCCAGGGGGCAAGGGGTCCCACTAGGGGTCCCCAAAGTCCCTTTCCGCCTGCCTTTTCATGGCGGGTTAACTATAGGAGCTTGCCTCCTGCCAGATGCGCATGATTCACGAACCACCCTTAACTAGTTTAAGAAGAGTGATTGTATTCTCATGTTTTTCTGAATGAAGGGGCCTATTACGATGGCGGTCGGGAAACCACCCCGACCGCCATGGTAGCGGGAAAAGACCACCCGCATGTACCGCGACATCACCGCCGGTCGAATTACAATGACCCGCGGTCGAAATCCGACTGCGGCGGTCTGATCGCGGGCATTAACATTGCGGCGGTTGCTGCTGCCAGCAGCACCGCCGCGATGCCGAAATGAGCATGTCCTGCATTTCCCTGCACTGCGTGGCAGGCACTGCACAGTGCCTGCCACCTGGTACAGCGAAATGTAGGGGGGGACCATGGGTACCCCCCAGTGCACCCCCCCAACACATTGGGGGCCCGCAACGGGCCCCCGGAAGACAATCACCGCATGCCTTTCCATGGCGGTTTGACCGTTGAGGAAAGGCTGGCTACCGCCGGCATCATAATCCTACCGGCGGAGCCTGCTCTGCACCGCCACCATTATCCCGGTCCTTCTCCGTCCGCCAGGCAGGAGTGCGGATAGCAACCGGCGGTAAAGCGGCGGTCGGAATTTCCCACCGCCGCGGTCACCACCGCCATCCTAATATGACCGGCGGTTTTCTTGGTTGTGATGGCGGGCAGATGTCCACCGCCGGTACAGTGGGCGTCACCGCCGGCCTGGCGGTGGAATCCGACCGCCCTCGTAATAGACCCCAAAGTTATGTGCCTGCTCACGTGTGCAGTGTTATTTTAGCAGTGGTTTGCCGTGCTTCACTTTATAGCATTGGTATACATCACACCAAATGAAAAGGTTTTTACATATGCCCTAGTCTGATATCGATAGGTGGCTGATGCCAGTCGGTAGCCGCTACCATAGGGCACCCCCCCTCCACGCCCTACTGGCACAGGCTACCATTAAAGTTGATTATTTTAAAAGTGACACTCACGGTCCTGCACTAAAGTAACTTTTTGGTGCATCTGTTATTGTTCCGAGGTTTCCCCCAGTAAGAATTCCAATAAAGGTGAGAGCCGCTGGACTCATATCTATGCATGGTATGAATGTGTAGACAGGCAGGGATGCTAACAGCCCTGACGAAGGCCTCACATCCGACTGGGCTTTAAATTTTGGCCAAAACATTTTGACGTTTACAAGGGTAATTGAGTCATTGACACTTAGATAGACCTCACAACCTGTTTTTATCTGTGTCTATGGTGCCCAACTAATAAAAGGAAAGCTCCCTGGGTATATTTACTCTGAGACACTTTTACTACTGTCTCTCTGGTTCCCTGCTTTAAATCCAGTAACGATTTATATAAGAACTCCCAATTTTGGTAGAGTCCACCCTGGTGGTATCATCCTACCAGGGTGTGGATAGGAGCAGATGATGAAGCGTGCTAGTATATTGTGGGTGAGGCGTCTACTGCAAAATCTTTGAATTTCCCCCAGCACCTTTTCTTTAAATTCTGCCTAGTTGCCCGTATGTGTATGTGAGTGTGCTACGGAGGATGCAACTAGGTCTCCTACCCTCTTGCTCTCTCTCTGTGAAGCAAAACATAAAAAGGAGACAATGAAAATGTGAGTGCACATATTCTTAATGCTAAAACATTTGGAACAGAATCAAAAAAGGCACTATGAATATGATTTTAAGCTGTGCTTGGCCAGTTTCTCTTACATTATTCAATTTATTTCCAGTTATTTGGAATTAGGAACTGTGCGATAAGACTGAGGAGTGAAAAGTGAAGAATGTGGAGTCTGCAGTGTGCACAAACAAGAGTAGTGCAAGAATTGTGAAGTGATGAGTGGATGGATGGACAGATGGATGGACGGACGGACATACGGATGGATACTGAGTCAGAAGTGTATAGTGTGAAGTCTGGAGCTGTAGCCAGGAGAGTTGAGTCATGCATTGAGTGGAGTCAGAAGCCTCAAGTGTATCACATTTGTTCCTTTGTGGCCGAGCATGGACATGTCTCCCAGTGTAAGAGTGGTCTGTGAACCCGCTGCAGGTTCTCCACAATGGAGTCTGATTGACTTCCAACCGGCTCTGCTGAATTCGGAGAGCACCAAAATGTACCGCTATCCATATTTGAGGAGTGGTCTGTAGGAGTATCTCATACATAAGTAAGGTGTTACACAAATATTCCGTCCTAAATATTGTACATTTGGTGCAGATGTTCTATTATCAATTACAATGGGGTGACATTTTTGTAAATGGTGTTTAAGCCATAATATTTTTGCCCGACGATATTCTGACAGCGATATTCATCTTCCCATGCCATTGGAGCGTAAGGATTGTCTGCATAACCAAGCGACAGGGAGTCTAATAGCAGGTAGCAACTGGGGAATGTAGAAGGCTACAGCCCTTTTCATCTATAGCATAAGGACAGAAGGATATTTATTCTTGCCATGTACAACATATTCAGCCCCTCTATATGTGGGACCCCTTTATTAGTCTTGAGTGTATGCCATGTGACGGTGCTTATGTGTGGTATGCTAACGGGCCGTGTGCTGATCAACCTGTGCCCTCTGAGAGTAAATATACAAGTGGATACAAATTAGCAGCTCCTTAAATCAGGGTTAAGGCCTTTCTGGTTTCTCTGTCTTGGAGCAGGCCTGGGGACCTTGCCATAGACACCCCATTGCAACTCACCCCTTGTTTGGCGGGAATTGATTTGATCCAATTCCCTGATCTGCTCAGAAACAACTCAGTATTGCTTGGCATGTCTGGTCCATTCCAAGCTGCTCCCTTTTAAGCATGCTGCTTTTCCCACCAAAGCTGGAGGAAGCTTAGAGAGGGAGTCTGTCCCCCTGCCTGCAAGAAGTGTGGCTGACCTGCAGATTGAGGAGGTAGGGTGTCTGTTCAAGAACTAGACGGTGCGGGGCGTGGCTAGCGGCCGATGGAAATGGTCGCTTGCTGAAGCGGCTCCACAGCCCACGCCGTATAAATCCGCACAAATATCCGCAGAAAGCACCGAAACTTCCCCATCAAAAAAGGGAACGTTTCCCACACCAGTCCACATCGGAGGAATCGCTTCGAGGCAAGTAGAGAGGACCGGAGCGACATATGGAGAGCGACCCAGTGGAGATCAAAATGGCGGCCCAGAACGAACGGCTCGGGCAGCGGCGGGGATGATCTCCACACCGAGCCCGCCTTGAACTACGCAGGGACTGGCTGGAAGAACAGACAGCGGCGGCCCCCGCGGCTTCTTTCCTGATCGGCACTGGACAGTGCCCGCCGGATTCGGGAGCGCGACGTGTGGGCAGCGGGAGGAACCGGCCGTGAGTGAATCTGCCGTCCGAGACCTGCCCGATCGAGATCCCTGGCCGGGGGCCTCTCCGGGATACTGCGGGGCTGAGTCGAGCAGTGGGGAGCCTCCGGTGGTATCAGGTGAGGAGTTGCGGGCTGGGAGTAGCGGCAGGCTGAAGAGCGCGCCAGCCAACCGGACTGAGACTTAAACGGCCAGTGGGGAAGCAAAATCGAGCCCCCGGCCTTGCGGCCTAACATCGGGGGGCGGCTCATGTGATGCGGACCTTGTGAGCGGTTGCATCCGACGCGGCCCCGCAAAAGAATACACCTGCTCACAGCCCCGCTCTCTCACTGGTGCCCTGGACCGCGGGCGCAGCATCTGGCCCCCCAGGCGAGACAAGAGCATCCAAGTGGCCCACAGCAACACAGCCCCAGCAGGAACACAGAAATACCTGAACGGCCAGGAGGGAAGCAAAATCGAGCCCCCGGCCTTGCGGCCTAACATCGGGGGCCGGCTCCTGTAAGGCGGACCCTGTGAGCGGCTGCGTCCAGCGCGGCCCCGCAAAGGAGGGCACCTGCCCCAGACCCCGCTTTCTTCCTGGTGCCCCGGTCCGCGGGCGAAGCATCTGGCCCCCCAGGCGAGATAATAGCATCCGAGTGGCCCACAGCAACAAAGCCCCAGCAGGACAATAGAAACACCATTATCGCCTGCGGCCGTGTCCGGTCCTGGACCGGCCTCCTCCCACCTGGCTCTGATTACCACGGACCCCAGTGTAGCAAGCCCTAACATCTCCGGGGCCCACTGACAGGGGTGCACCAACGCTCAACCCACGCACCTAATAACTATAGATAGGAGTCGCGGAGGGGGACCGTCGCGAGGGCCCCGATTGGCCTCCTAACCTAAAGGATCCACCTGGAACATCGACAGGCCTCCCACGCACAGGTGACGGCTGAGACGGGGGTGGCCCCTCGAAGTCATCTCATGGCTAATACCAGAGGCCCCAAAATCCAGGTCCAGAAACAACTTGACAAGTTTGCCTGGACGAAGAAAAGTGAGGAGAGCAACATGGCACCTGGAGACGATCCTAAAGCATCCCAACCGCGTTCCCAGGCCAAATCTCCCACTCTGGAAGATATCATGGAGGCCATAGCAGGGGTGCGAACGTCCCTGGAATCGCGCATAGATTCCGTGAATGTAGAGGTGACCCTTTTGAGAGCAGACCTACGGAAGATGGACTCTCGAGTCCGAGAAGTTGAGACCACCACAACAACTCTGGTGACAGATACCTCAGCCCTTCAGACTCAAGTCACACAACTACAACACCAACAGAAAAGGATGGAGGAACTCCTCGACGACTATGAAGGGAGGGCCAGAAGGAATAACATCCGCATCCTTGGCATACCGGAACGAATGGAGGGACCCACAACTGACCTCTTCGTTGAGGATCTCATCCTCAATAAACTCCAACCCAAACGTCTCTCCAACTATTTCTCCATAGAGCGAGCCCACAGGGTTCCCGGCGGGCGCCCCAGGCCCGGGGCTCCTCCACGTCCGCTGATCGCGAGGGTTTTTAACTTTCGGGATAGAGATGTGATTTTACAAACTGCCAGAACCGGACCTCCTCTGAAATTAGACAATGCCAACATCACATTTTTCCCGGACTACACGGTCAAGGTGCAAGCCCAAAGACGAAGCTTCCCAGCCGTAAAGAAAGCCCTCCGTGATAAAAATATCAAGTATTCCATGTTATTCCCGGCCAAGCTCCGAATAGAATCCGAAGGTAAAACCTGGTTCTTTCTGTCCCCGGAGGAGGCCTGGGACTGGATAGAAGGCTGGCGCAGAGCGGGCAAGCACTTAGATGGACGGAACAATGGAAGCGCCGGTGGAGGCAGACGTCAAGCTCCTGTCACGGGAGAGGGACAATTAGAGGGAGATCAGGAGGACGCGCACTGACTCAATCTACATGGCTGCATGGCCTCCCATGAAAGATTGATCTACACCCACTGAACCGAGACCCGCAACGCTAAGAACGACCTAATAAGACTACAACAACTCAACTATCAGCGGAGGGACTTCCGAAGCCCAGCGAACTGGGGCTAATTGGACACCGTCATTAAAGCTCCTATAGGACTGGACTATAATGCTAGTCATTAATAAAATAACACTGAAGCGAGAGGGACGGCGAGGACTGGCTGCGGTTAGCCAGGCACCTCACGAATGGGAGGGAGGGCGACAGGCACTCTGCCTTGTTGGGAAGTGGATAGTTCAAATCCACTGGCAGGGGGGCAGGGAGGGGGATACAGGGGGGGGAGAGGGGGGTTAGTTGGGGTTTTAATGGTTTGGTTTTGTTGCACAACACACACAACGCAGTGGGGTATCTCAGGCTTACGATGATACAAAACAACGTCTGTGGGCCGTCAGTAGCTATAAGAAGGGAGGGATCTCCCAACGCAACTAGGTCACATGCATCTCCCTATCCTTAAATCCGCGATCACAAGCTCCAACTCTTGGCTAAGAGCTCCATACTTATCGCCCCGAACTATTCGACATGGCTCACACAACACATAGGAAACTATCCATACTGACGTGGAACGTTAATGGACTGGGGAGCAAGATCAAAAGGGGGATAGTCCTGCAATATCTTAAACGACATTCACCAGATCTGGTGTTACTACAGGAAACCCATCTCATGGGCAACAGCTGCAAAG
This sequence comes from Calotriton arnoldi, assembly GCA_963921515.1. Taxonomy (NCBI): domain Eukaryota; kingdom Metazoa; phylum Chordata; class Amphibia; order Caudata; family Salamandridae; genus Calotriton; species Calotriton arnoldi. The sequence continues at coordinate 82,549 of CAWUFW010015214.1, read as the reverse complement.
CACTCCACCGATGGGGTTACAAACTTGTGGCCCACGCTGGCTTTACATCTGGCTCTAGAGGCACTGGGATCCTTATGCGTAAGAACTTAGCTCTTACTCCTACTCGTGTCCGGACCGACCCGCAGGGCCGGTTCGCAGTACTGGAGGCCACCTGGGAGGGGAAACATCTCAACATAATCTCAGCCTATCTCCCACCAGCTCTGGGCAAAATGGCACTACAAGAACTGGGACAGGTACTCATAGCTCTCCCTCTGGGCACGCTGGTTCTAGGTGGAGACTTTAACATGACTATGGACGACACGGTTGACAGACACCCCCATAAAATTTCTCCCAGACGGCCCACACCCCTGGCAAACTTTGCCCATGCCATGGGACTTACAGATATGTGGCGGTCACTGAACCCAGAGCAAACCCACTTCACGCACTATTCTAATGCACACAATAGCATGTCTCGGATTGACTATTTTTTTACCCTCCTCTCCGACGTAGGGAATTTTCGATGTCTTCAGCGACTCCCTAGGGGAATATCCGACCATTCTCCCCTTGTAGTGGACCTCACCTTTCATCGACACGTGGCCCGGGGACCCATAATTATTAACCCATGGCTGCTCACTATTCCTGACATCAAAGAAGACCTAGCCGCCCACACAGATCACTACTTTACTGAGAATCTCGGATCGGTGGACTCAGCGAATACCATATGGGAGGCTTATAAGGCGGTCATCAAGGGCCGGGCACTGGGTTTGAAAATAGGGTACCTTCGGAACCAAAATAAACAGCTGCACCAGATGGAGAGCGAATTGCTCCTTTTGGAAGCGGAACATAATACCTCCCCTACTGTTGAAACAGCCCACAAACTCCGTAATAAACAACTAGAGTACAAGGAACTAGCAAGAGAGAAACGTATTCTAGAGAGAGAACCGGTGGTATAGGTGATAGGGTACAGGCGCACTAGGTGGTTTCACTCATTATTTATAAGGTTCCAAATAATGGCGGTGCTGAAGGGTTAGGGAGAACCACCCGCCTCCCCAGGTTCCTGATAAGGCTACAAAGCCACAAGACAACGTACTTAGTATACCCCAGCACACGTATATAATTAAAAATTGTTATTTTTCAATCATTGATCACATATGAGCAATAGAAGCGTTTTGTTGATTTTCTCCTTCTTTAATCAGTCTTCCAAGTTTATTTTTCAATACGTAAAACGTTCCCAAGCCAACACGTGTTTCGTCGCCTCAGTAAGATTGTACATGCGACTTGTTCACGGCTAGGTAAAAAATATAATAATATGAAAACTCACATTACTTTAAATCAGCATCCCTTTGTTCCGATATAAACAAATGTGCTCCCAGGGAAACAAACCCCAATAAAAACGTGCTTGTGTATACATGTAATAATTTAGTGACATTACAATTTCTGTGTAACACACTACATAAAATTTATAAAATATTCTACAGTTACTGTTTAAATTTTTTTTTTTAACTATATAAAACAAACAAAGCAGTGCACGTGACAATGGTAAGTTATGTGATGCAATGTAATACTATATGTATCCTTGTCATAAGCCAATACCATCAACTTTTAGTGTCACCCAGTGACAAAACGTGACTAAACACCACCAAGAAGTCCCACATATTGGGACTAATACATCTCAAAGTAAAATTAAAAGAAATATATCTCCAAGTGAGATAAGCCAACCTGAACGGTTTCACTGTATCTCAGTCTGTGAACAAAACACATAAAAAATACATATGTCATTCACTAGTTTCAAAAAGATCCACAAGACCACACAAAATATAATGCCTCGTATAGATATCCTATAGAATCAGCCTATTTATACGTACTTTCAATGTGGCGAAAATTCCAGGCCACATAAGCCTTTGGCGTGGGGTAAACTTCAAAGTGTCAATACATTATCAAAGGCTTATGTGGCCTGGAATTTTCGCCACATTGAAAGTACGTATAAATAGGCTGATTCTATAGGATATCTATACGAGGCATTATATTTTGTGTGGTCTTGTGGATCTTTTGAAACTAGTGAATGACATATGTATTTTTTATGTGTTTTGTTCACAGACTGAGATACAGTGAAACCGTTCAGGTTGGCTTATCTCACTTGGAGATATATTTCTTTAATTTTACTTTGAGATGTATTAGTCCCAATATGTGGGACTTCTTGGTGGTGTTTAGTCACGTTTTGTCACTGGGTGACACTAAAAGTTGATGGTATTGGCTTATGACAAGGATACATATAGTATTACATTGCATCACATAACTTACCATTGTCACGTGCACTGCTTTGTTTGTTTTATATAGTTAAGAAAAAAATTTAAACAGTAACTGTAGAATATTTTATAAATTTTATGTAGTGTGTTACACAGAAATTGTAATGTCACTAAATTATTACATGTATACACAAGCACGTTTTTATTGGGGTTTGTTTCCCCTGGGAGCACATTTGTTTATATCGGAACAAAGGGATGCTGATTTAAAGTAATGTGAGTTTTCATATTATTATATTTTTACCTAGCCGTGAACAAGTCGCATGTACAATCTTACTGAGGCGACGAAACACGTGTTGGCTTGGGAACGTTTTACGTATTGAAAAATAAACTTGGAAGACTGATTAAAGAAGGAGAAAATCAACAAAACGCTTCTATTGCTCATATGTGATCAATGATTGAAAAATAACAATTTTTAATTATATACGTGTGCTGGGGTATACTAACTAGCAAGAGAGAAAGCCCAAGCAAGGCTGCTTCAGACTAGACACAGAGTTTATGAGTACGGTGAAAGGGCTGGAAAAATGCTGGCTTGGCTAGAGAAACGAGATCAAGAATCGCGGTGGGTCCCGGAAATCATACTAGAAGATGGGAAGACGGTGACAGATCCTCAAGAGGTAGCAGATACGTTTGCGAACCACCTGGAAGATATATACACCTCTAAAACCTCATATTCATTTGAGGAATCCCGCCAGCTTTTAGAGGAAATGGCCCTGCCTCGGCTATCAGATGTTGACAGGGAAGCCTTGGATGCTGATATCACGGCAGAAGAGGTTTGTGGAGCTATTTTTGCTATAAACTCAGGAAAAGCGATGGGACCCAATGGGATTCCCATTGAATTCCTGAAAGGGTTGGCTTTTAAGGTTGCTCCTCACCTCAAAAACATGTATGAGGAGAGTAGAGAGAGAGCGGGCTCCTTCCCTTAGACCAAAGGCTAGCTAATATTGTGGTCATCCGCAAACCTGGCAAACCAGGGACGACCTGTGGGTCATACCGACCTATCTCACTAATTAGTTCGGAGGCTAAGGTGCTGGCCAAACTTCTAGCATCCCGACTAGCAGCTGTGCTCCCATCTTTGGTCCATGAGGACCCATCAGGCTTTATACCAGGTTGAAATACCGCCCTCAATATTCGACGGGTCCACAACGTTTTGGGTCGACAGCCTTACCTGCGTGAAAACGCGGTCATACTGTCTTTAGATGCCACCATGGCTTTTGATTCGATAGAGTGGCCGTACCTGTTCGAGGTGTTAACTCGACTGGGCTTTGGCCCCAACTTTAGACGGTGGGTGACACTACTATACACGGATCTGCTGGGACAGGTTAGGGTAAACAATCACACCTCCCGCACATTCGCCTTGCATAGAGGTACCAGACAGGGCTGTCCCTTATCCCCCTTATAGTTTGCCCTTACTCTTGAACCGTTAGTCCACTGGATAAGACGGGATGTTGTAATAAGGGGACTAAAATGGAGTGAGGACATAGAAGACAAAATTTCACTATATGCTGATGACATCCTTATATATCTGGCATCCCCCCGAACTTCCCTAAACAGACTGTTTAATGTTATCACGAACTTTGGCAAATATGCAGGCTATTCTATCAACTGGTCAAAATCAGTATTATATGTGCTTCACGGCCCTCCACCTCGCCTGCCTGGTGGTTACTCAATCCAGTGCACATCGACAGGATTTAAATATCTGGGCATCTTCATTACGTCCGATCCCAAATTGTTTTATGAACGCAATCTCCTGGGCCCCTTAAAGAGGCTTCAGGATGATGTGCGACACTGGCGATCGCTGCCCCTGTCTCTCCTTGGCAGGGCGGCTCTATTTAAAATGCTCTCTTTGCCCAGATTTTTGTATGTCCTTCAGAATAACCCCTTCCCCGTAACGAATAATTACTTCACCGCCATAGAGAGTGAGCTCCGCACCCTACTCTGGGACGGGAAAGCCCCGCGGATCGCTCTCCAGAAACTCACCAAGAGCTGGTACGACGGAGGAATTGCCCTTCCAGATCTCCGCCTTTACTACTGGGCCTCCCAATTGGTACCAGTTAACCAATGGATCCATGGCCCCCCAACAAACCCGGCCTTTCACTTAGAAAAATACCAAACAGGCCGAGAAGGATATATGGGAGCCCTCTAAAGCAAAATCCGCAAGGGCCGCTACCTAGGACCCATGTCGCAAACAGTGGCGGTTTGGCATAAGGCTAACAAACGTCTAGGGTGGGCGGATAAATTCACCAAGGCTACTCCTTTGTGGTCTTCGCAAAGATTGGGGTCGCTCTGCTTTCATAAAGGGTTTGATAGATGGGATACTATCGGAATCACTACTTTGGGGGACCTAGTGGCTAAAGGGGAACTCCTCATGTTTAAAGACTTGCAAACCAAACACACACTCGCACGAGGAGAGATCTTCCGATACTTACAAATCCGACACGCCATTCTTACCACTATCCCTGACCTCTCTTCCTTACCTGACGCCTCCCCTTTAGAAGACCGATTACTTATTGACCCACTTTTGACCAAAGCTGTATCTTGCACATACTGTAAACTCTGCAATAATTTACCAGATACCCTTCAGGCTCTGAGAACTCGTTGGTAGGCAGACTTAGGGGAATTGGACGATGACGACTGGCAGGCCGCCTTAATGTCCCCCAGGGAAACAGCCGTGAACCATCGTTTCCGCCTCATACAATTAAAAATACTCCATAGGACATATCTTTCGGGCATCCTATTGGCGAAAATAGGTAACAGGAGTGAGGCATTATGCCTGAGGGGATGCAGACAAGACGGCTCCTTTTACCACATCCTCTGGGACTGTCCTCTCATTCGCCCTTTTTGGGAAAGAACCACTACTAAGATGAAAGATACGCTGGGCAAACACATTCATCTGTCGCCAAAAATAGGGATCCTAAATATATGGCAACCTACCGACCTCACGGAAATCGAACAGCAATGGGTGGCGTTGGGATACCTATTGGTAAAAAGGGCCGTGGCCATGTCCTGGGGATCCAGCACACCACCACTCACGATAGGTTGGGTAGCAGAAATGGACAAATGCATGATCATGGAGAAGGAGGTTTACAAGAGAAGGGGCTGCCCTAAGAAGTGGGATAAAAAATGGGGAGGATGGAACGCTTATCGGGGGGAAATTTGTACCTCTCCCACGGAAGAGATGGCAATGAGACGAACAAGTATTGAGAACCCGTAATGCCTTAATGTGTGATGTATTTGACATTGACGTAATGTGCTGTTTTAATCATATACCTTATGATCGTATCGATATGTGGATATCGTGCCTTATATTCAATAAAAAGTTTAAAAAGAACTAGACGGTGCTTCATAATTGTGAACTATTCAGCCAGTTTGTTTCCATCTAACCAATTGTTACCATGTACAATGTTTCCCAATCTGAACAGTGGTGGCTGGTGACATTTGAAAGTGGTGGGGCATAAAATTATTGGCATACTGCACCGCAGCGAGCGAGCGTAGCGAGCGAGCCCGAACAACCTAAGAAGGGTTCGGGGGGGAACATTTTGAAAAAAGAGTGGACAAATGGTGCATTTTCAAGCAAATTTGAGAAAGCAGGAAGGTTAATAAAGCAATTGTGAAAGTGCAGTTATTACATTAATAAAGAGATGTCATATAACATAGGTAGCTGCTTATTCAAGCTTTCTTTCACCCCATAGTCCAGCAGGGTCTTGATACAAGACAGATAAGAGAAAAAGCAGTGTGGTCCTCGACCAGGAAGACACTCATATTTTGTTGGTAAGAAGTCAAAGGATTGGTCAAATTGAAAACCTGAAATGCAATATGCAATCAAACAATTTGCAAGTACATCTCATCTATGTTCAACAAGCCATGTTTTACCCATGATTGGAATTGTGAATCACCAAATAAACTGAGCCACTGCAATCAAAAGCAGAGGGCCTCCTCAAAAAGTATGCCCTTAAGAGAGTTCTCTCATCTCATGTCCTCTCTATATTTTCTCTGGAAGTTGAAAAAGGCAAACATTAACCTGTTATTTATACATCAACTTTGACAAACCTACTTTAGATAGAACATTTTGATATACAATTGTCATTACTGAATCATTATTGGTTTGTGGACCACGGAAGGATGAAAGGCTGAGTCGACACTGACAGTGTTACAACCTACAAACTTCAGGTGGCACAGAGATCTTAACAGTGAGCTCAAAATGCCGAGCTATCTTACAAGCAATTGCAGCGATACCTCTGACCTCTGCAATGGTGGGTTTACACTGAGGGGATAATGCTGGGGTTTTGGGCTGCACACAGAGCAGAGAAGTAAAATAGAGGCAGCCTGATTCACACAGCTGTTTGGAAATCCAGGAGTAAGCTGGGAGTAACACACAAATGCACTCATACATAGATTTGTGAATTAAGTGCATAGGAGAGAGTGGCCAAGGATAGTGTGAGAAGTAGACAGCAAGGGCCTGAAGGAGTATTCTGGAGTAAAGGGAACTGAGAATGCTTGAAAAGAATTCTAGGAGACCTGCGTTAGTCAGTGAGAATTGTAATGTGAGGCCAAAGACAGAGCTGAAGGCAAAGGCCGAATGATTGTTGTCGGTCCATGCAGGGTTTTTCTACGTAGACCAGACTCCAGGCAACAGTCACAGGATAGACCTGGTTTTCAACACAAGTGGGTGGATGCTTTGCTTGTGAAAACAATAAGCGTTTTAAAGAGCCTGGTTTTTAAGCTCATTCTGAAACATGCCGAAAATGTGCCCTTTCTTCTCACTAGAACTCGCATAATGTCCTTCAGTAATTGCTTAGAGGTGATTCGGTTTGCATTCTAGCTCCATGTGGCAAGTGTAATGTTTCATATATTACAACTAACTGATACAGGCTGAAACACGTTTCTCAGAGTAGTCTCCATGTGCACCAGTATGTCTGTTCTCATGAGGCACATTGCAGGTACAGTAATTCATCCATCAAACATCATTCCACAGTATCCCCCAAGCTGGCAGCAAACAACATGCTTTAAAGTGAGTGCTATGAGGAGGCACTTTAGGTTCTAAGCAAGTGCCCAGAAGCAGCAATGGGGCATGGTGTAATGCTCTAAGGAAACCTGCAGCACAAAAAGGTGAGATTTTTTGGGTGAGGAGCACTCGTGTATTTTAAATTCACAGTGTAAGTGTGGAGGGGGGAAGCTCAGGGGTGACATTAGAAGGCTTAGGTCGAAATACAGATCGTGAGGGGTCTGTGTGTTGAGGGGAGGCTGAAATACGGCAGACTGGGAAGGACAGGCATTGTCTAGATGCCGGTGCAGCTTCTGTTAGATTATGAGATATCATTCTTAGTCATTCCCCAGTTTAGGCTGCTTTCTGGAACATTTCCTATTTGTTGCCGCTCGGTGCCTCCATTTTCCATGTGCTCCCTCACTGCTCCATGAGCTCATCCTGTTTTTAGAATGCGGTTTATGTTGCTTTAACAGGGAGCAGAAGAGATATCCAGGATCAGCCTATTGTGAGTACTTGCAGTGTGTGATGAGAAGCCTCCAGCACGACGGTGCACACAGCAGTGGGATCTATTTTGTGGTGGGTGGTGTGTTGCTGCTATAAGCTGTGAATGTCACCCATTGAAGTGATACATTTCATTTTTTCCCTATCCAGCGTGTGGGGTGTGAGAAACGGAGCTATGCATGTGTGTAAACACACATACGTGTGCACACCCACGTCTGTGGGGTTCGCTGTGTGCCTTTGGAATGTAGTGTTTTGACATGTATGCCTTCATATGGGGGTTTTGCCACTGTAAATTGTTTGCAGTTGTAAATCGCCTGATACTGACGTAGTCATTTTAGTGCACATATATGAAGTTGTGTGGGTTGGCATGCTGCTGAAATGGAGCCCTAGTATTTTGTTGTTCAGATCATTGGGGCTATACCATACTGTTGGGGTGCGTCAAAGATACAGGTTCCCGATGCATTGTTTAAAATTTTTTTTTTAAAAGAGCACATTCCAAATATGGCTGTCTTGCAACTGAGCACCACGATGCCCAATATGTTCCTTTTCGGTGAGTCTGACAAATCTAAAGGCAAACTTGAAGAATGCTTGTATTTATTTATACATTTAGTGGTTTTTACTGCTTGAAAACATTAACACTATATTTTAAGAAGTCTAAAATGTCCATATTTATAAAAATGTAATCGCTGAATATAGTGCATGGCCATTGTGCTTTAAGCAACAGCAAATTTTTTTAGTACATTAAATCTTATTTTATCAGTAAAAGTGTAAATATAGATATGCAAGCAACGAGAAGGCTTCATGAAACAGTTATATCTGAGTATGTACTTTATATGTGTAAACATCACTTGGCAGTTAATAATGTCTTAATCATTGTGTAGTTCTGGACAAGATATAGGACACGTTTGTGCCTGCCGAAATCTTTATTTCCTTTAAACTAGTACTGAGACCACCCTGTTTGAGACACTGACTGTGGAGACTGAGGACTAGTGTTCGATTATCATATGCCCATCCCAGAATGGCTCAATCCACTGCTTTCTTTCAGCACATTTCCAGCGTTTTTCGGATACATTGCATGGAACAAGTTTGTGGCATAAAAAGGCAGCTCTGTGACTGTGATGGCAATCACTGAAACTGTCATAGAAGATTAAGGAAGCAGGCATACTGATAAATATGTGGAAAGGATCAAAATAGTACAGATGAAGACATGTATATAAAGAGTAAGAGAGAGTGAGTGAATAGTGAAAGTGAAGGAATGATAAATAATGACATGGGAGACAGAAAAAATACAGAGAACCAATGTGCTACAAAGAGATAAATGCATATTTATCAAGAGAGAATGGAGTATAGATACTGATACAGAGATTTTGTGGCATGGTAAAATGGCTGACCCTTTAAATCACAGTGAGCTATTGGGAGAGGTTTTGAAACCCCACGAAGTGATTGAAAGGAAGTAAGAGCTATAGATATAGGTCCAAAAAGACAGGTAAATATTTGTGTCTGTTAAAATACAGGTACCCTGAAACAGGAGGAAAATAAATCAAGATGTAGAAAGGCAAGTAGAGACTGGGAGATAAACAGAGATAAAGAAAAAAGTTAGGGAGATGGATAGAAAGCAAGGTGGGGGAAAGGCATGGAGACAAAAGAGAGACAAACCGTAGACAGAAAGACGGACAGAAAAGGACAGTGGCAAGCATAGGGCTGTCAACATAAAGGTAGCTAGAAGCAAGGAAAGAAACACATGCAGAAAATACTCGGGAAAAGGTGCAGGTGAGGCAGCGAACAGTGCATATCAAATAATATATTTGTATATATATTAGGGTAAATGCAGGAGACACAGACCAGGCCTAAATATCCATGTTCCGAGTTGGTAAATAAAACAGCAACTTCAATGTAAAACGTCCAGTGACTGATCGTATCCACAATTGTTCATTAATTATAGGAAGCATCTCATTTACATTTCGTGAAAGTGTGTGCTTGCACCCCAGAGTGCATGCAAAAATTGATATTCCGGAAGTAAGCACAACGACGGAAGAAATGCGTTTTATGAAATGCTTCTGGGTGCAAGTGTGTCTGTGAATATCCAACTGAACAGAAACTAAATTTCACTTGATTAGAGGATGTATTGTAGCTACAAAAAATGTAAAGATTAAGGTTGTGTGCCGGCACTAGGCAAGAAAAATAATCATGCAGGCACTTTCTTAGAGAACTTGTATCGCTTCAGAAATGCGTTGATGTTTGAAATGCTGCGGGCCGCACCCACATTTTTAAAAGTTCTGAAAACTCAAAACCTGTCAGCATCGGAGAAACCAAATGCCTTATATGTATGTGCCATTTATTCAAACGAGCTGGTTTTCGTGTCCCACTCTCTCAATACCCAGAAACAACTACGAGAGAGAGCGAGTGAGAATGAGTGATAGCGAGTGAGAGAAACAGTTTTAGTGAGAGAATGTGTGTGTGTGTGTTTTTTATTATTATTCTAAAAGGCGACCTTGACAACATTCATAGTGGAAAGCTGGAACTTGTTTATTTAATTTAGCTTATTGTATGTAGCCGAACGCTTCCTATTAGTGCGAACTGCATAAAATCAGACATTGTAATATTAATAAAAGCACATAAAATACGATGATATAGGCAAAGACCGGATCTTGAAAGAGGAACCGAGTATTTATTCCCTGAATCAAAAGGGACAAATGCTGAAATTGATGCCCACCTTCGAATGGACATCAAACAGGGTGAAAGGTAAACAACAGGAACCTAAGCCGTAGGCAATAGATGCAAAAAGCCAACTTAAACAATACATACAATTCTTCAACTTAGAGAAATGAAGATTGATGGTTTGGCATTCCAATTCTGACAGTCGCGGCCCGCGCGCGGGGGGGGTGGTGCCGGGGGCCCGGGGGATTTTTGAAATAAAAAAAGAAAATAAATCCTACCTGAGCAGGCCAGGTCCGCCGTCCGCGCCGCCTCGGGTCCGACTCCGTTTGCGCATAGCCCCTCTCAGCCAATCCTGGCGCTGCTGGCAGCGCCAGGATTGGCTTAGGGCACGGTTACCTCTCGCCCGCCTGCCCATTAGGAGACCGAGGTTTGAGCCTTTGCTCAACCCTCGCTCTCCTAATGGGCATGCGTAAGCCAGTGCACACACAAGTGCGCATGACTGGGCACGGCGCGAAAATTCGGTGCCCTTCCCCACTCATGCGCACTTGTGCTGCAGTGCTGCCTGCTGCCCCTGGTCCCTCTGACAATCATGTCAGTCAACATGACGCAAGGACCGCCCACCCCTTCAGACTCTGAAGGGGGTGAGCGGTCCGACGTCATGCTGACTGACATGATTGTCAGTTCTCCTCGGCGTCTTTGAACTTAAGTAAACTGATTCAGTTTACTTAGGTTCAAAGACGCCGAGGGAGCTGGGGGCGGGGGGGCTACGCCCCAACGCCCCAATGGACGCACCGCCCCTGAATCTGAAAGAGAAATACATTCACCTTTGATTCTTGGGCTGAACTCAGAACCACTGGAGCAGTAATCACATCAAAGAACATGGTTTGCAGGTGTGGGAGTCGAACCCCAATAATCATCTGAACCCCTATATTTACCAAAGTTTTCGGCTTTAGAATCTTCAAATGATCTAGTGATTAGGCTCTACACGCCTCATCAGCGAATACAACAATTTAACAGAGTTAAACGAAATAAAAAACATTAGGCACATATTGTACTGAGTTCAAGATCAAAAATAGGCAGGAAGGATTTTTATTACAGAATAATCAAAAAGTGGTACAAAGGAGAATTAGCATAAATCTACATAAGGGTTCGAGGCAGTGGTACAGGAAATAATGCAAATCAAATAACCCGAATTAGACATTTTCTAAGCAAAATTCTCAGTACTAAACTCATAAAGAGTACTGACAGCATAACAGGACACCTACAAGGAAAATGTTAAAGTATCCTCGTCAATGACAAAAAGAGAATTGAAGCCCAAAATATTTACATTAGGCATCTCTGACAAAATGATGTAAAAAGAAGCCCAATATACAAGATCTCAGAAGGTTTTATAGCAAAACCACACAATCCATTAATAGATTCTGCAAAATTAGCATAGCATGATCATGGTTAGAGGCCAATTTAGCAAATCAGAAACAACAACTTAATAATTAAAGGCTATGCAATTATTTAAGCACTAACTGGTTTCTTAAGGTAAATCTTCCAATTTGTTCCTCCGCACTGGCACTTCTGAGATGTATAACACAAATGAAACATTGCTCATAAAACTCACACGGCTTCAGCGAAACTTCCTGCGGAAGTCCTTGAAAATGAAACTTTGGGTACATCAAGGAAGCCTCATTCGCAATACACGCTTTCTAACAAGATATTATACAACTAATGTATTGATGTCATCTGCTTGATTCTCCGTGGAACAAGGGGAGAGATGGCTTTGCAGTGGGACACTGATTAGGAGGGGGAATGAGCATCAAGTAAATTGAAGAGTACACAAGAAATAGCTTCCATTTTAAAAATAATGGTGTACCACACGAAAATGTGTCCTAACTATACAGAGCACGATCTAGACTTCTCTATGACCTAAACATTTTGTTTCAGGAGCAATCTCCTCAATACATCAGTTATGACTCTATGCATTATTAGAACTTAAACATTTTTTTAAAAATCACAGAAATTTGCACATTTTGAAAAAAGTTGTGGTACAGGTCTGGTGACTGCGTAACCCTAACTCAGGGTGCCCACTTGTTTCCGGAGGATGGTACTACCTGATTCATCTCACAGATGGACTCTACACATGAGTAGAGATTTATTTTTCAAAAGCTTAACTAGAAAGGGGCTGCTACTACCACAGCTAGATTTGAGGCACATCCTTTCCGTATGATCCTCTTGTTGAATATATAAAGACATACATTGGAGACAGAGTAAGTAAACGAGTATGGGAAAGGGTTGGATATAGTTCAGGATGGGGCTATGTGGAGAGATACAGTGTAAGACAGAGTAAGGGAAAGTCCTTATGGTATGGTTTGGGTAAAAGATAGCTCCTAATTTAGAGTTATGGTTGGATATACCAGTAGTATTAGGGTTAAGGGATGTCTGGGTTACATTTAGAAATTAGGATGAAACAAAGTCGAGCGAGCCTTTCGCTTTGCTTCTCATTTTTCACTTTTTTTCCTTTCTCTCTTCCTTTCACTTTTTGTATTTTTCATTAAAAGTAGGCATTCCCTATCTTAGTATTTTCTATATCAATGTGCCGGTAAAATAAATGTGGCATCAGACTAAAATTGTATGTTGCATTTCACATTGTCCAGCAGATTAAAGATGGTTATTGCTTTTCTATGCTGCACTAATCTACCAATTCTAATATGGTTAGCTGCTGCAGCTTTCATCACATGACACAGCGGCAGGGTCTGGGCTGGATTGCCAATTCAGGTATTTTGGCATTTCTTGTGGAATTACATGATAGAGGCTGCATTTAGGGCTGGATGGACTATCCTTCTGTTTCCTAAACACTTTTTTTGCTGCCTTTTAAGACTCTGCACACTTTGCCATGGCTAACCAGTGCTAAAGTGCTTGTGCTCTCTCCCTAAAACATGGTAGGATTGACTTAGACCCAATTGACACATTTACTTTACTTGTAAGTCCCTAGTAACGTGGTACCACACATACCCAGGGCCTGTAAATTAAGTGTTACTGGTAGGCCTGCAGCACTGATCGAGCCGCCACCTATGTCGCCCTTTAAACATGACTTGGGCTTACTTACCATCGTAGCCTGTTTGTGCAGTTTTAAACTTCCATTTTGACCTGGCAAAATAAAATTTTTGCCAGGCCTAATCCTTCTTTTTTAATAGATAAACATCACCCCTAGGGTAGTCCTTAAACAGCCCATATGGTAGGGTGCAGTGTAGTTAAAAAGTATGACATGTACTTTTAAGTTTTACATGTCCTGGTAGTGAAAAACCCTTAAATACATTTTTCACCAACGCAAGGCCTACCTCTCCCATAGGATGACATTGGGTTACCTTATTTCATTTAATAAAGGATAACTTTCAATTGGGAACAAGTACGAATGTCGAGTTTAGGTGTCCAAAGAATTGTAATTTGAAACCCTCTTTTATGGTAAAGTCTGAATTTAAGTCACAGTTCTGAAAATGCCACTTTTAGAAAGTTGTCATTTTCTTGTCCTATCCATTTGGTGCCTGCAGCCTGTATACTGGTTCTCCTGACTACACGTATTGATTCCAGACAGTGAGATAGGTGTTGGCAGGATGGGCCATCTCTGACTTGACAGTGGGGCGGAGATGTCACCTACCACACTTGCGCATCACAAACATTCTGACTCAGCACGCTCACTAAGGGCATGACGCTATGCTTTTGTGCCTCCAGACAAGCTATGGCCAGGGGAGGGAGGTAGGGAATTCCAAACATTTCTGGGGATGGAAACCTACAGATCCTTCTCCTACTTCAAAGCTGGCACCAGGTATAAATATTGGACCCTCAGACTCAACTCTTCAGTACACCTTTGGACTTTGCAAGAGGGTCTGCTACACTGTTGCCCTGCTTCCTGAGTGAGAAGGACCGTAACTGCATCTTGAATGCAGGACCACCAGAGGGACTCCAGGGGCTCGTTGTCTGGCCTCCTGTTCAGAGCCTCAGGGACAGAAAAGGCTCCTACCTCCTTGAACTCTGCAGCTGGACTCTGCCTGCTGTGAGTTTTACCCCCTCGAGCAGTGTCACCTCAGTCCTGGACCCTTAGAATTGGGCAAGAAGGTGCTCTCCCAGCCCAACTGTGGTCCTAGCAGAATGGACGCAACGTGACGCATCCCCTTGCAGCTCCACTATGGAACTGCAGCTGCACTATGCATCCCCAACACAGGACCCCAGAGTTCTTCAGAACTGCTGCTTCATGATGCCTTCTTGATTCAGGACCTCCCCTAGTAACCCCAGAACTCTTATGAACCAAAGCTGCATGACGCCTCCTTGATGCAGCACCTCGCATCGCAGCCCAAAGGCCATCGGAACTGCCGTTGTCTGATGCATTTTCCATGCGGGATCATGCAATGCTCTGCGACCCAGATTTAAGGTACTTTGTTCAACAGGTATACCCTGGCCCTTGTCTCCAGCCCGCACTACATCGCGGTCAGTCTGAACTTATGACTTTGTGCTGGTCTAGCGCGACCAGATAAGGCCCTTTGTGTTTCTAATCAATGTTTTCACTTAAATCTTTAAAATTGCATTTATCCGGTTCTGATAATTCGATTTTTATGATTTTTGTGTCAAATAATCTATTAATTTTTACTCTGTTTGTATAAATTGGTGTGGAATTTTTCTGGTGTTATGTCTTCACTTTATTGCAGTTTGTGTGCTGCATAAATACTTTATACATTGCCTCTAAGTTAAACCTGACTGCTTTTATGCCACGCTACCAGAGAGTTGAGCATGGTTAATTTGGGGTTCGCTGGTGTTTTACCCTGACACGAATTGCGGTTGCTGCTTGAGTAGGGTTTTACCCTCCTCAACCAGAAACCCAATTTTCTACGCACCCTTTACTATTTCCTCTGTGCTCTTCATCTCAAAATCTAGGCTTGATATGTGACTCTTTTCTCTCTCTTTCATCACTTGCATTGGCTCAACAGGCAGGCCCCCGTTGCCTTCAGTATTATAACCCTTGAAAACGTGTTTCTTTTGTCATATGTCTTGCCTTATTTCTGCTTTTGAACCCCCTTACAGCACACGTTCATTTGCATTTTTATTATCATATCTGTTCGTTTTTCAAGATATGATTTTAACTATATGATTATTAATCTACATGTATTCATAGTATAAAATGCTTTGTGGTAGGTTGGAAGTACATCAATAGTTATGTATTATATATTTAGACAGATTTATATTTTGAAAGAAACAATAGTTTCAGAGAAATGTGCAAGAGAATTAACGCTTCTTTTCACACCATACATCAAAATCATGAGGGTTTTTCAGCTTATGATAATGTTGAGAAATGTTAGATCCGAGCAAGGGCCTCTCATCTAGAGTGAAGATTCAGGCATTCTCAGATGGATCATGAAATTCATAACAACCTATGTGAAGGCTGCATACTGGGGCGTGCTGATGCCAGCTATCTGCTGCGCGAAAGTAGGGAGGGGTGATAAATTCCTCTCCATCAGCACGGTTCGCTGAGTTTTGCCCACTCCATGTTACGTATGTAACTCCACGGAATTCTGCAGAGTAAAACTCTGTGAGTTCAGCCCACCCCTACTGGAAAGAACAGAGACATTACAAAGACAGAAACCGGTCTCGCTTCTGTAAGCAGGATGCAGTCTATGACAACACTGAAATATGAGTGGATACGTCTGTGTATGTATGTGTGTGTGTGTGTGTTTGTGTATTGGTGTTGCTTTCACTACATTCACCCCAGCAAGTATGTGATCCATTGATGGTGTAGATTAAGCCACACCTCAATAAATCACACAGTCCAGGGGAAGAGTGTTGAATGGATGGGAAAGGGGATTTCGGGAAAGGTTTGACAAAGACAAACACTACACAAGGACAACATTCATCTGGGCAATGAGCAGCACATCATTCATCATCAATTTGTTGTGGAAGGAAATGAAGGAATGAGTATAACAGAGTACAGTTAAATGCATTGCAAACAGCCCTTATGCCCCTGAGACCCAAGTTATCAGATATCTAATTGTTCTGTCTTTTAGGTTGGGAGTGAACCCACCCACCCAGTTCTCCAAATATGATTGTTAAAAGAAAAATGATACTGTATTGCAAAATTAGGTGGTGCATTATCCTCGGGAATTTCTAGCCCTCACTTAGATGCCTGCCTGGACTGGTCTGATAGGTAAGCAGGAGTGTTGAGCTCAGCTTTCGCCTTTTGTTCGTGCAGGAGACTAGAAGGCCTGCAGATTATAAAACAAAAACTATACTTTAGAGTCAAGGAGAAGGATGGAAGGAAGGTAAGCTTCATTAGGAGTGTATCAAAAAGTCTCAGAGGCAGAGCAAAAAAAACAAGAGGGGACTCAAAGTTTCACTTTTGCCACAAGTGCAACACACACACACATACATCAGCATTTCAAAAATAAATGCACCTCTCCCCATTCCACATAGCTGAGTACTAGGCCTCAGACTCCTGGTTTACCTTTGAACTGCAGTCAGTAACTTCTTGCTTCTAGCTGTTGATGAGGTAGTCCCGCGGCTCCCACCCCGAGTTCTTCCATTCTTCTCCTGACTCTGAGTAACTCCCTCCCAGACCAGTCATCATGACCCAAGCAAGATAGACATTTAGTGCACTGCTGTTGAACAACAAGTAGAAAAACAGAAATGCAGTATTTGCATAGGTTTTTGTTTGTTAACTAAAGTGACTGTTCTGGTCTCTGAAGAACAGAAAAAAGGAGAGGACCCTACAAGTAAATCTGGCTAAGTGTGAAAGGGCCAATCAACATCAGGGAAAAAATGATTGCTCATCACTCAAGCCCCAAACATTACAAATCAATCATCCCAAGCAAGTTCCCACATTACAATTCAACACCCTCCCTCACTGTCTGCCACAACATGAATCATCAATCATCATTCACAATCACTCGATAATCAGATCACTCATTGGTGCAATGGTTACCTGTTTCAATTCAAGCACGGTGGTAGGTACACTTCACTATCTCCCCTTTGATGCAAGCAACAGATTGGAATTTGACAGTCTTGTAGATCAAATGATTGTCTGCGGTAGTCATCCTAGATGATGAAAAAAACAGATGGATCATAGGAGTGGAACATACAGGTTAATTAATCTATGCTAAGTAACTTTGTAAAGACCAATCAACTCCAGGGAAAAATGATCACCCACCACTCAAGCCCCAAACATTGCAAATCAATCATCTCAAGAAAGTTCCCACATTACAGTTCAACATCCTCCCTCACTGTCTGCCACCACATGAATCACCAATCATCATCACTCACCCAATCACTCACTCACTGTTGCAATAGTTGTAGTTACCTCTTAAAATCCAAGCACAGGTAGTTTAGGTATTAGGTATTCATCTTTGACGCAGGCATCACATTGGAATTTTGTATTGGCACACATGTAAATCAGCAATATTCTGCGGTAGACCTGCTAGTGCTAAGTGGTGCAAAAAGGGATAGGCAATAGGCATGCAAGGGGGAGCAGGCATTGTCTCCAAGGTCATGAAGGAATTGTGGAGGCTTCTTCAATGCACATTGATCCAACTGCAATCCGGCAATATATGTGAATAAAAAATGGCGGGCAGCATAAATCTGAAACAAAAAAAATAATGTTCCAAAAGCTAATTTTTTTTTTGCAAAGATAGAAATTAAACGAGAAATAACTAAAAAGTTCTATGGGGCACTGGTATATTAGTCTGGGAAGTAGAGTTTGTCCTCAAACTTAGGTGGTTTACCCAGAAGTTGTTCAGCTAATACACTTAATTCTGACCAATCATCCTCCTCCTCCTTATGTGCTGTTTCAGGAACGGTATGATTGTGTGGTATCAAATGTTGGTTTATTTTGAACATAGTCAATCTCTCCACATTTTGAGGTGAGAGACTGGCACTTCTTAATGTAACAACTGCACCAGCTGCACTGAAAACACACTCAGTAGACACACTGGCTATAGGACAAGCCAGATAATTTATTTCCAGCCTGCTGAGCTCTGGCCATTGGTGCAGCTTCCCATAACAATATATCAATGGATTTTGATCCACATAGACCCTTTTTGGATCATCCAGATACTCCTGGAACATCCTGTGGATCGTCATTGGTGCTGCCACTTGCTCAACCTCATTTGCAATCGCCTCTGCACTGGACTTAAGCCCTGCTGACTCAAACCAATACAATGCAGATGTTGGGTCCACTCCTTCTGTTGTTGTTGTTGCCTGTGTTCTGGTTGGTGGTGTTTTTGGCTGCTGTGAGAGAGGACTTCTCTCTCTAGAAGTTGAAGGCAGCACCCCAGAACTGAGGCGTGGGACAGATGTACTCTTTGGACGAAATTATGTCATGTTGCAGCCTTGTATTACCAGCCAAGCGAAGGATTAAACTCTCAACCAAGGCATGCACTTTTGTGTTTTCATTCACATCTGCGGGGCGAACCTTTCAGACACCTTTTTTACCTGGTCCTTTAGCAGATGCAACAACGGGATAGCTTGGCCATCGTACTGTCCTCCTTGCTAACTTCCCATATGAAAACCTCTAAAGGGAGTAGCATCTATGTCAGGCATTTGACTAGGCCCCATTTATATGCAACCATGGTCATAGCTTTCCCAACTGCATCCCCTCCTCTTAGAATGACACAGTCATTGATCTGTTTGTACTACTCAAAGAGACATTACAACATGTAATAGGTTGAGTTCCAAAGTGTTGGCACCTCCAGTATCAGGGCTTTAACTGATGCTCTATCACAATGCTGAATAATCTGCAACTGCTTCGGGCCTTTAAAAGAATGCTTGAAATGAGTACAGATTTTCTGTCGGTGGTCAGTATGTTGCTGACTATGTCTTCATCTTTAAGAAGGTTAATGCAATGGGCCAAACACAGAACCTTGAAATAGCCTCCGTCTGACATGGCCTTGACTATGTTCCTGCCATTGTCCGTGGCAACAAATCCAATTCTGAGACCTTTGGGTCACATTCATTCATACACTTGCTGTTAAATTTGTCCAAGATGTTTACAGCTGTATATGATTTCTCCATGGCGAACATATAATCAGTCGCCTGAAAACTGTTCCACATGTCTGTCGTCAGGTGGATAATGTGAACAACACTTTGCTGCAAAGCTTGTCCAACCAACTGCACCACATTGTGATGCAGCGCTGGAACAGCAACTCTGGCAAAATAGGTCCGACTTGGAACCTTCCATTTCGGGCAGATGTCTGCTACAAATTCTAAGAAGCCCTCTCCTTCCACAAAAGAAAAAGAAAAGAGGGCCAGCACTTATATTTTTGCCAGCTTCCCATTGTACAAACATGCAGTTGGGTGGTTCCGCTCGTAGCCCCTCCTGCCTAAACATGCGTGTAATAGTAGCCCTAATTTTCTTATTTTCTGGGGCCACTGACACAGGCGTCTTTCAAGAAGTAGATGGAGGTGGTAGACTCAAAGTACGTGGTGGTGGGAGACAGGGCTGCTTTGCGTGACGATGTGACCCTCTACTTCCTCATCATTACCTCCCACCATGATTAGACGTGTAGCTAATGTTCCTCAGCTCTCTTCACCACCACGACCACATTCAGCAATTCGTTTAAGGTGCTCCTCCCACTTGATTGTGAGGTGTTTTTTCATATGGGTCGTTTGGCCTCCAGTACCATAATGTGTACCAGGCTTACCTTGATGAACATTAATGTGGCAAATGCTGCATACTGCAATGTGCTCCCCCTCTTTGCTAACCGTATAAAAGTCCCAAACTGGGGAGAAATACTTTTTTACTGTGCCATTGCCAATACCTGAAGAAGATCTGGAGGTAGGTGGGCATGTCGTTGATTGCCTCTCTGCTTCTCCTCAGGTACGGGTTGGTGCAGGTCTCAGCTGGGGATTTGCCAATATGGGAGCTGGTGGCATTACCTCTGGAACATCCCTTGGAGCAGTTTGAATTGCAATGTCAGACTCCTCTGTGTCACCTTCCACAATGACCGCCTGGTCGTCGTCATCCTCCTCATCATCCCCTTCCATAAGTCTAAGTCTTACAGGAACTTTTATTTTCCCTTGCCTCTACTGTTGTCCCCTGGACTCTGCTGGGGTCCACTCCATATTATTATCATCATCATCAGAAGTGGTGCTTGGCGAAGATGGTGGAGTAGTACCCTTCCTTTTCCTTGTTGGAGGTCTGGGAGCCAATAATTCTAAAAGAGGAGGTTCTTGCTCTGAAGGAAGCTCAACCTCCTGTTTTGCTCCAACATCAGGAAAATGTACTATTGCTGGCTCCAGCTGCTGTCCACTTTGCTCTGTTTCCTGAAATTATTGTGTACTACTTTGTGAAAGGGACAAATCTAATTCAACATCACTACCCATCGGCGACAACATGATTGCAGTGACTGCCTCACTGACAGACTTTGTCCTGGGCTTAGGTTGGGGTGGTGCTGTTAGGCTTGCTGCTCTCAGCTTGCTCCCCAGAGTCCGGTGCGCCAAGCATATGACGTGGTGGTCCAAAAATGGCTTAGGGCGACATGCCACTGATGGGAAGCTGCTTCTTCTCACTGACCACCTTCTTGGAAGCATCTTTCAAAAAATTGAGGTTAGTGTGCACCTATGGCAGGCAGTGTGGTCCAGGGGGGAATGGAATAATAATCATCACCATTACACAAATTAATGATGCAAATGTCTATTCTAAAGTGCACCACAGTCAGGGCGTCCAAGAGAAATTAAAATGATATACCTAAAAAACTGAATGCTGTGCGCCTATGATGGGTGGATGGATGGATGATGGATGGACCGAGGCAAAACAGGAAAAATTAATTTACAATAAAAAAATTGAAAAAAATGTTAATTACTTTTTTTAAACTAAAATAAAAAATAAAATAAAAAAATAAACAAATGACAATAAAAACATGAAAATAAAAAACATTAACAATAAGTGAAGCTATCATCAAGCATATTATTAAACTGATATCTCATCCTTCTCATCCTATGGCAAAGACACACTGGCTGGACGCACAAAATGGCTGCCAGCCAGTGCCACATAGTCAACAACAACACTGAGCAAGAAGGCATGGAGAACAGAGAAGACATGCAGGCCTATGGCAAAGGCACATTGGCTGCCTACACAAAATGGCCACCAGCCACATGGTCACAACAAGCAGGAGGCCTGGAAAACAAGGAACACATGCAGGCTTATGGCAAAAGCACACTGGCTGCCTATACAAAATGCCCACCAGCCACATGGTCACAACAACAAGCAGGAGGCCTGGAAAACAAAGAACGCATGCAGGCCTATGGCAAAACAAAGCACACTGGCTGCCTATACAAAATGCCCACCAGCCACATGGTCACAACAACAAGCAGGAGGCCTGGAAAAGAAGAAACATATGCAGGCCTTAGGCTAAAGCACACTGGCTGCCTACAAAAATTGGACGCCAGCCACATGGTCACAACAACAACAACCAGCAAATAGGCATGGCCCCAACAAAGAAGACATGCAGGCCAATGGCAAAAGCACACTGGCTGGCTCCACAAAATGGTCGCCAGGCACATGGTCACAACAACAACCAGCATGGAGGCATGGCCACAACACAGAACACATGCAGGCCTATGGCAAAAGCACACTGGCTGCCTACACAAAATGGCCACCAGTCACGTGGTCAAAAAACAACAATCAGGAGGCATGGACAACAAAGAACACATACATGCCTATAGACACTGACAATACAAAACAAGCATTGGCATAGCCAATAGGTCTCGCTTTTGGGACCTTATAAGTGTTTAGCCAGAGCTATTGGTTTTGCTAATGTTTGTAAGCTATGTTGTAGAATATTGTGGCGGCTGTGCAGCATGTTGATAAGTTATAATAAAAAGTGTTATAAGCATTTTTGTCACTTTATATCTCACCAAGAAGACATTGTGTACAACTGAATGACCTTATTAAAAAAAGCTTTTTTTATAAAAAAATATTTTCTATATTTTTTGTCCTTGCAATAGTGGCAACTTCTTTCTGCCTGTTGTAATGCTTGTTTGTTATAGTGTTTATGTTATGGGGGAGCGACATAAAGAATGAGAAGATGGAGTTTGGGAAATAGTTCTGAAATTATAATGCGATCAGAAGACAGATAGTAGGGAGAATGAATAGATGACATATTCCAAGGGCAGATTGAGGTGGTGCTTAGTGATGTTGAGGTGGTGATGTGCTGGTGCGGAGGTGATGCATAGGTGATGCTGACTGACACTCATGTGGTGCCGAGTGATGTTGAGGTGGTGCTTAGTGCTGCTCAGTGATGCTAAGGTGGTGCTGAGTGATGCTGAGGTGCTGCTGAGTGATGCTGAGGTGGTGCAGAGTTATGTTGAGATGGGAGTTGCTGCGCTGGTGCTCAGGTGGTGCTGAGCTGGTGCTTAGGTGGTGCTGAGCTATGCTGAGTTGGTGCTGTGCTGAGGTGATGCTGCACTGATATTGAGGTGGTGCTGTACTGATGCTGAAGTGGTGCTGTGTTGGTGCCAAATTGCTGCTGGTGTTGGGTTGCGCTGGTGCTGAGGTGGGGTTGCGCTGAGGTAAGGCTGTGTTGGTGGTGGTGCAGTGATGCTGAGGTGGTGCTGTTTTGATGGTGCTGTGCTGAAGTTGAGGTGGTGCTGCGCTGGTGCTGAGGTATGCTGCACTGGTGATGAGCTGGTGCTGCGCTGATGCTGAGTTGGTGTTGTACTAGGTGTGGTTTACTGATGAGGAGGTGGTGTGCTGATGCTGAGATGGTGCTGTGTTGATGCTGAGTTGGTGCTGTAGTTGTTCTCAGATTGTGCTCTCCTGATGCTGAGGTGGTGCTCTGCTGATGCTGAGGTGGAGCTGCGCTGATGTTGAGGTGGTGCTGTGTTGATGCTGAGGTGGTGCTGTGCTGATGCTCTGCTGGTTCTGCGGTGGTGCTGTATTGGTGCTGAGTGATAGTTTGGTGGTGCTTAGGTGGTGGTGTGCTTCTGCAGAGGTGGTGCTCAGTGATACTGAGGTGTTGCTGAGGTGGTGCTAAGTGATGCTAAGCTGGTGGTGAGGTGGGGCTGTGCTGGTGCTTAGGTGGTGTTGAGTGATGCCGAGTGGTGCTGTGCTAATGCTGAAGTGGTGCTGCGTTGGTGCTAATTTGCAGCTGAGGTGGTGCTGTGCTGGTGCTGAGGTGGTGCTGCGCTGATGTGTTGGGGTTGTGTTGGTGATGCGCTGGTGTTGGTGAACTGATGCGAAGGTGGTGCTGTGTTGATGCTGAGGTGGTGTGGTGGTGTTTAGTGATGCTGAGGAGGTGCTACGTTGATGCTGAGGTGGTGCTTAGTGATGCTATGGTGGTGCTGAGGTGGTGGTTTTGCGCTGGCTGTTAGGTGGTGCTGTGCTGATGTTGACAGTGTGCTTGGTGATGCTGAGTTGGTCCTGTGTTGAGGTGATGCTGTACTCATGTTGAGGTGGTGTTGTGCTGATGCTGACGTGGTGCTGCGTGGGTGCTGAATTGCTGCGGAGGTGGTGCTGCGCTGGGGCTGAGATGGGGCTGCTTTACTCCTCTTCCGTAACTCATAGGTCTCCGCTTCTATAAGCCAACCCCACCAACATGTAAAACTGCCGGAAATTGTCTTGTGACAGATCCATTCTGGAACTTCACCTGTATGCTTGAGCCACGGGATCATGCTACAGGCATGACGGGAACTCATCGGCGTGCCCCAGTTTCAGAGTTAACTGGGCAAAAACATTTATTGTAGCTGAAGCCCAAGACATGACCTCTGGCCCTGAGTAGTAAATTAAATCGGCACTAACACGCGCAACAACCTAACTTGCTCGACTTCGTAATTTCTTAATGGTCCGCACAATTGCAGAGCTGTTGTCTGGTTTGTGTTTTGCAAAGCTGATCCTCTTTACGAAGAAGTCAAAGAATCTAATGCAGATCTGAGGTAAGCCAGTTAGTTGTTGCTGCATCCATTCCTTGTCGCCGCAGCAAAACCATTTCTAAACGTAAATGTATCTTAATGCAAATTGCATATAACTAAAAGGAGGCCTTAGAAATGCAAATTGGCATCACAAAAGTAACATTCTCGAGGACTGCAACTTTAGGAAGCGCAAAACCCATGTATGCAGCCTTTACAGAAACGTGAGATGTTTTTAAAAAATGTAGGCAGCCGTTGCACAGTTCGAAAATCTATTGCGTTTTGTAGAGAGTAAGGGTGCACAGTCGTCGTTGTTTGTGTTTTATTTATTGTTTTTACATTGTTTCCGGAGGATGCTTCAAAGTGTTTTCCACAGCTAAGAAATGGTAAGGTGACACAATAGCGTGTGTTCATTGCATGCTCAAAACAAGCGCGCGCCTCGCGCGGCAGCAGGGGGAGGGGTCCTGCGCGATTCCTTTGCAGGAGCGTGCGGCAAGGCGCGATGATTGCGACCATATGGCGCCACCATATGGCGCCGCGCGCTCCCGCAAGGGAATCGCTAGACGTGCACGCGTTGCCATTGCAAGCAATGCAACGCGTGCACGTTTTTGCCCCCAAAGCTGTGCCGATAGCTAAAGGTCTCTCCTATGCAGCGCATGCGCGCTGCGTAGGCGAGACCTAAAAATGGCTCTGGCCACATGGGGAACAAAGGCAAATGGTTGCCTATGGCAAACATACACACACTGGCCAGACAAAGGAGACATGGTAACACAGAAGAAAACAGTATTAATTCAGCAATGTCAAAAAAGAAAATTTACTGGGCTAAAAATGTTTTCAACAACACATAACTTCCAAAGGCATTAAATATAATTACCCCACCTATACAGAGTTTGCAGAAAAAAAACGTGAAATACCCCAAATAAAACACATTTTGTAATTTGATCCAATGCCATCCATGGCCTAAATGGTGTTCCAATTCAACAGACACCACAGAAACAGTTGTTTCATGAACTCATGACTGCTACTGGGCCTACGGGCTGGAACGCCCATTGGCAGACTAGGCCACATACGGAATTAAATGAATATTGAAAATATATTAAAAACATGGAGAAAATGTAGTAAACTGTGCAATATTTTTCCTTTACAAAAGAAGAAAAATAAAATTCAAAAAAAGAACTAGGCCCCTACTGAAACTGCACGCCACCCACCACAATACATTTAAAAAAATTAATATTGAAAATGTATTAAAAACATGGAGAAAATGTAGTAAACTGTGCAACATTTTTCCTTTACAAAAGAAGAAAAATAAAATTCAAAAAAGAACTAGGGCCCTACTGAAACTGCACGCCACCCACCACAATACATTTTAAAAATCAAATAAAAGAACAAATAAATCCTGGTGCATGCCCCCAATCAAACAAACAACACCCTTATATACCAGTTTTTGAACTTACTTATGAAATCTCAAATACAAAGTCCTTAAATCCAATGGTGTATATACAGCAGACAAAGAGAGTAATCGTTCCAGCTCCAAATCCCAATGAGAAGGGATCAGGGGAGAGACAAAGCACTGGGAGGAGCTTGCTGGACAGGAACAGGAAGTTGGACTTTCTGAGTACTTCCTTCCTGTTGGAAAGAAAGGCTTCTCACACAAAAAAAATCAACTCCAATGGTCAGCTGGAGAAGAAAATCCACTCAAAAAGCCTTTCTGCTGATTCTCGAGCACAAAATCTGCTCAAGTGGTGCATTTGCAATCAGCCTACACTGGCACCGTTGCGGCCGAAATGCCGTGCAAATGATAGCGAAGTATCATGCAAGCTCGCTGGCAGCCCAGGATTATTGTGGCACTCACAAGTGAGTGCCAAAACAAATCTCGAGCACATGAACTGAAAAAAACCTCCACTTCGTGCCCGGGAAGGTGGAATTCAGGCTCTCTCTTTGCTCCTCCGTGGAGTGCCCGAATTCCACAAACTCCACGAGCAGAGCGGAGTTTTATGCCCAGGCTTATTATTGACATAGACACAACATCTAATACGATATTCGTCTGCGTCAAATGCCTACTCCTCACCATGTCAAGGTTAAATAAGAACACAAATAATCAAAGAAGGGGTGAGAAGCAATTCTTCAAAGAGGTCCGGCACCTATGCTCCTCCAAGAACAATGATGAACACACAGGGGTGAGGTTCCTTAGTCACTAGGAAGGGGAAAACCCCAACAGGTTGATCAAGAAAAGGTCTGAACAGGTGGATCCCAGGAAGGGGGGATCTGAGTGATCTGATCAAGGTGCCCTCACACAACTTGAAGGGTGTCATGCTTCATCTTAGGGCACTCCTCGTCGGGCCGACACTGCAATGCCCGATGGGCCCCAGAATGAGGGCTCTTTTGCGGAGATCTTTTAATCCTATAGCTGTTCTGGTGAGTGTGGGTGAGGGGTTGTTGGAGTAAGGTGGTGCAGAGGTATTTGGAGGTTCAAAAGAGTCTAAGGGATCCCTAAAGGAGTTTTAATGGAAATGTGATTCCCCTGACACAGTAAAAACAGGGGCGGTATTATATTTAACAATGTAGTGTGACAGCTTCAGTGCGTGTTGAATGAGGTCAACATGTTTCATGCCTAAATGCCTGGAGTGTCAGTGGCATTTAACTAGGAGTAGGTAAGTACCTACCCTAATGTGGAGAAGGGGGCTTGAGAAAGAGTGAAGAGCCTCCACTAAAAAGGTTAATACTGCACCTGCCATGCTGCAGAAGGAGGAATCCAACCCACAAGTTGTAAGAGTGATACCGCTTAGGGGAGACAGAGGACCGCCCTTGCTGCTGAAGAAAAAGCTAGTCTTGCGGTGTATTAACCTCTGTCGACCTATTGGATGGTTTAATGTTACTTTCTTTGTTAAATCACAGTGACTGCACAGTTTCATAGCCTAAAACTGAATAAAGGCTCACCATTCTGGGGACGAGGAAGGATGTTCTTCCTGATTCTTAGATAGCAGACCCCATGTTAGTCTGTTAAGAAATCTGCACTTAGAATGCTGGCTATAGACTAGATTAAGGCTTAGATTCCGCTGCAGGTTATGTTTTACATATATTTTCCTTTGGAGCATTTTGATTTGATTGATTAACCAATGCCTTTTGCCATATTGATTCTTAAATTTTAATAAACCTTTATGGTTTGCATCTTGTAATCGTCTCCCATGTGTGGATTTTTAAATGTGGGTTCCTCTGGGTTCTATTGACATTTGTGTTTAGGGCGCTTGTTTTTAATACTCACACAAAGCTCAGATTTATCAGTCGGCTCTTTACAGTATAAAGTACAGACAGCCCTGAGCCCCCAAGTTTATAAACTGTCACTGACCCTGGCTGCAAAAACCACTCTTTACTATAACAACTTACGGAGGCTGTATGTAATGAGGATCCCCTGATTCAGAAGCATTGTACGCTCTCTAAGCCCACCTTTAGCCCACCTTTAGAAGGATGACCAGGTCTCTAGGAAGGGAATTCTGTGCGCGATCCTCCCTTTCCTCAAGTAAACCCTGGTGTCATTCGAATAGTGAGATGTTTTAAGGAATGGAAAAAGTGGCAACTGCCCAGAGCCCCCATCTTCACAAGGGGCCCCTGTGAAAAGGTGAACTTTCTCTCTATTTAGCATAGTCTACTCTATTTATCATAACATCTCTTCTGCTTTCTGCCCACTTATACCTCTGCGTCTGTGTCTCTCTACCCAGTATAATCTTAAGGATTTTTGAGATTCCAGACAAGACAAATTTCAACTGCTTTTGTGAGATCATGTTTCTGAAAGGTAAACATATAATTCAGTACTGTTTGGCATCATTCACTAACATAGTGTGAAATTTGTCCTCTCATCAATTTTTGGTGCGGGAACACATTTCGCTCTAAAACCATAGTGTGAAAAAAGAAAAGCACCTTGAACAACTGCCACTTGTATTCTGTTGTTTCCATGCGTTTGTGGCAAATTTTTACAGAAAACGTGGGGTTCCTAGTAATTACACAAAGAGGTGTAATGGCTTCATTTCAGGATTTTTTGTAACAAGTATAATGTGAAATTGCCAAAATCATGTGAATTATACTGGCGTAAATTTCACCCAGTCCTAGAAATAGATACTAAAATTCTAAGTTGTTCTGAGCAGGGTCCCATAATTTGTCCTGCCCAGGACCTCCAAAAATCCTTGAATTGACACGGGTCGGATTCAATCACCAGGTGATGGTTACATCCGGCAGCATGATGCAGGGGATGTAGGAAGTTGTCTCCA
Source organism: Calotriton arnoldi (assembly GCA_963921515.1). Lineage (NCBI taxonomy): Eukaryota > Metazoa > Chordata > Amphibia > Caudata > Salamandridae > Calotriton > Calotriton arnoldi. The sequence goes on along the minus strand of CAWUFW010015214.1, from coordinate 53,987 downwards.
TGGCCCTTGTGTTATGAAAGAAATGAATAGTGAGTGGATCCCAGAAAAGGTCATCGGGTGTCCACAAATCATACAAGGAGAGCATGAGACCGAGTGCCCACCCTTGTGCTTTGTGACTCAACCACAACCATCTGGCCCCCAGCCCCTAATGGCTCATCTCCCAACTGGACCCAGGACCTCAAAACTATTGCTCTGGGGATCCGTACATTCTAGAGGTAGATCACAAAATTCAGTACGGATCCCAGATAGCCATCCTCTTCACTAGTCCAGCTGCTACACAATGATGGGAGACTGGAGTAACAGCGGCCCTGCATGGATCAGAGGGCTTATGTTATGTTATGGTATGTTAGGTTATGGTATGTGTTTTTGTAAAGTGCATTACAACCCTTGAGGGTGACCTAGCACTGAGTAGGTGTGTGTGCCTAGCCCTACTTATAGTAGGATGGTTAATTGAACAGCCAGGCTTCAGCTGCTCCATCTGCATTAGTGGTGCTTGTTCTGCAGGGAATGTAGGATTGCACTCGCTGCCTTCTGTAAGGGAGGGAAGCACTAGTCTGCCCTGCTGGATCTGTTTTGCAGGGAATGGAAGATTGCACTTGCTGCCTTTGGTGAAAGAGGGAAGCTTGAGCTTCTCTGCCCTGCTGGATCTATTCTGCGGCGAATGGAAGACTGCACTTGCTGTCTTCTGTGAGACAGGGACGCTTGCACTAGTCTGCTTTGCTGGATCTGTTCTGTAGGGAATGGAAGATTGCGCTTGCTGCCTTCTGTGAGACAGGGAAGCTTGCACTAGCCTGCCCTGCTAGATCCACTCTGCGAGGAATAGAAGCTTGCACTTGCTGCCTTCTGTGAGTGAGGGAAGCTTGTCCTAGTCTGTCCTCCTGGAGATGTCCTTCGGGGAATGGAAGATTGCGCTTGCTGCCTTCTGTGAGAGAGGGGAACGTAATTCAAGAAGAGAGAAGAATGCTCTGATGTGGAGAGGAAGGTCGTTCCACACTTTAGGAGAGATGTAAGAGAAAGCTCATGTTCCTGATCTAGTTCTGTGTATGTGTGGTATGTTGGCAAGTAAAAGTCCTGCAGAGCGGAGGTGCCTGGATGGTTGGTGGAAGGAGATGCAACAGTTCAGTTAAGTGAGGCCTGAGTTGTGGAGTGCCTTGCATGTGTGTTGGGAGTTTGAATTGAGAGCCTCTGTGTATTGACATTCAATGTAGTTCCCTGAAGTGTGGTGTATTGGGAGTTCTTTGTGGAAGTTTGGGGTATGAGTCTGGCTGCCAAGTTCTGGACGGTCTGTAGTCTTCTAATGAGTAGCTTGGTGATCCTGGCATAGAGGGTGTCTCCATAGTCCAACTTGCTGGTGGTTAGGGTGTGAGTGCATTTTGGCTTGGGAGCTATTTGAAGAACTTCCTCAGCATTCTTTAGCGTGTAAAAGCAGGATGCAGTGAATCCTTGACTTGTGCAATCATGTCCAGTTTGCTAATGATGATTATTCTGAGGTTCCTGGCATGTGTTCTGGGTATGGATGTGGATCTGAATTCATCCGGCCACCAGTAGTGTCCCGTGGTAACATGTTGTTGTTGAAGATCACTACTTCTGCCTTGTCAGTGAGATCACTACTTCTGTCTGCCTTGTCAGTGTTGAGCTTGAGACAGTTGGCTTTCATCCAGTTAGCAGTCATGCAGGCAGTGAACTTGGGAATCTTTTGGGCATTGCCTCATTCCGGCAACTCCTGTTTTCCCACAAGGGTGGAGCCCGGAGTTTCACATTAGTTACTTAAAGCTTCACCTGAGTGAGATCATCGCTTGTTAAAGGACATAACCTCACCTAAACTAGGAAAACAAGCAGATTTTGAAATGGACTAGTCAACTTTGAAAAACTTTAAAACATAAAATGAGGCTCCATGTCATGTATTTCACCTTCAGCCATTTCTGCCATTTAGCCAACAGCACATGGCATACTGGGATTTTTACCCTATAATGAAAGTATCAAATCCAAAACCTCAAGCCCCACACTGCAACATGCTGTTGAGTGAAAATTCAAAAATGGCTGATGGTATTATATGTCTTAATGCCACTTTGCAGACTTGCAAATTACAAAATTAAATGTATTTTTTTACTTTCTGCTTATTTGTCTTTTAGGAAAGCAACGTTTATACTGCCTAGTGGGTTAGAGGGTGCAGATGGTATTTGAAAAGAGATGTGAGCATCTCACTCTGAAAAAACAAGCCGGTACCTAAAAGGACGTTATTTACCAGCATAATACAACGCCGGCAGCAAAAGATTGCCCAGGCTGAACCCAGTGTCAAGATGATGCTTCGGCTGTCTCCAATATGCTTGACACTGAGGCATGGCCTCTCAACATGCGTCATTCTCCTCTCTGGATAACAAAGTCCCAATTATGTCGAAGGCCACCGTCATCACGCCTCTCTCAGACTCGCACAACATCAAAACCCGGAAGTACAGTCGGCTTACTACAACAGGGACCTGTGAATAAACTTTCCGAAGTATCCAAGAATGAAGCCAGGCTATTTTAATCATGTAATGCTTAACTTGGTGGGATGTACTTGTACCTCTGCTTGCAGCCCGGACTGCTCTTGACTCTACATTAAGCCTGGGCGTAGTTCGCGAAGTAGCGCTACGCGAAGCTACGCAAAGTGCAGTTCGCACTACGTGAACTACGCGTAGCACTACGCGAACTGCGTAGTGCACTGTTCGCAATGATTGCACAGTGCCGGATGCTTGTCCGCACTGTGCAATCATTGAAAACGGCATCTTGCACAGTGCGAGCTGTCTTTTACTGCCGCTCGAGTAGATTTTTACTCGGCGGCAGCTTTCTCAACGCGGACTGGTAGTTTCTCATCGCGAGCGGTCGCGAGCATACGCGACCACTCGCAATGAGAAACCTGACCTCTCTGCGTTGAGAATCTCGCCGGGATGTCATTTTGCTTGCTCGCGGTCGCCAACTTGATGTTGAGGACCGCGAGCAAGCAAAAAATGACCGCTGCACTACGCTACGCTACGCTACGCGTGTTTGCACTGTGCTACGTGCAATTCGCGTTGTGCGAAGTAGCGCAAACTTCGCAAACTACGCGAGCGTAGCGTAGTGCTTTGCCCAGGGTTACTCTACATCCAAGAGGTGGGAGGGGCAGAAACATGCCGCTTTCTCTGCCTTTCGCTCCACTCACAGTTCTTACACCGGTAGATTGTAGGTGTTGGTGAGATGAGAGTTAGTGTGCATGATAAGAAGAAGGCCGGCCTATTAAAAAGCACCATTGGGTCTGTCAGTGATAGATTGAGAGGGGCTTATTTACAAGCCCCTTGCGCCGCTGGTGCATCACTTTTAATACGGGAAAAAGTGTGAGGCGAGGATGTGGTCTGACGGCTAGAGCTGCCGACTTGGGTGCTGGAAACCAAGGTTCGAGCCTCGGGGTCCAGTCCACATCCTGTGATTCTGGGCAAATCACTTAAATCTCCCCGTGCCTACCCAAAAAATGAATGTGTTCATCTGTAACGAAACTGGTGCTCATGTAAAGCGCTCCAACACCTTTAGGTCGAGTTCGCGCTATATTAATCTACAAAAGAAAAAAAAAAAGTGGCGTAAAAGCAGCGCGAGGGGTTGTAAATAAGCCCCAGAGTTTCCTGGGCTTGGGCAGCTTGGCCAACCTCTCCTGTTGCTGGGAGGGGCACCCACTGCAGACCCTGCCCACTCTCAGTATCAATGTGTGGGTGTCAGCACGAGTGACTGACTACCTGGCGTAAACTTAACCTGATGAGCTGCGTCAGTTTACTTGTAAGGTGGACATGTCTATAACTTTAGTTCCACCAAGAATTAGCCCAGTACCTTCTGTTATGTTATATGTTATGTTTTGCTTGTTTCCTTCAAGTCCTGTGAACGTTGACTGCTGATTATTTTTTACAGTACTTTGATAGGTTAGGGCAGCAGTGAAATTGGCCGATTGTTCGTCAAGTTAGTCGAGTTTGCTGTGGGTTTTTTCAGTATTCAGAAGACATTGGCATGCCTCGAGCTCCTCCTCGCTGCGTTAGCTGAGTCCAGTGAGATGTCCTGTGTTTATTCCACCGCAGATCATTTCTTATTTGCCTTAATGTTTGTTGGATGCATTATCTCCTTCAACTGATGACATCAGGTACTATTTTTCTATTTGCTAAATTGCCATTTGTGATTTAGCACTCCATGGAAGGGCATGTCCTGAGCCCTCCTCTCTCTGTTTTCCAGGCACTGGTCATCAATTGTGTTCCTTCCCTCGCTCCGCCACCCTCCTCCCATCTACGTGTTCCCACTTGAGGTCCTACCCAATCCTCTCTTTTTTGAGTGAGGGGCCATCTTCAAACTACACAAAATAACATTTCATATACACTAAAGAAGGCTGTCACGTTGCCTCTATGTGCAACATGGCAGACATCTTGAAAATACTATTTTCTATACTTTGAAGACAGCCACCACGTTCCATCAACAAGCAAACAGCAGACATCTTGAAAGTATAAAAAATGTTATTTTCTATATTTTTACGTTTCTAAAATGCCCACCCGCCACTATTGACTCTGTTAATTCCACCATAATTTAAAAACAAAGCCAAAAAAGTTGAGCCAAGACTTCTTTGTCTGGGGCGTGGAGAAGATGGTAGGATGGTGAGGTGCCTGTGTTGTATTGCCATGGCTAAAAATGCAATGCCTCCCCGTGTAGAGTGAGGTGTAAAAAGACTGTTTTTGGAACTGTCAGCACAATTTCAGTTTGTGTAGGTTGTATGTGATAATAGAATATTGCAAACTGTTTAAGGCCCCAGAACTCTGGCCACACTGTTCAAAGTCCCATTAACTGAAGTTCTAGAGTCTGTGACCTGGGCATGGAGGTAGGAGAGGAGGTTTTCTTCTATTCATTAAAAACACGGTACTAGCCTGCCCTGAGTCACCAGCAGTGTTTATTTCATCAAACACCACACCCAACTTGAGGGCACAAACCCTGTGCCAGTTTCCTTGAGACAAGACACTGCCCATGACTGCCTTGGACACAGGCTGAATGTTTTGCCTCCTCCCTGGATTTAATTAATTCTTTTCCAGGCTGGGAGGCGTGACTGAGTGTCTCCAACGTCTACGTGCCCTCCATGGACCAATTCCATGAAGCGCGAAAGCACTAGGCGTTGATCTCTATATATAGCCATATGTGACTCAGGAGGGAAAAGCCAAGCAGAGCTTATAAATTCCCATGTGAGATTTAATGAAACCTTTTGCAGCCTCCCTTCCCATTCAGAGGCACATATATCGCTTACCTGGGTCAGTTGGCCAAGCGACGGAAGCATGAACGGTGTGGTTCTTCTGAGCTTTCTGGCTCTCCTGGGCTTCAGTGTTGGTAAGTTGTAGGGTCTACAAAACTGACTTTATTTTCCTTTTCTTATTATTTTCATTTCTTTGAGTGCAAGCCTTTGGTAGAGTTGCCAGTGGAAGCTGTTCTTGGCACTTTTAACTTGGTCTTGGGGTGTGGAAGCCTTTAAAGCTAGAGTCTGTTAAATACAGTCGAAGAGATGATTACTAGCGGTCACCCTGAGAATTTTCGGCACAACTAGGGACTGCATGACGTAAAGAGAGATACACACTCCCTGCCCCATGCCCAAGACCCAGTAGACATCACCCAAGAAGGCTCAGAGTAGGAGGGACAATGATGGAAGCCAGGAGGTGTGGATACTAGGAAAACAATATTTTGCCCTTATTCACAGACAGCGCGTCTTAGCCAAAGAGACAGTGTCAGCACTGAACTGTGAGCGACCCTAAGAAGAGATGTGATTGAATGCCCGTCCACTGCTGGAGAGCACTCGCTTCCTAAACCACACACTTTCTCTATTTCCATGAATCGCGTACTCTTGGCAGTGTGCCGGGGGGTTCTATTTCCATGAATCGCCGACTCTTGGCAGTGTGCTGGTAGGTTCTATTTCCATGAATCGCCGACTCTTGGCAGTGTGCCGGTGGGTTCTATTTCCATGAATCGCCTACTCTTGGCAGTGTGCCGGTGGGTTCAATTTCCATAAATCGCCTGCTCTTGGCAGTGTGCTGGTGGGTTCTATTTCCATGAATCGTCTACTCTTGGCAGTGTGCCGGTGGGTTCTATTACCATGAATCACCTACTCTTGGCAGTGTGCCGGTGGCTTCTATTTCCATGAATAGCCTACTCTTGGCAGTGTGCCGGTGGGTTCTATTTCCATGAATCGCCTACTCTTGGCAGTGTGCCGGTGGGTTCTATTTCCATGAATCGCCTACTCTTGGCAGTGTGCCGGTGGGTTCTATTTTCATGAATCGCGTACTCTTGGCAGTGTGCTGGTGGGTTCTATTTCCATGAATCGCCGACTCTTGGCAGTGTGCCTGTAGGTTCTAATTCTATGAATCGCTGACTCTTGGCAGTGTGCCGGTGGGTTCTATTTCCATTAATCGCCTACTCTTGGCAGTGTGCCGGTGGGTTCTAATTCTATGAATTGCTGACTCTTGGCAGCGTGCTTGTGGGTTCTATTTCTATGACTCGCCGACTCTTGGCAGTGTGCCGGTGGGTTCTATTTCCATGAATCGTCTACTCTTGGCAGTGTGCCGGTGGGTTCTATTTCCATGAATCGCCTACTCTTGGCAGTGTGCCGGTGGGTTCTATTTCCATGTATCGTCTACTCTTGGCAGTGTGCCGGTGGGTTCTATTTCCATTAATCGCCTACTCTTGGCAGTGTGCCGGTGGGTTCTATTTCCATTAATCGCCTACTCTTGGCAGTGTGCCGGTGGGTTCTATTTCCATAAATCGCCTACTCTTGACAATGTGCCGGTGGGTTCTATTTCCATGAATCGCCTTCTCTTGGCAGTGTGCCGGTGGGTTTTATTTCCATGAATCGCCTACTCTTGGCAGTGTGCCGGTGGGTTCTAGTTCCATGAATCGCCTACTCTTGACAATGTGCCGGTGGGTTCTATTTCCATGAATCGCCTTCTCTTGGCAGTGTGCCGGTGGGTTCTATTTCCATGAATCGCCTACTCTTGGCAGTGTGCTGGTGGGTTCTATTTCCATGAATCGCCTACTCTTGGCAGTGTGCCGGTGGGTTGTATTTCCATAAATCGCCTACTCTTGACAATGTGCCGGTGGGTTCTATTTCCATGAATCGCCTTCTCTTGGCAGTGTGCCGGTGGGTTCTATTTCCATGAATCGCCTACTCTTGGCAGTGTGCCGGTGGGTTCTATTTCCATGAATCGCCTACTCTTGGCAGTGTGCCGGTGGGTACTATTTCCATGAATCGCCTACTCTTGGCAGTGTGCCGGTGGGCCAGTGTCCAAGTGGAAGGAATCACGCCGCTGCCACACGTTATTTTAGGTGCTCCTGGGCTCTGGGTAAGTAAGAGAGGTCAGGTATCTTCTTGCACAGGACTTTAAAGTAGGCGTCTCAGCCTACATCATTCTCTACAATCACACTTCTTTCTTTATAGCCCCCTGTGTGGGGCATCACAAGAGGTGGGATCCCCCTACTTTCCAGGACTGCTCCCTCCCTTGCCCAGTGCCACCCATCTGTACTGATGGACAGGCGGGCATCACAATGGGTGGTTTCCTCTATATGATTCTTATTTCAATGTCATACATTGCGGTGCAAATGATGCCACATATTTGATCAACTTTATTCGGCTACGAAGATTCAACTTCAAAGATCTGCTGACCTGGACAGTGGAAGAAGGAAGACATAGATCCTTCCTTTTAAGGGGGCACTGGATCTGCAGGCTCCAGATATAATTTGATATTCTTTTTTCTTTTAATATCATACCTTGTTTCTTCATATTTCTATAAACCACTTGTTCTTCCTAGCACTTTGAAATTCAAACATTACAGCCTCTTCACAGATTTGTTTTTATCAATTTCCATCTTGACTCTGGATTACTGTGGTCACTTCCCCTCTGTGACATCACTTCCTGATTGTCGCACATGGTGGCATGATGTCACACAGTGGACCACCTCACTTGGTTCAAGTTGAGGAATGCCTGCAGGCAAGAGCACATGTTTATTACCTAACATTGTATCTAATTTCAGACAACCACACCATGTGTTAGAGGCAAAGATATGGATTGCTTTCTTTTGTTTTTGAGAGACACCGTTAACTAACTTTAAAAGTGTACACCATTGGAGCCTAAAAGAGGGGTAATAGGGCAGTCCCTTACAGCTGTTGGGGTTGTTGTGTTATTTACATGTTGCTCTGCCGTAATAATTCCATTGGTTGTTGTAACTGTCGTTCAAGTTTTATGGAGTATTGATTGTGTACCGACTGTTATACTAGTAAGGTAGGTGTATGAGTCTTAAGAGGGGACTTGTTTTTAGATCTGGCTAGAGACAGTCTTCCAGAGTTTGTATCATTATCACATAGAGGATAGGCAATAGGTTGGCCCTCTTCAGCTATTGATTGTTGTAAGGGCCATGCGTGTGTTGATCATCAGCACATGTTACAGCCATTGGCTATTGTAGCTAACATTTATGATGTATGGAGCATTGTTATTGGCCAAGCCGTTTCACTGGTACAGCAGGTGTATGATTCTGCATACACTGAGGGCCTGGTTACAAGTACCGCCAGACTCGAGGGTGGCGTAGCGGTGGCAGTCCAACCACCGCCGCACTTGTGGTCCAACTGCCCGATTACGAGTTGGGTGGTCGGACCACCCTGAGACCGCCGACATTGCAAGGGAACTGCCATTCCTCGGAGGTGGCGCGGCGGTCCAGAGGCCGTAATATGCTTGGCGGGCCTGGCAGAGAAGAAACAAAGGGGTCCCAGTAACATGTGCCCCCCTGTGTGCATGCACATAGGTTCCTGCACGGCATGGACTTTGGAGTCCATGCCTGGCAGCAACCTTGTTGTGCGGTCCCATTGCGGTGCTTTTTTCAAAGAGGCACCGCTACGCCACCAGACTACTTCAAAGTCGCAATCTGGTGAGCATGCAGCGGTGACCTTCGGCGGAGCTGTGGCGCAGCGGTTTGCACTCCCACGCCACCGCTCTGCCAAAAGTCGTAATCAGGCCCAGAGTGTCTGTTCAGCCTTTCCCTGAAAGGTCCATTAATGGATTGAAATCTGTTGCTCATTATTGGTATGTTAATGGATTTCATGTATACCACAGATAGTGCCACAGCCTTAGTTTGATGCTACAGTGAGTAAGCCCAACAACAGCTTCCCCGGCGCACTTCGGAGCGTGGCCCCATGAGTAAAGACCGGGTGCACTCACGGCCACTATTAGGGGGCAGACTCAGAGTCTCCTGAAACAGAAAGACAAAGAGAGAGAGAGATTTAAATGGGCAGGTACTCACAGGTACTCAGTTTGTAATTGAAATGGAGAGTACCTGAACTTCTTAGCATGGGTGCAATACTTTTAATAGGAGGGTACATGTACCCCGGCAGACTGGGTACCTACACTTTTATATTTCCATTTCAAGCACTGCCTAGCCAAGAGCTGCCTGCCTTTACCTCACACAGTTACAGGCTGAGGCCAGTTCCCTCACCTCACGTTGTGCCTCCTTTCATCAAGGGGCAGCAGTACCACCTCAGAGGCTGTGTCAAGGAGATTCCCAGCCAGGGGTGCCCTGGGAGGGCTTGGCAAATGTAAGCAGATGACGTCTCCACTAGCACAATGTCAGAGCTTACCTCTAATACCTGCTTCCTCCCAAGGCCAGGGACTCCATGCCACCACCCACAGCAGACTCCCGCCCAGCGCATTCTGTTAATAAAGCAATGAAGAATAGAAATAGTAGTGACGCCATTGTGTATGATATTATCAACGCAAACAACCATGTGATATCTGTAGGTTCAAAGGTCATGTATTTTACCCCGCCCCTCAATCATACAGCCATAGATCAGTGGTCTAAGTCTTAAACCAGTTTGGCAACACCCTAAATCATCTATGACATCACCACCTGACACAGGTTCCTGTCCGCGAGCTGGATGTGAAGGCCGCTCTGGTTGTGCTCAGCAGTTTCTAGGCTTCTCTTGCTACTTATGTGTGATATTCAACATTCTCTCTAACAATGCCTGGGCTGCAAGTGTTGTGCCTACTTTGCAACTATCCTGTCTCTCTCCATTGCCCCTCAGCGTCCTAGCCATCAGGCATCCCAAGGACCACCGTTATGACAACTCTTTCCCTTCTGACGGCCGACTGGCCACCCTTATGTGTTATTGATGCAGTTTAGGGTTACTGTCGCCACTACCGTGCTGTCTACTTTCCTCATGCCGTTGGATCCCTTCCACCCTTACGTGTGCTGCAGCTGTGATGCCTGCAGTCCGGTAGATGTGGGTGGGACAACACTTACGGTCAGCAAGTGACTATTGACTTCCCAGCGTCAGCCTTATAGGCTCCTGGGGGGTTGTGCCCATCTCTGGGTATTGGCTCCTTCAAAAAGGCGCCCAATGAATCCTGAGCCCAGGATTTCCTGTGCCAGGGCACCCCTCCACTGTGTTTGGGGCTAGAGCATCTTGCTTGGAGTCCCTGGTCCAACTGAAGAGAAGTGCAGTATGTGTGGTAACTAGAATTTGTTTGTCTGCAGGCCATTGGCATGCCTGAATAAGCTGCCTAACTATGGGCAAGAAGCTCACAGCAACCACTCCTGAGAAAGTGGACCACTAACCTAAGCGCCATGGTCCGTGCTTTGCTCACCCGGTGCTATACCCCAGACTAGAGGGAGGGGGACATCTGTCAGGAGTTGGGTTCATTGGGCCGTCTTAACCCTGATATACTGTTTTCTTTGGAGCCTCTCCCACGCTGACTATTAATGGTCAGCTAGCTCATCCCGTTCATTTGCTAAACAGCATGATTGTCAGCCTTTACCTTTGGCTCAAAATCCGCTAAGCCCGTCTGCCCCATGCATAGCCATGGGAGAACACTGAGGGGTGGTCATTGAGCCTGGTGATTCCAGGATACATTGCTTCTTCAGGCTCTGGGATTTGAGAGCATCAGGGAGTATTACATGTGCAAGCCTCGGGACCATCCCTTGCCAGAAAGTGACGAAATATAGCTAGAGTTATGTAGCAAGAAAGAACTTTGCAGTGTAATGTAGCCCCTTTTGTGGCAGTATTGCTTAATTGTAAATATATATATATATATATATATATACACACACACACACACACACACACACTCACACATATATATATATACATTTGAGATGTCATTAGGGATGTCATTTGAGATGTCATCAGTGATGTCACCGACCATGTCATGGGTGATGTACTATGTGAAGTCATAAGCAGTGCATTGCTGGGGCGTGAGTTATAGTTAGCTCGGGTAACTATAACTGCTGAATTTCACCGTTTTTTTATGAGTGAAATCTGTGCCTAAGTATAACGTCCTGTAACCTTTGTTTTTTTTTAGTGAATTTCACAGGTTTTTTAAATATTAGTTCCTAACTAAAACGTCTATTTAACCTTTGGTTTTTTAAAGTGAATTTCAAAGTTTTTTAAATTCTATTTTCTAACTACAATGTCCCTGTAATGTTTGGTGCTTTAGTGAATATATATATGTATAAGGTTTTTTAATTGTATTTTGTAACTATAACGTCTCTCTGACCTTTTGTTTTTTCATGAATTTGTATGATTTTGCAAATATTATAGGAAGTCTCTGAGTAAATATATTAGTGAGTTTGTGAGTGGGTGTACGTGTCCATGAGTGGGTCTTTATGTGGGTGAGTAACTAAGTGCTTCTGTGAGTGGGTGGTGGAATCTCTGAGTGCGTCTGTGAGTGACTTATGAGTCTCTAAGTGGGTCTGTGAGTGGATGTATAAGTCACTGAGTAGGTCTATCTGTACATGTTTAAGACTCTGAATGTCTCTCTGAGTGGATATCTAGATTTTTGTGTAGGCTTGTCACTGGGTGCATGTGTATTTGATTGAGTCTATGACTGAGTGTAAGAGTGTCTGAGTAGATCTATGAGTTGCTATGTCACTGTCTGAGTCTGTGAATGGGAATGTTAGTGTCTGAGGAGGTCTGTGTCTGAATTTATGAGCAGGTATATGTGTCTGAGTGGGTCTGTGACCGAGTGTGTGAGTCTCTGAGTGGGTCTGGGAGTGATTGCAAGAGAGTCTGAATTAGGGGAGGGTGGTAAACTCTACTCCCCTGGCGGGGCATAAATGAGTCCTTAACAACACCCTACTGGGAGCTGCTGTCCCGGACCTGCGATGCGATGCAGCCACACGCTGTGCCCGCAGACTAAAGAATATGCCTACTATGGTGCTAAAATGTGCCAAACGCAGCACGTGATGCCACACACTTCATATTTGTGTGAAGCAGTCTAGTGCTTCGGAGAATAATTAATAACATGGCCATTGGCCAATAGCAAGCAACACGTGCACTAATAGGGCGGAGTCTGGCACTAGCACAGCAGTGGGGGGGTGGAAGATGTGTGTGGCGAACGGCCAATGGGCGGATGGCTGGCAGTGAAAGTGACTGTGAGGCGGCGTTGTAGTGGCTCCATCCCTGGAGTTGCTTGTGGCGGGTCAGAGCACTGCGTCTAATTTCCTGCAGCCAGTCATAGACGATGCCCCTCCAGCAGTGCCGGTTTCTGGCATGTTGCAGCTCATGTCCCTGCCTGTAGCTAGAGGGGCCGAGCTGGCTCAGCTGTACTGGGGATTCCCACGCAGAGGAAGCCAGGAGGAGGGGAGCGTCACTGAGCCTGCTGACATGAGCCACAGAGGGGCTCAAATCTGGGAATGTATGCAAACATGGTAGGTGGGGTGTCTCACCTTAGAGGTTTTGCCTAGGGGTGGCTGTCACCAAGAAATACTCTGCCTGCCCACGGAACTCCACGGAATACTGCAGAGTTTTTCGGTGACTCTGCAGAATTCTGCTGAGTGCAAATCCGCAAACTCCACCCATGCCTATTTTGAATGCGTGTGTAAGAGAATACATAAGTGTCTTAGTGGGTCTGTGTGTGGGTAGATAATTCTATGAGTGGGTCTCTGTGTGGGTGACTGACTATTTGACTAATTCTGTAAGTGGGTATTTGAGTCTCTGAGTGGGTCTGTGAATGGGTACGTAAGTCTCTAAGTGCCTCACTGACTGGGTTTGTGAGTGTCTAAATGAGTCTAGAGTGGGTGTGTCCCTGTCTGAGTGAGTCTATCAGGGGCTGCATAAATCGGTGAGTGGGTCTGTGAGTGGGTGCATGAGTTTCTGAATAGGTCTCTGTGTGAATGGTTGAGTGTCTAAGTGGGTCTGTGACTGGTTGCATGAGTCTATGAGTGGATACATGACTGTCTCAGTGTGTCTGTGAGAGAATACATACATTTCTCAGTACGTCTGTGAGTGGGTGGATAAGTCCATGAGTGGCTCTCTGAGTGCGTCAGTAACTGTCTGACTGATTCTGTGAGTGGGTGTGTAAGTCTCCGAGTGGTTCTGTGAATGGATACATGACACTCTGAATGGGACTGTGAGTGTGTGCGTGAGTGTCTAAATAGGTCTTGAGGTAGGTGTGTGGATGTGTGAGTGGATCCATGAGTCTGTTAGTGGGTGTATGAGTGGGTGCATGAGTGTCTGAGTAGATCTATGAGTGGGCCCAGGACTCTCTGAGTGTCTTAGTTGGTCTGTGAGTGGGTGTGTGAGTCTATGAGTGGGTCTGTGAATGGATGTGTGAGTGTCTGAGTGGGGTGTGCAAGTGGGTGCAAGAGTCTGCAAGTGGGTCTCTGAGTGGGTAAGTGACTGTCTCAGTGGTTCTCTGAGTTGGTGTGAGAGTCTCTGAGTGGGTGTATGCATCTCTGACAGCATTTGTGAGTAGATGTGTGACTCTGTGTGAGTCTCTCAGTGCATGCATTAATGTACGAGAGAGTGTTTGAATGTTTTTTTTACATTTATTTTGACGAGAGTCGTGGCCACCGTGATGTTACACAGGGGGCACGCTGAGCACCGCAATGGGGTCACGACTCCATGAGCAAGGCAAAACAAAAACCTTGTATTCGCATTATAAAACTCATAACATATACAATAAGCCCATTAGGTCTGAGTACTCCAACCCCAACCCCTTCCACAATCTTTCAAGTTCTTAACTATACTTTGGGACCAACCCACTTTTCACAAAATGGCGTTCTGATTTATTTTGTCTTATTAGTTTCAGTGGTTCACGTCTCCATCGCAACATTAAATGGGGAGGGCAGCTCTGAGTGCCGTGATAGAGCCGGGACTCCACCCACGTGAGAAAAACAAAATCTAGGTATTTTAAAACTCATAAGAGATGTATAAGAACCCCTACAATAGACCAATGGGGTCAAGGTACTCTTACCCTGACCCCTTCTATGATCTCAAATGTTTAAAACATTCCCCCGGTACTGGCTCCACTTTGATAAATGGCGGCTGCAACATTTCCAGCAGCTTGCGGCCAACCAATTAAAACACTCCTCCTGCTGCGTGGGTTTGCGTAGACCTGGGGAGTCGCGGATCCTCTGTGTCCCTATATATACAAATTTGGATTTTCTTTAATATTTTAAAAACTACTGAACGGATTTACACCAAATCACAAAAAGGGTGCTTTCTGCCAAATTTGGTGTAATTCTGTTCAGCAGTTCTGGCTGCAGCTGTGTCTAAAGTTTCTATGGAAATTAATATGGGGAAAACGCGTTTGTGGACCCTGCCTTTTTCTTGGCCCCAGCTTGACGGATCATCCTGAAATTTTCAAGGCAGCAGCTGAAGTGATCATCGAAGAATTAGTTTTGAACACCAAAGTTATTGGCAAATGAAAAAACACTCATCCTATAGAAAAACTGCATCCCAACTATAACTACCTACTGGTGACCGCCAATAGGATATATATATATATATATATACATATATATATATATATATATATACAGTGTAAAAATACTGAAAGTTACTATGCACTTCACAAACATATATTGCAAAGTACAAAAATATCTACTTCACATATATAGTAAGGCAAATTATGGAAACTCTAACAATAAGTTACATCTATAATTGTAAATAAATAGTATGTGAATGTAACATATAAGTCCAATTATTTTTATAAAAATCAAATGCATGTTTTTAAATACTAACTTCACAAAAATTACCTATGTGTGAATGTTAACATTTAAAATATTTAAAGAATAATGTAGCAAAATATTTACTGTAAAAGATTCATTTCTTTTAACACAATTATATAATTTTAACACATAAATTACATGAAATAAATCAATATAAAACATATTAGCCACAATACCAAAATGTATAATTGATATTAAATAAGTTTGCTTGAAGTGGTTCATGGAATATATCTGCTGCAGTGGCTCATGTTATATCCTCTCTATTGCAGTGACTTATGCAATGTCCTCTCTGTTGGAACAGCTTATGTTATGTCCTCTTTGTTGCAGTGGGTCATACTGTATCTTTTCTGTTTCAATGACTCTTGTTATATGCTCTCTGTTGCAGTAACTCAGTTTATACCTTCTCTGTTGCAGAAGCCTATGTTATACCTTCTCGGTTGCACTGGCTCATGTTATATCAGCTCTGTTGCAGTGGTTCATGTTATATTCTATGTGCCGCTGTGGTTCATGTTATATCTTCACCATTGCAGTGCCTCATGCTATATCCTTTCTTTTGTAGTGGATCATGAAATAATTTTATGACAAAATATCGAGGTCAAAAATATCATAAAACAAAAATATTGTACAAAAAGATTGAGGGCAAAAACATTCACTGTACAAACTTACTATATAAGGTACAATAATATTGACTACAAAAAGCAATGGCCCGCTGCCGGATTCCGCCCTATGACGGGGGTATGGGAATGACCAACCTATACTTATACTATTTGGCAACTCGCCTACTTGTTTTACACGATTGGTTTAACGGGGGTGGTCGGACCCGGCCTACAGACTCGAGCTGGGGGAGCTGGGCCTCTCTCGAATCCAGGCGATGATGTATGGGGGGACCATACCTAGACATTACCTGGGGTGACACAATCCATCCTCCTGGCTTGGCGAGCCTCGCTGCGCCACACCCAGTGGACAAACAAAATGACCCAACACACTCCGCTCTGGCATGGCACGTGGCTGCAGGAGGTGAGCGCTCTCAAGGGTTTTCGGTCATGGGACTTGATTGGGATCTCCTAGCTTGGGGATGTTTGGTCCAGCGACCACATGCGCTCCTTCCAAGACTTGTAGTCCAGGCATTCCCAGCACCCATCCCAATTTTATAAATACCTGCAACTGCGCCACGCCCTTTGCACACACATTTCGGGCATCACTACACTACCCGAATACAGCCCACTGGAAGTGCAAATCCTGATGGGAGACCTGGGGAAGGGGGGTATCTTCCGCATTTACCGTTCACTAATCAGCAGCACCCCAACAACACTGGAGCAGCTTAGAAACCAGTGGGAAGGCTGGGTGGGTCCCCTGGAGGAGGAGGATTGGAGGGACGCTTTGATGGCGCCCAAGACGGTTACTGCGTCCGCCAGACTCCGTCTGATCCAACTATACTACTTGCACGTAGCCTACCTCACCCCCGCTCACCTCCACAGAGCCAGCCTTTACCCGACCGCCTCTTGCACACGCTGCGGCCAGGACCAGGCTGACTTCTTCCACATGGTCTGGGCATGTCCCCTCCTAGCGCAGTACTGGGGGGGTATAGAGCAAGAGCTTAGCGTGGTCCTGGGTTGGGAGGTCCCGCACGACCCATTACACGCGCTTCTGGGGATCACGGATGGGTTGGACGGGTCACGGAATGAAAAGCTGTTCTTCAACACGGCAATGATTGTGGCTAACAGTTGGAAATGTCCCACCCCGCCTTGCATTGGGAGGTGGCGTAGGGGAGTCGATTGGTGTGCCACGCAAGAGAAGGCCCTGTATGTAGCGCGTGGCTGTCTGAAGAAATACCACAAGGTTTGGGGCAAATGGTTGGGTCTGATAACTTGAAACTGTCTTACCTGTTTAAATATATGCTTCACTAGGGGTCCTGATGTGTTTTGATTTACCACTGTGCTGTATTGTACTGCTGGTCTTTTACTTTCTCGTGTTTAAAAATCAATTAAATTGTTTATCAAAAATATTGACTACAAAAATATAGTGAACACAAATATCAATATTACATAGTTAAGTATATATATCTAAAATATGTAGCATTACAGTAACATGAACAAATATATTGTAACTTGAAAAAAGGTTTTCAAAATACATTTAATGAATAACAAGTAAAGAAAACCCAATAACATAAAAATACGTTTTAAATATGTATCTTAAAAATAAATGGAAACAAAAAATTGCAAAATACAATACACAATCAATACAAATATAATAATTAAATAAAAATAAACTATAAAACACTATGGGCCTGATTACGAGTTTGGTGGTCCTCCTGTCGGCCCGCCACCGATGTGCCAACAAGAAAAACGCCAAGCCTGTAGTGCACCCGCCCGCCCGATTATGGGTTTTATCTATGACGGACGGGTGGTGCTGCGGCGGTCTCAAGGTGGTGGTCTGTTAGATTCATAGGAGAGACTTAACAGCAGGCGGATGCTGTGACAGCACCAGCAGCACATTCCTGCATGATGTTGCATGCACCATGTTGTGCATGCCACCCTGTGCAGGAAAGGGGTGCAATTCCAGGGGGGCGCAACATGTGCCCCCCGAATGCACCCCCAGGGCAAGGAGCTGCATGAGGCCCTGTTGGGGCCACCTTAGTTGCCTCTCCACCACCCTTATAATGGTGGGCTCACCGCCATGAAATTAGCGGTGGATAGGCAACTCGTAATATGCTCGTCGGTGCCGCAGCTGCACCGTCAGCATTTTGCTGCCCCGTTCTGCTGCACCGCCGTAGCGGGATCTTGGAGCCCGGCGATGGTCCTGTGGCAGTCCGACGCCACACCCATAATACTGCGGGCAGAACCGCAGTAGTGGTGGTGGACCATTGTACTCATATTGAGGCATTATATATGATACATATCAATAATAAATTATAAAAAATAAATGAAGCAATAGAATTATTAAGCAATTAATAAAAAGCAAAAAAATATACATTGCTAAATATTTAATGCTTCGCACAATAAAAATCCAAATAAAAATATAGGGGCCGATTCACAAAGGTAATCTGAGACAAAAGTCTAACTTTATGACTTTTGGTATTCACAGAGATCATTTACGAGTCGTATCTTTACGTCCGCAGTCGGGCCGGAATCTCTGCACCCGGGCCGTACTCTCCGCACCCAGGCTGTGCTCTCCGGCTCGGGCCGTATGAAATGTAATCAATGGCCCAGAATGCAATTTTTTCAAAAGGGAACATTAGGAACGTGTGATAAATGGTAGAAGAGGTCATAAAAATCAGTTTGGGCAGGGAAAAGGGTGTGGCCAGACACTACATTATATCCCAGAAAGGTTTGCTCCTGTGCATCATGGTACAATGTGTGTTCCCCTCAGTGTTGACTGCAGTGTTCACACTACAGTCAACACTGAGGGGAACGCAAATTGTTCACCGCGTGTATTATGATGCAAAGGAGCAAACTTTTCATGACCTTCTCTACCATTTATTACACATTCCTAATGTTCCCCTTTGAAAAAATTGCATGCTGACCTATTAATTACATTTCATCCGACCCGAGCCGGAGAGTACGGCCCAAGCAGGAGAGTATGCCACCTTCTAATGTTTGACACCCATCTTTTCCAAAAACTCTGTCATAGATTTAGAAATAAACTGTACACTGTTATCTGAAACTAATGTCTTGGGAATACCCTCATCCATGAATACGCCTTCCAGAAATCTAATCACATTTTCCGTATCAATGCGATCAGTAGATTTGCTCACAAACCATTTGGTGTGGTAATTAATTAGGACAATCGTATAGCTGTCTCTCATGCCCAGCCCAATAGACCCAAAACATCAATGGCCAACCTTTCCCAAGGTCTATTAGGTAACTCCACACAACCCAGTGGTGGCTGTCTCACAACCTTGGTTTTGTTGCTGTTGGCGCAAGCATTGCATTCTTTGACAATACTTTCAATGGCATCTTCCATTTGGGCCACCAGAAAGACTGAAGCACTAGCCTCTTAGTCATAGTGCGCCCCGGATGCCCTTTGTGTGCTATTTGGGTTATTTTCCTCCTTAATTTCTCTGGCGGTATAATCTGGGTCCACCGCATCAATTTCCCTTTTTGTACACTTATTTTGTCCTTCACCTTGTGTTAGGCATTCAACCCCACACCACATGTTGTTTCATTTTCCCAACCTGCAATCACACACTTTTTAAATCTTTCAATTGTACATCCTCTTCCATTGCTGCATTCCATTCCTCTTTGCCTAGAGCAATTTCCTCTCTCCCTACCATTACCACTTCTACCTCTGCCTCTGTCTCCTGGTCAGGTTCATCCATAGGCATACTAGACAGAAAGTCCACAATATTCTTTAAGCTCTTAACATATTCAAATCAAAATTATATTCTAACACATATCGCATCCACCTGGTTATCCTTGGTGTCACATTTCCTTCAAGTCCTTTCCCCCTTTTAAATAAGTGTATTAGTGGTTTATGATTGGTCTTAACTTTGAGTGGCAATCCCTAGACAAAATATTTGAAATGTTTGATCGTCCAGCACCATGCAGGAGCCTCTCTCTCAATCACCGAGTTTGAGGTCTCTCCTTTCTGAAGCCATCTTGAAGCAAACTTTAAAATCTTGTTCTGGCCATCTTTCGGTTGTGCCAACACAGCCCCTATCCCCACACTGCTTGCAACGGTTGTTATATAAGTCTTGGCAGTAGCACCAAAATGCCCTAATTTAGGAACTTGCAAACTACCCCCCTTTATCTTTTGGAAAGCTACATCACAGTTCTTGTCCCAACTGAAGATGACATTCTTTTCATTAACAATCTCAATGGTTCAACTATCTCAGTAAAATTGGCTACAAATTTGGAACAGTATTCTGCCAGACCTAAAAATGATTTAAGCTGATCTTTGCAATCCAGTTTAGGTGCTTTACCAGCAGTATACTTTTCTTTGGTCGAATGCCTTCTTTGAAATTCTCTACGTTACTCAGCTTTTCCTTAATTGGTATTCCTCCTTCTTTATCGTTTAACCACACTTTTGTCAATCGTTCCATCACTTGTTCCATCAATTCATCATTTTCTTTTGCAGTCTTCCCCACTGCCAAGATATTGTCCTGAAAACATAAAACCTCTTTAAACCATCAAATATGTGCTGCATCATCCTTTGGAACACCGCTGAGTGTGACTACAAACGCCCCTCCCGTGATAAGCTCATGGGGCTTGTTAGGCATCGAACATGTACGTGTTTTGAATACTCACTATAATGTTTTTTAGTGGCCAGACATATTCAAGTCACTCTCATGTTTTATGACATTAAAAACACATCGAGAGCATCGTAATCAGGAGGGATCCCAACGGATAAAAGCACATATAGAGTATGTGATTTTTGTTATGTGTATTGTATTGTCTTGTTTGTTTTTATTAAAAAGAAGGGCAGCACGGCACTCACATATTACAAAAACGAGCAGTCGTGCACGAGTGAAAAATATATCACTTCCATTTACTTTCCACAGGTTTGGTGATGTAGTTTCCTTAGTATATACTCAAGTGATAATTTATGTCATGTTTTACTCTATCTTTCCAGATTGCTTAGAAGGAGTATACCGATTAGGTATTGTATTTATGCATGTCTTAATGCACATTCCACCTTGATAGTTATCAGGTAGACCTATTTGGTTATCAAGGAGTGGTTAAAGGGATCAATTACTTTGGTCCTGAGGAAAAGCCTGGGGAAGGCTTGAAACATGTAGACCAGGGAGAAAACCACTCATTATAGTGTACATTTCTCCTCTCCCCTTTTAACAATACCAGCCACAGGAATTAATAAAGTTTAGGTTCCCATGGCCAGGTATTTTTTAATTCACAACATTTTCTTGGCCCGTCCACTCTCACAACAACACATAGTAATCACCTCACAGAAGTGCTCCCACGTCTTTGTCGGTTGTAGCTCGCCCGTCCCACAGCGGGCGGGAAGAACCCGATGATGAAGCATGCCACGAAGGGACTTTTTGGTGGGTGAGGGTTATTTTAAGAAAACTCATTGTTTTCTTTGATAAACTGAAAGCAATCACTGGAAGGATAGCTTTTTCATGCATGAAGGGTGGACTTTCTTTGTTTTTTCTCGATTTCTAAATGAGGCTGAGTCCACAGCGAACCGAACCCCTCTCTCCCTCCCTTGTTCTTTATTGTAATTTCGACAGTGCACAGCTGTGGGAGATTTTTTCGGATCCCAAGGGGTATCCCTCCCCCTAAAAAATTGTTTTTACCTGATCTCTTGGTTAAGAGATCAGTCCACACACTCTACTATGACGGAGATCACAGGCCTCACTTTCTCCAATGAGTAAGTTGAAAGGATTTTGGCCATCATCAGCCCCTTTGAGGGACTAAACAACCCCGAACCCAGCACAGACAACAATGACTGGGATAAATTAACAGCACTGAGGAGGACCCAGATAAAGACTGCATTACACGGTTTAATGATGACAGAATATCTAAGGGCGAATGCCGCCCCACAAGGCTTGATAGTTAGGAACGAACCTTTCATTTTCCAGCATGACAAAACGTTCAAAAAGGACTGGTCCTTAATATCTTGGCATTGCACACAGGACTGGCTTATTTTAATAATAAAAACAGCCACCCGTATTGCCCAGGAACTAAAAACAGAAATACAGACAATCGAAGTACGTCTCAAAAGCTACCAGTCGTTAGTTCTTTGAAAAAACGACTGGATAAATTGAACCAAACCATGAACGATTTTGAAGCCACTCTGAAACAAAGTAAATACACAAAACTGAAGAAGGACACTGGGCGGTTCAGTCACGAGAGAGTGTACCCATATATTCGGGAGGACTACATCCCATCCTCAAGACACCAGGATTTCCACACAGATGAAGACACCTCAGGCACAGGCTCAAACAGTTCTGGCTCTAGCAGAAACAGTGGGGCAAGCTATCAAGGCAGCAGGAACCAGGGAAGAAGGACACACTTCCGAGGAACAAGAGGATGGGGACCCCATCAAGGTCCTCCCACGTACCCAGTACCCTGTTTCTATGGTCCACCAATGGCACAAGGCCCCCCAGTACCTTTTAACCATTGGAATAACCCCCGCCAGGACTATCAATATTATCCACAGAACCCTTTTTTAGGGTCACTACAGGGCCCCAGGAGGGGTCGAAACCGGACGAGGAGCCAGGTCCATTGGGCAACAGAAGAGGAACAATCAGGGGTAGCGACCAGGAGTATGACCGGTGCCCTGAACAACCAACCCACAACCAGCAAAAGGACAACTTAGTAGTAAACTTAACCAACCACGTCCTGTCACAGGCACAATAAGAAATCCTGGAGAAAGGACTAGGCTTCCTACCCACAGAAAGGATGGACAAATTCAAACTATGCAAAGAGGTCAACGAATTCATCAGGAAACTAAAACTCAGTAGCGGCCCGTGGTGGGAGTGCTGCCGGGCGGTGACGCGGGGCGGGGGAGGGGCAGGGTGGAGGGTAGTAAACTATGGATTACGGCCGAATAGAGGTAAGTAAACATATAAATAAATAAAACGAATTTTGTTGCCGCGCTGCATCGCCAAATGCGATGCAGCGCACGCTAACGAAATTCGTTTTATTTATTTATATGTTTACTACCTCTATTCGGCCGTAATCCGTAGTTTACTACCCCCCACCCTGCCCCTCCCCGCGTCACCGCCCGGCAGCACTCCCACCACGGGCCGCTACTGCTAAAACTAGGAGCCTATTTTGACAACAAAGAACCAAGGACCGCAGAAGAAGATGACACAGGACTAAGGTTGAAATCCACCTTCACCCCTCCCAGTTCTATGCTTCCAGTGGAGATCTTAGCTTTTGAAAAAGCAGTAATGAAAGACCTAGAGGAAATCAACCCATACACACACCGTGTGTTCCATAACACTACTAAGGAACAAAAACAGGCCATCAAGGAATTAGCAAACAACGAAAATTTGGTCATAAAACCTGCCAACAAAGGCGGAGCAATAGTTATCCAGTCCTCAGATGCTTACAATGAAGAATGTCTGCGACTCCTACAGGACCCCAGAAATTATGAGGTCTTGACAAATGACCCAACAGAGTCCATACATGTCCAGATCACTAGTATGGTAGAAGAAGCCCTAACCCATGATTGGATTTCGAACAAAGAGGGTGAATTCCTGAACAACAAATCTCCAGTGACACCATACTTTTACACAATACCCAAAATTCATAAAAACCACCGGGACCCCCCATTGTGTCAGGAATAGGGTCGATCTTAGAGCCCTGTCAAAATTCGCTGACACCTTCCTGCGACCAGTAGAACAGAAGACGGACACCTACCTGAAGGACACTAAGGATGTCCTGAGACTTCTGCAGGACATCCAATTTGACCCAGCAACTGAACTCCTGATGGGCTTGGATGTGGAGAGCCTCTACACTAGTCTCCTACATGACGAAACACTACACATCATAGAGGATGTACTCGTTGAAATTGACTGGGAATACCAAACCCCACGTAACATCGTGATGGACTGCTGCAAATGGGCTCTCACAAGAAATTTCTTCCTCTACAAAGATACACTTTACCTCCAGAAGCACAGGACCAGCATGGGGAGTACTTTCGCCCCCAGTATAGCTGGTCTGTACGTCCACCGCTTGAAGAAACATAAGATCCTCAATCCAAATAACCCTTTCTTGCCTCACATTCGCATATGGAAACGTTACATTGATGACGTTTTTGTCATCTGGCATGGCAACGAGGAAACAGCAAACAAATTCATGACCTGGTTGAATTACCAGAATGATTTCCTGAAGTTTACCATCACCTTCTCCAACAAAGACTTAGTATTCCTGGACCTCAACATCTTCCCACAGGAAGGGGGCCTGAAAACAACCACACACATAAAAACAACAGCAAAGAACTGTCTCCTTCTCTATGACAGTTTCCACCCGAGGCATCTGAGGGACAATCTCCCATTTGGCCAGTTTCTGCAGTTAAGGAGAAACTGTTCAGACCTGAAGGATTTCAAACAACAAACAGAAGACTTGAGTCAAAAATTGGAGATAATGAATTGCCCCCCTAGAATGGTAGACAAAGCCCTGAAACGTGCAAAAAACAACCACAGGGACGCTTTGTTGGAAATAAGATCGCCAAAACCAAAGGAGGAGAGACCTATCTGTATAACGACATACAACACAGGCTCCAACCAGGTAACCAAAATATAAACAGACATTGGCGTATCTTGAACTGCGGGAATTTGAATTTCCCAAAACCAATGTTCTCACACAGAAGGGGTAGGAGCCTGAGAGACATGGTAATACATACCAGACCACGGAAAACCAAGGAAGATGAGGCGTTACAAACTTTCCTCTCGCCCCTCAAGGGTCATCATCCCTGCGGTAACTGCAGTGTGTGCCACCTGACCACGAAGAGCAAAAATATCACCTTCAACGACGACTCGAAGTGGGAGCAACGTCGTTTTTCGAACTGTAACTCAAAGAATGGGGTCTATATGATCACCTTCCCATGGGGTCGCCATTACATCGGGATGACCACACGCCCAATAAAAACACGCATATGTGAACACAGGAGCAACGTCAGGTGTAGAAAAGCAACAACAAAAATGTTGTCGCACTATATGGAAGAAAACCACACTATGCAGGACCTACAATGGACTGTCATAGAACAAGTGAACAAAGAGTCCCTACTCTTCGAGAAGGAACAGTGCTGGGTGTTTCGCCTTGGAACACACACAAAAGGACTAAATGATGATATACCTTGGGGTGACCTCACGTAGATCCATCCACTAATGACCGGTACTGTCCAGAGACAACTTATAACTTTTTGAGCCATGGCTGCATCGAAGTCACCGTTTGCCAACAGAAATACCCCTGTAGATGAACCACGATATGAGTCACACCCGATGCCACGATAATACTAACACAGTATTAGAAATTTACAAAAGAACCTCTATTAACAGACATAGAGCGTTTCTCCAAAAATGATAGGAGGAGTTGACGCCCCCTGAATAGAAATGAGCCCTTTTTCCCAAAAATTCCTATGTTCGGCAGAATTTCTATCATTTTCACATCTTGGATTATAAGACCAGGCATATATATGTGAAAAACCTGTTTAGAAGTAAAAAATCGAGCCAATATCACCTGGCCCGAGGTCAGCCTCGAACCTGCGTCGCCCTAAAACCAAACCAGGAAGTAATGCCACCATCTGTCGGCCATCTTTGAAGGTTAGCGTTCTAGTGTGTGAACATACACACACGCAATCAGGAAGTCACCGGTTACTTAACCGGACGACCGCTACCATACCAAACAGTGTTCGTCGGTGCCACGGGTAGGCATATAACGGGTGAGAGAGCAGCATTGACGAAGTAAGTACGGCACAGCCGAACCCCTTGGGCAACGAGCTTTTCATGAAAAAAGGTATTTCACTTATCCCTTTTTTAATCCGATTTCTCGATCCTTTTTCCTGCAGTGTGTGACTACAAGTGCTCCTCCCGTGATAAGCTCATGGGGCTTGTTAGGCATCGAACATGTACGTGTTTTAAATACTCACTATAATGTTTTTTAGTGGCTACACATATTCAAGTCACTCTCATGTTTTATGACATTAAAAACACATTGAGAGCATCGTAATCAGGAGGGATCCCAACGGATATGAGCACATATAGAGTGTGTGATTTTTGTTATGTGTATTGTATTGTTTTGTTTGTTTTTATTAAAAAGAAGAGCAGCACGGCACTCACATATTACAAAAACGAGCAGTCGTGCACGAGTGAAAAATATATCACTTCCATTTACTTTCCACAAGTTTGGTGATGTAGTTTCCTTAGTATATATTCAAGTGATAATTTATGTCATGTTTTACTCTATCTTTCCAGATTGCTTAGAAGGAGTATACCGATTAGGTATTGTATTTATGCATGTCTTAATGCACATTCCACCTTGATAGTTATCAGGTAGACCTATTAGGTTATCAAGGAGTGGTTAAAGGGATCAATTACCTTGCTCCTGAGGAAAAGCCTGGGGGAAGGCTTGAAACATGTAGACCAGGGAGAAAACCACTCATTATAGTGTACATTTCTCCTCTCCCCTTTTAACAATACCAGTCACAGGAATTAATCAAGTTTAGGTTCCACGTGGCCAGGTATTTTTTAATTCACAACGTTTTCTTGACCCTTCCACTCTCATAACAACACATAGAAATCACCTCACAAAAGTGCTCCCATGTCTTCGTCGGTCATAGCACGCCCCGTCCCGCAGCGGGGCGGGAAGAACCCGATGATGTAGCATGCCACTAAGGGACTTTTTGGTGGCTGAGGGTTATTTTAAGAAAACTCATCATTTTTTTTGATAGACTGAAAGCAATCACTGGAAGAATAGCTTTTTCATGCATGAAGGATGGACTTTCTTTGTTTTTTCTCCTTAGTCCTGTTCTCCTCACTAAGGTCATCTATGTCCTCCTGCCAAGCTGTTCGTAGGGCCAGCAATGTAGTGGAGCTATTGGTGATCAAAGTCCAATAAATTTGCGTGATTTTATGAGTACCCAGATCTCCTATCAGCAATTCACCCTCCTGTGAGCTAAACTCAGGTAATTCAGAAAGGTAACAAATGGGCGGAAATATAGCATGGTGGAACTGTAGGTATCTATAAAATTGGGTATGGTGGAGCTGATAATCTTTTTGTAGCTTTTGAAAAGATTTTAGGGTGGTGCCCTTCATAACATCGCCCTACACGGACACCCCGATAGCATTCCAACACTGAAACCCTGACAACGCAGCCACCTGCCGAAGAAAAATCCCCTGCCACAGCGTGGTCCCCTCGTCACTCTTCCCCCACCATCCCAACTGCCAGAGAGTCTGTCTCCAAACGCGAATGACCACTTGAGTTGCCGGGGTAAGAGGGTCAAGCCCTCTATTACTATAAAGAAGATCGAGTAACGATAAGTCTCCCATCGCCCATCTCTCCACAGCATCAGCCGGATCATCTTGGTCATTGTACCACCAGTCATTTATGTTTAGTAAATGAGATGCAGCATAATAAGACTGTTCGTCGGCTGTGGCAATACCTCTGCAGTACGTGGACTGGAAGAATGTCTGGAGAGCGACACGCTTAGCGCCCCCCCACCCCACAGAAACTGGTTTAAAATTGCATTAATCTGGAGGAACCACGCAGGAGGGATACCATAAGGTGGTTCTGTAGTTGATAAAGCATGCGCGGCAGTGATATCATTTTGAAGATCACTGAGTAGGGACAGGGGCAGTGGAGACCACACCCTCACTTCCTCCTTCACGCATAATAATAATGGACATATATTAAGGCACCATGAGATAGCTGGGTCGGGGAAACCAATATCCCTTGGTACTGGAAGCCAGTTATAGCCATTGATAAACCAGATGCCCATGGTAGGCTGCTAGGGCCATCACCCAAAGGGAATATCACCGACTTCCCCACATTCATCTACAGTCCGGAGGTCTCACCAAAAACCCTCATAAATCTGCAGGATCCGAGGTTTGGAAAATGCAGCATCCGTAAAAAAGAAGAACACATCGTCCGCATATTATGCTATCCTGTTGGATTATTCCGTAGACTACTCAAACCCCGCACAAAATGGTCGGTCCTCATCCAGGCAGCGAACGGCTCCATGGCGAGGGTGAATAGGAGGGGGGACAGTGGGCACCCCTTTCTAGTACTTCTATAAATGGGAAAGTGGTCGAATATCACACCTGCCTCTCAGACCGAGGCAGACAAATTAGTGTAAAGAAGGTGGATGTATGAGAAGAACCCTGGGCCCAGATTAATAGTATGTAGGAGAGCGAATAAGTATTCCCAACTGTTTGAGCCAAAAGCCTTGTCACTATCGGCTAATAGGATAGCCGCCGGTCTGCCCATTCGATGTGCCAGTGCCAAGGCATTATGGACTCGTCGGATATTATGGCGGGTAGCCCGATGCGGCATAAAGCCAGTCTGGTCTGGGCGGACAAAATCAGGTATATAATTTGTTAATCTATTAGCCAATGTTTTAGCGAGGAGTTTCACCTCCATGTTAAGGAGCAAAATTGGACGATATGAAGACGGATCTTTAGGCGGACGGCCTGGCTTATGAAAAACCACAATTTCGGTGTGTCATCAATCTGGCAGGAGTATTGCCTCTTCAGATGCCGATTGAATCGCGCCCAGTATGTGCTTCCCGAGTTGGGGCATATATTGCTTAAGGAACTCGTATGGGAACCCATTGGGTCATGAGGCTTTCCAGGACCGCATCTCAGCTAATGCATCTCTTCCATGATTGGTTAATCAAGCTGCGCTTGTGCAGAAACTGATAGGGATCGGGGGATATAAAGGGAATGAATTTGGCAATTTGGTCTGGGTCAATCGTGTCCCTCTGAGCATAAAGGTCGCTATAAATTTGTTGCGAAGGTGTGGGCCAATTCACGAGGGCTGGATTTTCAATCTCCACTAGTGTCTTGCACCACAGGCTCTGGTGCAGCCACCTGGCACAGTCTGTGTAACATCTTGCTGGACTTGTTCCCCATTGATAAATGTGACTCTGTGCGGCCTGCCAGGCTTGCTTTGCATCATCCAGAAGCAGCTGCTGCAGCTGCCGCTGGACCAGGAGTAACTGGCGTCGCACCACCGCACCACCCTCTCTGCGGACACTTCCCTCCAAAACTTGATTTTGAGCTTCCAACTCTACTATCGTGTGCGCTTTGCGTTGACGCTCGCATGTGCAATAGCTAATGTCCACCCTCATAATGTGGGTTTAAGGGCCTCCCGAAGGACTACCTTGAAGGAAGCCGTGGGAGTATTGAAGGAATAATATTTGACAAGCGAGCGATAGAGCAATGATCTATAAGACGGGATCCACAGGAGCCATGGCGACATACACCAATGGAATGGGGAGCTATGCAGGCCAATATGTAATGTAAGGACTACTGAAGAGTGGTCCGACAGTCCTCTTGGCAAGATCTCAGTATCCGCAACTCTGTGTGTGTAACCAGCGGGTATGAGGAAATAATCTAACCTTGGAAAGGACCCACGTGCTGCCAAAAAATAAGTGTGGCAAACACAAGGAGATGATGGACGGAGTGCTGAAACTTTTCAAACACTCACCCCCAGTCACAGATCTGGGTTGAATCCATCATCATTCTTTAGCTCACTTTGCCACCCCAGTTCAGACATAGCTATATGCAAATCAGTCTTGATCCTGTGCCTCATGGGAACAGTCCAGACCGAACTGCCAAGCAATGTCTTCCCTGGACCGGAATCAAGCATCCTGGGACCGGTTTCGGGCTAACAGCCCTCATCAACCAGGCTAGCTTGAATCCAGTGGCAAAGTGTTTGCAAAAAATAAGTGTAGCCAGCTTTGGCCAGGTGATATGTCCTCCAACCATCGGCCCAACCCAAGGAGTATATCATTGAACACATTTTGGACTCCCCCACCCCAACTGCACCCCCAGTGGCACACCATCTCTCAAACTCCAGGGACAGTACATCATTCCAGTCTCCTCCGATGATGGACAGTCCCCCAGAGGCTAACAAATCTATCTACGAATGCCTGTCCCAGTGGGGGGGAGCATGTATACTACCCAGTGTAAGTTGCTCCCCGTGGAGTGTACCTGCCACCAAGATGTATCTGCCATACGTGTCTAACTATAGTTAGTTGGACTTAAAGGGAATATTACGCTGGATGAGAATACCTGTTCCCCTTGATTACCTAGTAAACCCGGAGTGGAATGTTTGAGTGTATCCAAAGCGAGCCAGGCAAGGCTCCTTTGATCCAAGTAAGTGAGTCTCTTGTAACAACAAAATGTCTATCCCCAGCCTCTTGGCCTGTTTCAGGACAGCGCCTCATTTAATTTTATCTAGAACGCCCCTAACATTCCAAGTGAGGATACGAACCCGACCCTCTTGGCTATCACGATCTTCATCTGACATCTGTGACTATGGAGGAAAGTACTGGAGGCATGGACACATGAGTCTCCGGGAGCATGCATGTCTGAGCCGTGCCACGTCACAACATAAAAACCCCACTAACAATGTAACAACCACCTTCCCCCACCCCAATACCTCAGAAAACTAGAAATATCTGTCACGGAAGAGACCCTCCCGGGAGCCCAATGGGGGCCCTGGAAAGGGCCTCGCCAACGGATCCCTGCACCTTTCACCCCACCAAACATCATTACTGCGGAGACCCAATCAGTGAGGTTCCAGGGGAATATTGTCAGAAAAACAATGGGGGAGGTAGAGGAGAAGGAAGGGACTTGTCCTCCAAACTATATGTAAATAACCAAAAAGAGTCCCTCCAGGGAGAGAAGAACAAAAGGAAAAACAACAACCTCGTTGTGGAAAGGAAAAGGTTTTCCTTTTAAGTAACCCTCACCCACCAGGGTTACTCCTTGGTGGCATGCTTCATCATAGGGTTTATCCCTAACCTGCTACGGAGAGGGGCGTGCTACGACCAAACAAATACGCGGGAGCACTAATAGTATGATGTTACTATACAGGGCGTGATACGACCAAACAAATATGCGGGAGCACTAATAGTATGATGTTACTATACACCTATGCTGGTTGTAATGGTATTGGAGTGGGTTTTGTTGAACATAAAAAGAGGTTTAAAAATATCTGACCAGTGGGAAAAGGGTTAGTTTATTCACTCCCCTAGCCAATATGGCTAAAATATGGGGATGATGAGAAACTCCCAGGGTATATGACCCACCGTTTCTCTGGTCAACTGGTTTAAGCCCTACCCCAAGGCTTTTCTTCAGGACCCAAGGGGGTTGCTCCCTGTCACCACTCCTATAGTCAACTGTTCTCTTGGTAATGCCAAATAATGAATATGGTGAAAATACAGAATATAGTGAAAATAAAGGTAAAAGTATACAGCACCTAATTGGTCTGTTTTACTTTTTTCACAATATCTATGAAAGCGAACCCAGTCAGGCCTCATGAGTCCAAATCTCAGCGATCATCTCCAGAGCCACGGGCAAACGGGTTTTCCCCATTGAGGGAGTAGCCTCGAAGAAGGTCTGACTACAGGTGTCCCTCTTTCCCCGATTTGGACTCATGAGGCCTGACTAGGGTCGCTTTCATAGATATTGTGAAAAAATTAAAACAGACCAATTAGGTCGCAACACGCCCCTTTCCGTAGCAGGTTAGGGATGAACTCTATGATGAAGCATGCCACCAAGGGGTAACCCTGCTGGGTGAGGGTTACTTAAAAGGGAAACCTTTTCCTTTCCACGACGAGGCTGTTGTTTGTCCTTTTGTTCTTCTCTCCCTGGAGGGACTCTCTTTGGTTCCAGGGGTATAGTCAGGAAAGGGATTTTCCTCTAAGTCAAAACTTCGAGATTTGACCAAAGAAATGTGCCGTAGTTAAGGTACTTTCCTCAGAGGAGACAGTGAAGCCATTGAAGCAGGAGAACATGCAGCTCAGCAGAAGAGCTCTAACATTGGCATAGCAAGACTGGTATTTGTGACCGGCAGAATGTGAATGTGTGAACAACGGCAGGGCCCAATGATTGTCTCGATGCAGAAACATTCCTTTGACTTGAATCCAGAGCGTTTTCACACAGAGATGGCACGCAAAGCACGTGAGTAACTCCTGGCACAATGCTGCTGTCACAAGATGGGCACGAGATGCAGCCTTTCCAATAATGCATCACTGGGCTCTCGAGACGGCTCTTGAAATGATGCTGGACTTACCGACGCACTGGCAACAATGCACTTTGACTGCTCAGTCCAATTCCAATAATGCGCCTAGCAGGCACTCGTTAAATGTACAGAGTAATCAAAAATTCAGAAGCTCATCGGCAATATGAAAGTACATTTATTATCAAGTGAATCAACCACAATTTCTAAGCTGACACTGCCCTCTGCAGGCCAATTTTGAAATGGGTTTTGCCAATAAATCTATCCACTCGCTAACTAGCAAGTCGAAAATCCAGATTAATTGCACTGCATTCTGACTCTGAGGGCCATATGTATCAAGCCCATTTCCCGTTCGCAAACGGGCCGATTCTCAGAATCGGCCCGTTTGCTACTGAACAAGCCTGCCCCAGGATGTATCATCCAAAAAGGCATTCGCAAATAGAGAATCGCAAAATTGCGATTCTCTATTTTGTGAATGCATTTAAGGAATAGCAAATTGCGATTCCTTAAATGAAATGTATGAAGCACCTAAGTTGTGCGATTATGGCTTAAGGAATCGCAAATTACCACCAACTACAGGTTGGTGGTAACTTGCATTTCTTTGAGAAATGCATTTTTGCATTTTCCAAAGTGGCATGTGGCGCACATACATGCCCTTAGGGCATGTATGTGCGCCACATGTGCACCTATACTCATTTCAGGGGTGCAACAGGGTGTCCTTTGGACACCCTTGCAACCTTGAAATTGCATTCTCAATTTGCGATTCTCTAATTGCTAATCGCAAATTGAGAATGTCCTCCCATTCATTCCTATGGGCCTCTAGGCCCATAGAAATTAATGGGGAGGGTTTCCTTAACTGCGATTCGCAATTTGCGAATCGCAATTAAGAGAATATGTAGGATTCGCAAATTTTCTTGCGAATCCTACATACATCTCGTTTGCGATTCTCAAATAGCAATTCTCAAAAATTCGCTATTTGAGAATCGCAAACACAAACTTTGATACATATGGCCCTGAGTCTTCAGTTAACAACCAATTTTCTTCACAGATCAGTTCAAGAGCACATAACTGCATTGCCATAACATTGCCACTGCATAACTGAATTGCCATAACTTTCATCCATGCACAGATTTCTTGCTCAAAGTACTTTTAATTAATTTAACTAAAGCAAGGCTGCTAACAATAAGGGGCCACATGTACGACCGCCAGATTTTGCAAGTTCCTAGTTGGGACATTTTGTGATTCGCAACTAGGAAGTCTCAAACTGCGATTTACCAATGTGTCTCAGACACATTTAGCGATTCCTAATGGGGTCGCAATTCACCTACCTCATCAATATTCATGAGGTAGGTCGCAATTTGCGACCCAATGGAATCACTAAAAACACAGGGATGTTGGCCTGCTGGAGACTGCAGACCACCATGTCTGCGCTTGCTTTTAAATAAAGCTACTTTTTTTTAAATGCAACCCTTTTTCCTTAAAGGAAAACAAGATGCATTTCAAAAAGAAAAATTAAACGTTTCAGTTTCATTTTTTAAAAATAGGCAGTGGACCGTGGGACCACTACTCACTCTTAAACATGTTTTTGCTACTATTCACAAAGGGGAAGAGGTCCCCTGTGGGCCGTTCACGTATGAGACTGGCTTACCACCTACTTGAAGTAGGCGGTAAACTGAGAATGTTTTGCGACCGCATTCCAGTCGCAAAACATTCATACATCCCTCTGTAACTCGCTGTTGGGAAAGAGCGCCCTTGACCCGCCCCTTTCTAATGCCGACTCGTAAACCCTATTTTGCGTGTCGGTAATTGGTCACTGACTCGCAAAATAGGGTAAGTACATGCCAAAAGGCTCTTTAGTGGTCACAAACGGCCCGATTCTCCGTTTGCAACTGCTCAAACCTGTCGTACATGTGGCCCTAGACCAGAGGTCTTCAAACTTTTGGATGCCGAGACCCCCCTGTCAAAATTTTCAGGCGTGAGGACCTCCTCCTGACCAAAATTTCAGACTTGGTACTCTTCATCATCGACCACCATAAACACCCCCAGTTCCCATGGCAAATTTTTACTGTGGGGAAATATTATTAAACCGGGTTTAGCAAATCAAAGGTTTGTGGGTGACTGTGGTTCGGAGTCGGAGGCTTACTACACAGTTCAAAGAAAAAGTCTCCAAAAGAATTACCCAAAAAGGCACAACGGTACTTTATTTTTCCCAAACACAACATAATTTGACACAGCTTATTTGGATAACAACACATTTCTGAACTATTGTGTGGGTGTGCCGGTTTTTCTCCAGAGAAACGGTCAATTTGTGGATGTACTCTGTGCTCCACCTCAAGTCTTGAATTGTACTTCGTCTTTAATACTGCCAATGCTGAGAACCCAATCTCACAAAAATATGATGGCTAAAAGGCAGAAGAGCCTAGAATGCAATTTTTGACAAACATTAATGTTCTTCACAAATTGAGGCAAATCTATAGCTGTGTGGAACGCTGTGTGGAACGCGCATCGCCAAATCTATAGCTATGCAGAATACACAGCAACAGCAAAACTGCATAATTCTAGTGTCCCTCCCTGCCTATAACCAGGGCAGTGTGAGCCTAACCACCACTGCTGAACCAGGCCCATTCACTGTTCCCTACTAAGCCTGCGTGGCACTCTGCCCTCTGGACACTGCGCTGCTCCCCATCCTTTGGACCCTGCACTCCTCTCCACACCTTTAAATGAAGCCCCAATTACTCAATGCTGCGAACTTTTGAAAATATACAAACATCAAAACAACTATAATTGAAAATGCTTGTTTTCGTTGTGGCGGTATTTGTTTTTCTGCCTGCAGCAACATCCACATACCGAGTAAAATTCTGTTTTGGTGTCAGGACAAATCTTTTTAACAATGCTGTGTTTTTGAATGAATGTTATGTGAAACTGGTTTCTGGTCCAAACTTTCTAAAGAGAAAGAAAAGGACAAATATTCGGGCAAAATATTTAAAAAGAGAGTGCGTGAGATAAAGATTGACGACAGTCACAAGAGAGTGGTACGAAAGAGTCCACTGATTAAGAGAGCGAGACACGCTGAACTAAGACAGAGCACAAACGCACACTCAACCATGGAAAGGGGTGAGACGCACCAAGCACCTCTCTGGTTTCCGCTGACATCAATGTCCACGCCAAAAAAGAAATCCTGAGACGGGGTCACCCGGTGACCCGGAGGTGCTGAGATTTACACTTTTGAGAATAAATATCCAAATCTTACCTGGCCCTGGTTTGGGAGCAGCAGGGGTCCCCCTTAAAACCAATCCATCTTTCATATCTCCCCTTTGATCTCCCACACCTTCTTGAACCAGCACCCACCACAGTATTCCCTCTCTTCCCCTATCGCTGCTCTCCCTCACCCATGTCGCATCAAATTTTCTTTTTACCTCATAGATCACCTCTCAGCTATCTTCTCTCACCCTTCAACAGTCGCCCTCCACTCTGCCCTCACCTCTCCTCTTGCGTTTCCGCACTTCCTTCGCCACTTCACAATTCTCCTCATCCCTGACCTCTTAAATCGAATTCTCTCCCTCCCTTGCCGCCCTAGTCACCTCTCTCGGCTATCTCCTCTCACCCTCGCACTCTTTCACGTCTCTCACCTTGCGTCTGCTCACTTCACTCACATCATCCACCCCTTCTCTCCAGTCCCCTCTCATACCCGCATCCTGCCTCTCGCTTCGCACCTCGCTCCTTGCCTTCCAGTCGGCCTCACATAGACCCATCTCCCTTCCGCATTCATAACATATTATGGTACGTGTTGTGCACCATTATTTCTTCTGTATGTATAGGCACAGTATGTTTGGTTTTCTATTTTAGCTGTCTGTTTATTCCTATTTCATCGTTATACATCATCTTCCAAGTATTTGCCCTTATTTTCACTAGCTTCTTATGCAAAGTTTGAGGGCACTTCGCAAGTTTTGGTGAAAAGTAACCCTTAATCCAGATTGTCCTCGAGCTTTTTTGTTGTTATGGTTCATAGGATACAATATAAGCAATAAAGCAGTATAGGAATTACAAAATCTGGCTCCATGTTTGCCTCTGTGTATCTCCTCGTGCAGCGCTTTGACACTCTTCGGAGCCTTAACTGCGCTTCAATAAAATATACAAAATAATATGAGAGGCCTTGAAATTTAGCAACCAAAACAGGCCCGAGGCGAATATACACATGCCTTATTAAAACATCCTGCCTGGCCTACGTAATATTCTACCTAATCAAAAAAACACAAATGAGAGAATCTTCAAGGAGGAAGAAAGTATTGTGGGAAACAGTTTCAGGCAGGAAAATTCTTATAGATAAGAATGTCTGTGCGTGAAGGTTTGTGTGTATGTCTGCGGGGTGAAAAGCCAGGGCATGGTGGATGAGGCGGGGGAAGAGGCAGCTTACTTACAAGTTCTACGAAGTTTCGGTTGCCTTGGCAACATGGAAACAGTTTAGAGAGGAGTGCAAAGGCTGCCACGAGGAAGTAGCATGAAAAGGACACCAGCTGAAAAAACACAGCAGCAGCAGCAACGAGTAAGACCAGGAAAGGCAACAGGACGGAGTGCAAGGAAGCGGGACAAAATAATATTGAAGCACTCCAGAGCATTCCACAGGTGCATATTTATGGCCTCAGTTCCGGCATTTCCTGATGTTCATCCTGCAGTCTCTCTGATTGGAGGACAGTCGTGGATGACGTTGTATTCTTTTACGATGTCCTCCAATCAGAGAGCACATTGAGATGCACTGAATCGGAATCCAAAACAAAGAGCAAACGCTTTGGATTCCGGATCCAGGCAGTTCCATGCAGGAGTGTGACCGGGAATGCGTGACCCCCTTTGTATTTCTCCACGCCCCCCCTGGGGGTCGCGCCCCACAGATTGAAGACCCCTGCCCTAGACTGTTAGCAAGGCTGTATACTTTTAGCAAGGCTGGTGTTTCTTCACATTTGCATCCAGTTTAAGCGCTTATACAAAACTTTGGTTACTCATGTGACTGTGAAGTAGTCCCTTGTTTATGATCCCGGGGTGGAGGTACCTCATTGTCTGTCCCCTGCTCCTAGTTCAACTCGTCGCCAGTAATGTAAAGATTTACCAAACATTTAGTATATAAGTATCAAAGTTTATTCTGTCCATTAGGTTACCTCCCGCTTACAGCTTTCCAATCCACTCCTGCCTCAATCCACCAGAGAGTCAATTTTCTACACATCCTAAATTCTATATTACATATGCAAAGTTCTACCAATGCTACACATATCTATCTATCTATCTATCTATCTATCTATCTATCTATCTAAAAAATAGTATGATATATATAAAAATGAACACATTGTACTAAAAATATTAAATAATAAAATCTGAATTAATATATAAAAACCAATACACAAAATGTACATATTAAAATTAATAAATGAACGTAATTTAAATGTAATTAACCAACTAAAAATTAACAGTTTATTAAACAATATAACATATATGTTTTTATTAAATTTCCACCCTTTTCTCCTACAAATTCAGCAACTCGCTTACAATTAAATAAAATATAATTGTTTAAATATGTTACCAACCAGACAAAATAAACTATACTAATCAAATTACAAATAATTAACGATAAAATAATAATAACTTAAAACACTGAAACTAATACAACATTTTTATAAACCCAGTCCAATAGTTTAGACAATGTTAAGCAAAACAGTATTGAATACTTAGATATTTTAACAAAGTACAAAAAACAATGGGGCTCATTACGATGGCGGAAGGACCGCCACCTCCAGCCATGCGGTGCCGGTCCTTCCGCCATCAGAGCTCGATTTTCCCACCGCCGAATTAGGATGGTGGTGGGAATCCCAATCTGTCCGCGGCGGACGGAAAGACCGTCCGCCAGAAGCAGTCAGTCTGATTGCTTGGCGGACAGACAAGGGGGCATAAAATGGTGGCGGTGCCTAGCAGGCACCGTCCACCAAATTATGATGGTGGAGTTAGCAGGCCTTTCCATGGCGGCGATGCCGCCATGTAAAGGCTGGTAGAGAATTGTTTCGGGGGCCTGTTGCGGGCCCCCCTAGTGTTGAGGGAGGTGTGGGTGCACTGTGGGGGTACCCATGGTACCCCCCAACATTTCACTGCACCAAGTGGCAGGCACCGCGTGGTGCCTGCCACGTAGTGCAGTGAAATGCACAACATGGCTTTTTCGCTTTGCGGCGAGTGCTGCTGTAAGCAGCATCCGCCACAATGTTAAAAAGCAAAATGGGACCGCCATGGTGGCGGTCGCATCCTAATTCGTGGTGCGGGACCGCCGCATGTATTGCGGACGGTCCCGGTTTACCATAGGATGGCGGACGGACTCAAGTCCGTCCGGCATCCTAATGACCCCCTAAATTCTTACCTGTGATTTTGTGTCTCACAATATTCTGGACATCTCAAACTTTTTGCAACAATATTATAGACCAGTAATATTTTCTAAACATTATCAAGGCTGAACACCCATATAATACTTTCTCTGCTGTAGTGGCTTGTGGTATATGCTATTTTTGCATTGGATCATGATACATCCTCTCTCTTGCTGTGGCTCATGTTATATCTTCTCAGGTGCAGATGGTCATTTATACGCTGTCTGTTGCAGTAATTCAGACCATATATTCTATGTTGCAGAAGCCCATGATGTACCTTCTCGGCTGCAGGAGCGTGTTATGTCATCTCAGTTGTAGTAGCTCATTCTAAGTCCTTTCTATTGCAGAGGTTCATGCTATATTTTCTCTGTTGCAGTAGGGCCTGTTATATCTTCGTGGTTGCAGTGGTTCACGTTATTGTACCTTCTCTGTTGCATTGGGTATTTGTCTATTCTGTCTGCTGCACTGTCTCAAGTTCTGTGCTTACTGGTGCCATGGGATACCCTCTCTTGGATTTACTAAAACTTAATTTGCGCTGGAAAGTAGCTCTACAGTAACTCAAAGTAGAGTTAGTGCTGCTATGCCTTGCTTTGCACCAAGGGAGCATACCATGGGGGACACATGGGGATCCAGGGGGGAGCCCTGTCTGCTAATATTTGTACACAGGGCTTTGTGCCAAAAAATAGCACATCTGAGTCTGGTGTTAAAAAGGAAAAATGTTTTTATTTCTGCAAACATTTCTGACTTTGCTTATGTGCTGCACTGCACTCTACAGCAAATATGCAGTGTGGGGAAAAAACTTAATTTGTCTAACTAGCATTTTGTGCTGGAAGGCTATCCTTCCAGTACAACGCCCCCCCCCTGCTAGACATCACAGAGACACCTTGATCTGTGCATGGCACTTGGCAACCTGACTGTGATGGCGCTGTCCTGTTCTCTCTCTCATGCAACACAGCACAGTATCTTTGGTTGATTTGAGTGATAACTTTGTAACTCTGCACCAAAGTCTCTCATTTAGTCGCTTTTGGTCTATCAACCACTGTAGTACCTTCTAGTGTATCCTCAGTTGTGTGAGCCATTTTCTGTTCTCTCTACTGCAGTCGCTGCTGGCATTTCCCTTACTTACATGTTCTTATTATAGTGGCTCATACAAACCTTTCTCGTCCACTCACAGGTGAAACCGCCCTCCAGTGCTATTATTGCGACTACCTGTGTGTAAGCAGAACCGCTGTCTCCTGCCGCGTGGGAGAGGTGTGCGCCAGCACCACTGCCTACAGTGGTGAGTCTTCATCAGGACACCTTATGTTCTAGGACCTGTGCTGTGCTTGTTCTATGTGTGACGTAAGCATGAACTGCTGCCTTGACTATCCCTTGCAGTGATTTTGCCTTTGCCTTGCTTGTTGGGTGTGTGTGAAGGAAACTTGCACCACTGCTGACTTCATTGAGCCTCTTCGGTGTGTGTAGGAAGTTTGCACTGCTGTTGCCTTCACTCTGCTGGTTTGGTGTGCGAAGAAGATCGACAATGCTGCTGCTGTATATTACCTATTCTGTGCGTGAAAATCCTGTTCTATTTGTGTGTCTGTGCAATACCTGTTGTGTGTAAGAGAGAAGCCTATGCTGCTGCTGCACATACTGTACCTGTTCTGCATGGATGGGAAAAGCTTGTACGAGTTCTGCAGCTGCCTGTATTGTTCCCATTAAATGCAAGAGGGAAGCTTGCACTACTGATGCCTATATATTTAGGAAGCTTGCAGCACTGCAGCCCATGGTGTACATGATCAGTGCTTGCAGGTGGTTTTTACTGCTGCTGCCTATGCTGTACCTGTTCTGCATGTGTGAGCGAAGTTTGCACCCGTGCAGCAGCTGCCTATATTGTTCATGTTAAATAAATGAAGGAAGCTTGCACTACTGCTGTCTGTATATTTAGGAATCACAGAGACAGCCCAAGACAGTGGGCAGAAGTGGATATAGTTGTAGGACTAAATCTACTTTGTTTTCACCTGTTAGAGTTTCAAGGTGCCAGGCATTTTAGGATGACGAGCAATTCTAGTTCCGTGGTGCATCTTCTTCGAGAGGGACACCATCTACCATCAGCCTGGACTCCTTCCATAGCCCTCATAATAGTACTAGGGAATATATATGTGTGTTGGAGTGAAATGCAGTGATCTAAAGTGCCTATGAAGTGCGGTGTGCACTGCCTCTGAGTGTGTGTGTGTGCGCGTGTGTGTGTGTGTGTGTGTGTGCGAGTGTGTGTGTATGTATGTGTGTGTTTGTGTGTGTGTGTCTGTATGTCTGTGTGTGTGTTCGCTGGAATGGAATGCAATGAGATAAAGAAACAATGAGTGTTGGTGTCTGAGAAACACGGATTGAGTGCCTATAAAGTGTGCACTGCGTGTATTTTGTGTGCGCGTGTGTGCCTGTTTGTGTGTGTGCACCCTGCATGATCTGCATTATCTGTATGTGATGGAGGCTTGCACTGTTGCTGCACATGCTGCACATATCCTTCCTGTGAAAGTGAAGCTTGCTGTGCTCCTGTGTGCCTTGTTCTGTGTGGGTGATGATAGCTTTTCTGTCACTGCTCATGTTGCAACCGTGTAAAAGGTCATCAAGGTCCAAGGGATGTCATACTCATCCAGTCCTTTTTAACTTTCCATTCTTATTGCTTAAATCCTATATTTAAAAGATTCTGAGTGTGAGAGAAGCTTGCTCTGCTGCTGCCTGTGCTGTACTTGCTCCATGGTTAAATGAACACTGTACCATTGGTACCTTTGACACGCCCAGCCTGTATCTTTGAGAGATTGCATTGCCTTTCCTTGTGCTTGCAAGGAGGAATGCCTGTCTGCTGCCTGTGCTGTACTTGCTCCATGGCTAAATGAACACTGTACCATTGGTACCTTTGACACACCCAGCCTGTATCTTTGAGAGATTGCATTGCCTTTCCTTGTGCTTGCAAGGAGGAATGCCTGTCTGCTGCCATGTTGTACTTGAGCGTTGTGAGGGATGCTTGTTTTCAAAACTACATCTTTCTTTCATCACTTTTTAACCTTTTACCTGTAAACAAGATTGCTTTGATGTTTTCTAGGCTGCAACATGTCTGTTGTTTTTGGGGGGACCAAAATTCTGAGATCACAGGAGGGACTGAGCAAAAGACATAGAGAAAACGGCAGAGGTGGCTAGAGGAAGACAGATCAAGAGAGACATAGGGAAGGAGGCATCAAGGTAGAGAGAGAGCGAGGAAGAGATGGGGAGAGAGAGAGAATACGAGAAGCAGATAGTGATGGATAGAGAGGGATAGAGAGAGAAAGTAAAGAGAGAGAATATGAGAAAGAAAGTGAAAGAGAGGTACAAAGGCAAAGAGACTAAAAATTAGAGACAGCATTTGAGAGGCAGATAGAGGTAGAAAACGAGAAAGAGAAATGTTAAAAGCTGAAGGGAGAAAGATAGCACAGGAAAGTGAAACAAAGAGAGAGAAGGTGAGAGAGATATAATGACAAAGAGAGAGAGAGAGAGGGGGGGGTAAATAGGTAGAGAGTGATAGAAGGGTAGTAACAGGCACAAAGGAAGAGGGCCAGAAAGGCAAGGATAGTGAGGGGTTAGAGAGAGAGAAAAGAGAATAGGAGTGAAATGAAGAAAAAGACAGAATGTAACAGAGAGTTTGAGAAAAAGGAGAAAGACAGAGAACTAAACAGAGTAAGAGACACAGAAAATGTGGTTGAAGAAGAGAGCAGAGCTTCAGAGAGAAACCACCAAAGAACAAGGCAGGATGATGGTTAGAGTGCTGTAGAAAAAGTAATAGAAAGTTAAGCAGATGAAAGGAAAGAATGGCTTAGATTAAACAAAAATGGACCAAGATGAAAAGATAAGCCATACATAGCAAGAGGGAATTGGTGTGGAGACAGAGAGAAATGATGTTGGATGTTGTTTCTAGTGTATTCAGCTGCCCAGACTCTTGTGAGGTGATCTGACCTTCGGGAACAACCTGTCTCTCTGTCTTCTCTCAGATGGTATAATCACTGTTGCAAAGAAGGGATGCCTGGCTGAAGACCGGTGCAACAAAGAGGAGACCGAAACGTTTGCAGGGAGTCACTACAAAGTGCGCAACACCTGCTGTTCCACCAACCTCTGTAACGGAGCACAGCTCATCACACTCTCTGGCGGGATCGGGGTAGTCGCTGTCATGTCTTTTATACTGATGAGACAGGTCTAAAGACACATCTTATTGGAAGATAATAAGCTATTGTCAGGTTAATAATTATTAAGGTTACCAGATGACTCCATGTCTCCAAGGACACAGGCTTTGAGTGCTAGGTTTTAGTTTATCAATCTAACTCATTCTG
Organism: Calotriton arnoldi; assembly: GCA_963921515.1. Lineage (NCBI taxonomy): Eukaryota > Metazoa > Chordata > Amphibia > Caudata > Salamandridae > Calotriton > Calotriton arnoldi. The sequence continues at coordinate 11,589 of CAWUFW010015214.1, read as the reverse complement.
GGAGTTCTTGCCCAAGTTCCCTCCACTTGAGTCAAATGAACTAACACACCTAAAAACAAGGATTTGTAAAATAAAAGCCCATAGTGCATGCATCCAAGTCATGGGCCTTGCACCTTCAACCACCAGTTATGAAAGGCGTACACTTGACAAGTTTGTAGCATTTGGCGTACACTTGACAAGTTTGTAGCATTTACTGGTAGGACTTAGCCTACATTTATTTGAAACAATAGGAGAATGCAAGTTACTTTTGGTCCAGATTGCTTGCAGATACATAAACTAAATACCATATCTAACATATCTTGACTACGCACATAATTCAGTCAAAACAGTTCATACATGTTTACTATTTACATTCCTCTTCCGGGCCAGGCCTGTAGCCAAGAAACATTTGCATAAGTGATACACACACAAGCACATGACCTCCGGCTCAACACAGTGGCCTGCTTGGTGAGCCAGTAACCAGGGAACCACTTCCCGCACCTTTCCTACCCCGGGCACCATGTGACCAAAACTGATGACACTCCATGAGAGATCACACCGTGAGCAGCCCCTGGATAGGGCTGAAAGGTTTGGACCACCAGCAGGTCACTCTCCAACTAGACTTGTGTCAAACTCCAACCCTCCTGGTTGAGATGCATGAAATGAAGGTGTTCTAGGTCCTAAATTGACCTCTTTGGCAAAATTGAAGGTGTTCTAGATCATAAATTGACCTCTTTGGCAAAATTGAAGGTGTTCTAGATCATAAATTGACCTCTGTAGCAAACCTATACCTCACAGACTATTGCTGAATCAAAGAGTCTGCGTGGGCAGGGATGATCGCGGCCTTGAGTATCCGCTGCTCCCAGAGGACAAGAGTTGACAAGGAGAGCCAGGGGGTGACCCAGGTTTTCAAACCCCATTCCCCAGCCCTCCAGGTGCAGCCCTTGGGCAATTCCTCCATTTTGTCTTTCTATTTTACAGTTCAGAAGAGGGCCCTTGTGAGCTTTACTGCAGTAAACACCATATGTAAACACTCCAAACCAAGACATATGTCTTTAGCTAAAGTGTCCTAGGGTAAGAGTCATGTCTTTTGAAAGCAGGTGAGCAGCGATGCACCGATAGTCACCCTACAGCTCTGCCTGTGTAGTTAACGTGCTATCATGCTTACCTGTGAAAGGGTTTATTCATATTAAAAATCTTTGCATTTTATCGACAGTAATATGTAAACATGCAAATAGTATTAACTGTGTATTATTCTCGATTAGATTGATCATATCTAATGCAGGCCTGTATTTAGTATGGCTAACATTTGCGAGCCATTTCGCTTCATGTCACACGTGTATTTTATTTCTAGGAGAAGCTGAACTCACAATTAACACACACGATGTGCCTTTGCTTACTTCCTCATGGGAAATGTTATCCTTTTGTGATAACTGTAGTATGTCCAAAGGAGTTGCAACAGTGCACCTGCCAGGGTCGGATTGGTAATGCGGGCACTCGGGCAATGGCCGAGGGGCCGGTATCTAAGTTACAGCTGTGGGCTGCTTTTTTGGCAGCCTGGGGGGCCAATTTGGGCTGTGTCTGGTGTGTTCAGATGTCGCCAGCGGCCCAGTGTGTGCCTGAGTGGCCTTTCTGGAGGCAGATGGGCGTCCATTACCTCCCTTTTATCACCGGGCAGAGGTGTCGCTCCCTTTCTCTCCTGGGCCGGCCAATTAATGTGTGCATACTGAGCGGGGGCAGGGGGCCTGAGCAGAAGTGGCCTCACTTGTAGTCAGGTGTTTATCAAACTTCGCCGAAACAGTGTTTTGAGGAAAGGCGATATGCAAATGTGGGCCACTTTTTTTAGCGTGCCCCGGCTGATTTCTAATCCCAATCCAACCCTGGCACCTGCGTGGCCCGATGTACCTCGTCTTGCTGCAGAGAACTGTGCGTCTGAAGGGCGCTGTGAGAAGCCCTGTTGTGAAGGAGCCGCAGAAACTACGGAGCCCTATGCTGTGTCCTTATGGTTTAACCTGATTGGAGCGTTTTACGGGAACCATGTGCAGGTGTATCAAATGTATGGTTTAACCTGATTGGAGCGTTTTATGGGAACCATGTGTAGGTGTATCAAATGTATGGTTTAACCTGATTGGAGCGTTTTATGGGAACCATGTGTAGGTGTATCAAATGTATGGTTTAACCTAATTGGAGCATTTTACGGGAACCATGTGTAGCTGTAGCAAATGTTAGAACTGTGTGATTTAGGCTGGTGCAATGCAGATGAGAGTTCAGACCCTTCCCAGAATGCTTGCAGGAATCCTCTCCGGTCCAGCTTCGAGCAGCTCAGAGTGCCCTCCTCAAAGGAGGACTGATTCACTTAACCTCTTTCTTTGAGACAACTTCATGTGCAAGTTTTATGACTGATGGATTTGAACTTCATAAATGCTGAATGCATTCATGTCCTGACTGACACTCATTTGATGATGTGGAATCTGTAAACTCTTGTTCACCTTCAATAAACTTTTATGGTTTGAAAATGTAACCACTCTCTGTCTTCCTTATGGAGCCTAACGTGCTTCGAGTTATTTATATGTTTTGATTTCATGACCAGCCTCAGTTGTGGATTTTAATTAATCAAATAGCGCTTTATTGGCCCCAAATCTGTACAAAGAAAAGCGCTAACACCAGCTGATCGAGCACCAGAGATGCTCCCATGGATGTGTTTATCATGCTTGTTTTTGTTCTCCTGTACTGAGTTTGGACCTGAACAATACCGCAGAGTTTCATCATTTCTTTTTTTAGGTTAGACTTATGATGCTCGCCTCATTCTGACAATTTATTGCATATAATGTATAAGAAGGGACCAGGCACTTGTTACACATTTAATTGGTCTGAAAGCAGGAATATGAAAATAAGTGAACATGATGCCAGCTTGGGCCACGGACGTTTAGGGCCATCCTTTTGCTTCAGGGTTTTTATGTTACACATAAACACATTGGGGCCGATTCCGATCTCGGTCGGAGGCGCACCCAATACCATTCGGTCGGGAAAAAAGCCATGCGAAAGCCTGTTTCCCGACCGAACCGTACGCGGGTCCGGCCGAGCGAGTACGATGCGGACTCGCCGACCGACTCGTCCGGGCGTCCCGACAACTCCGACCGACTCGCTCGGACTCGAACCGCTCCGACCGACTCGGTCGGACCCGGTCCGCACCGCGCAATGGAGACGTTTCCCGGCCGGGTAAGTACGATGCGCGCCGCGAGCAGTCCGACCGAGCCGCGCACTCCGGCTCGTAAGAGCTGTCGGAGCCGTACTTTGGGGGTCCGTGTCGGACCCCCTGTACGCGTAGCCGCGCGAGGCGCACACAGGGGGGACCCAAGGGTCCCCCTACCTGTGCGTGTACGCCGCGAGCGCTTCGCGGCGTACCCGCTGTAGGGGGCGCCCTTGTCCGCCTCGCACCCATTGAGGCAATGGGAGCCCGCGTACGCGTTGTACGACCGGCTCCCATTGAGTTCAATGGGAGTCCGACTCGACTCGTGTCCGATAACATACGGCCGCATCGTACTCGTTCGGTCGGACTGCACGGGTCCGATTCGGTCGGAAATCTCTCCGGGTCCGGCTCGGTCGGAGAAATTTCCGGCCCGAATCGGAATCGACCCCATTATGGGATTTGTAGTCCGTGTTTGCGTCAACTGAACCAACGCAGTGGACAGCACTGATTTGCATAAGAAAGTTCAGCCCTGGCATGCAGTGCTTGTTGTACAAAGTGTGATCTTACAAACCTGAGTGTTTCACAGCTTAGCATGAAACAAACAGAACTACTGAATGAAACTGATACATATGGATTTTTATATAAAAGGAGCCAGGGTTAGAATGGGCACACAGAAAGCTCTCCATTGTTACCTATAAGAGATCATTCCAAAGAAGTCAAGAATTGAATGGGCATGGAGGCTGAATAGTTATGTCACTGAGTGGAAGGAGCTTCTCCAGGAGAGGCCAGTCGTAGCATACTTCCCTCTACTTTGTGTGCTTCCGTAAGCACAGGGGATATCACTTAAGTGGGATTTTTATCTGCCACCATGTGTCCAGCATCCATCTGTCAGCACGACTGTCCCCTGCCTCCCGTCCCTCTGCGCATGCATGCTTGCTTGCTGCTCAACACTGGGGGGCATATTATCAAGGATCTGCGATATTTATCGCAAAGCGCACTTAGCGCTGTTTTTTTTTATCGCTGGATTTCCTCGCCGTGATAGCGCGGTATTATCAACGCGTATCGCAAAGGTGATAGGAAATCCAGCGATAGCGAGTAAAACCAGCAATAGCGTGAGAATTCCAGCGCTAAATTAACAGCGCTAATGAAAAGCTTGCTAATAGGCAAGTGTGTACTTAACCCAACAATCCACCCCCCATTGACAAGATGGTTAAGGCAAGTTTTTTTCAGGCGTTAAATCCCAGCGATAAGCGCGGTTAGCGCGAATTTTCCTATCGCTTCGCAGGCATTGATAATAGGGGGAAGTTGTGTTTGCGACTGTTTCAATGGAAATTTAGTCAGGAACGCCTACTTTGCATGTCATTAGCGATATATATCGCTGACATGCTTAGAGGTAAAAAACGCCCGCTATCGCTTAAAACTCACGCTAAGGCCCGTTAGCTGCAGCTTGTTAATAGTGTAATAAAAATATCGCCGCATTAGCGGCAGAAAAGTGCCGCTAACGCGGCGATAAAGGGCTTGATAATATGCCCCTCGGTTCTTTCAGACCGTTTGTGATTGTAATAGTAATTGTGGGGCATATTATCAAGGGCTTTATCGCCGCTTTAGCGGCACTTTTTGCCGCTAAAGCGGCGATATTTTTAACGCCCTATTAGCAAGCTGTCGCTAACAGGCGTTAGCGACAGCTTTCCGGCGATAGCGGCCGGGTTTACATCGCCTTGCATGTCAGCGATAATTATCGCTAATGACATGCAAGGTAGGCGTTCCCAACTAAAAGCGACAGAAAACAGTCGCTTACATACCTATCGCCTATTAGCAATACCCGCGAAGCGATAAAGACGCGCGCTAACCCCGATTAGCGCTTGTTTTTAGAACTGATAAAAACATGACTTAGCAATGAAAGTCAATGGGAGGTGGATTGTAGGGTTAAGTCCCCAGAATTAGCGATAGGATTTTATCGCTGGATTTCTCGCGTTAAAGCTGGGTTTCGCCGCTATCGCTGGATATTTTATCGCAATGGAGATAAACCTTGCTAATAGCATGTTATTTCCGCGGTAATATCCAGCGATAGCCGGCGATAAAAAAAGGCGCGCTAAGCAAGGTTTGCGATATTTATCGCATGTTCTTGCTAATATGCCCCTGTATTTTTATAGCGCGTACAACCCCTGATGAGTCATTGAAGCACTTTTCCGTGAGTAGCAAGCTACTACCGAACCCAAAGGATTAGTGGTGGATTAGTATAGGGAAATACAAGTTGTTAATTTGAGCGGTGGACATGTGAGTCTGACAGTTTGAGTAGGATAGAGGAGGGATAGAGGAGGGAAGGGGATAGAGGGCAGAAGAGTCAAGAAAGGATCTTAGGGAGATCATAGTATTGAATGAGGTTTGGGATGAGTCAGAGAGTGGAGGTAGAGGATAAATTGAGAGAGGTATAGGATGAGATATAGAGTAGTGCATTGGAAGGCACTGAAGGATTTTTTTCCACAGTAGGAGTAAAGTAATAAATTAATAAGTACATAACTACATAGAAAGGGTATACATGTATAAGGAAAATAAGAAAGAGATATAAAGTTGTATTGTATAAAGTTCCATATGTGCATGTATGGATAGATAGTTAGAAACTCAGACTTTCAAGTGTTGCTGCACATAAAGCTAATTTTAGTTGTGCATTTTTAGAATTATTTTTAATTTTTATTTATATGTATTTAATTTTTATATTTACCTCAATATTTCAATATTTCAATAGCGAAGCACTTATAGATACAATTGTTCTGATCATATTTACATATTGCGATACATAAATAAAATAAAACAGAGACCCATAAGCATCTAATCAAATAACATATATGAAAACTTTGCAGTGACCTATATACATGTTAAGCATTAAATAAAGTGTATATATATATATACACTTTATTTAATATATACATACATATTTTTAACCATAAGTAATATATACATTTGTTAAGCAGACCTAAAGAATATCTATACATTTTTTAAACCATAGCAGTATATATATTTGTACACAGAAATGCACGTAACTTAATGCATGCATATAATCAAATTATACATGTTTACATGCACAGGCATATGCTGTATATTTGTGCTTGAGGATGGTGCTCATGTAGGAAAGAGTCAACTCGTGTGTAGTATCTGAAGATAAGATAGTTATCCGTGGATCTTATGTTTGGGGGTAGGGAATTCCATAGTTTGGCTGCTGGAACAAAGAGAGATGTACCATCCATGGTTTTTTTCTTGTATGCTGGAGTTTTGAGGCGTGGTGCTAATCTGGAGCAGAGATTTCTTTGTCTCTGTTTATTGTTGCATTTGTCAGTCTCTGTGTGTTGGTTGTATGTGTGGATCTTTCGCTCGCTCTGGCTTGCCCTAGTGTCTGTCTAGTAGCCTGCCCTGGCATGTACCTAAATGTACAAAGGGATAGTTTGCCCCCTCTCCTTGACGTCCACGTCCTGCCCTCTTCTGCCCCTGCTGTCCATCCTGGCCTCCTCGTTGCCGACGAGGTGCCTACGTTCAGCTGCTCATTACCACAATATTATTTTATTCACACTTGTCACTTCTTCTGCTTTGGAGCACGGAACGCATGGCGTGTTTCATGTGAGAAAATCCCAACTCACAGTAGCCACTCGGTGTGACCTTGGACAGATTTAACTCACACTGTTGGTTTGTAGTATGATGTTTAATCAGTTATTTGAAGGTATATTTTGTAGAATGACCACTCCATTTTCCTTGTACTTAAGTGACTCATTTAAGTATGTCCACCTTTTAAAATATGACCACCTCGTTTCTCTGTGTACATTCAAACATTCAACTGGACCCCGCTGAAGATGAAAACCAGCTGCAAGCGAGGAAGTCTCCGAGTATTAAAGAAAGGTTATGTGCACCTCGTATGTAGCTGCATCCCAAACCCGACTTCTTCGTGGAAAGCAGCACCTTATTTACTCATTCACCCTGTCGCTTTTGGTCTCCCCTCCAGTTATTGAACCCACTCAAGACTGGATCAGATAGGGTGCCGTTGACCTAATCCACTTATACAGAAGCATTAAGCACTGTGCAGGCAACTGCAGTGGTGTAGCTAGGCCTTAGGCCGCGCATGGCAACCGAAGAGCGGGGGGTGCTGGCGATTCATGCGGCTGCATCGGCTGCAGGTAAGTGTGGGGGAGGGGGGCCGGCAGCTGCCCCCAAATCTCGTTCCACCTGGGGCGGTCTGCCCCCACCACCCCCCCTTGCTACACCTCTGGGCAGCCGACAAAACACCTGTCTTGGTGTGTGTGCGTGGGCAGCTTCATGTCTGGTGCTATGTTGGTCCTTGCGTCTGTCTTTTTGCTGGTCACTGTGCATGGATATTTGTCGATATTTTGGTCTGTGTCTAGTGGCATTTGTCGGCATGTTGTTCCAACTACAAATGTACACCTACGTGTTTACGTGTGATTCATGTCAATATGTGCATAGATGTTGTGCTCCTGTGTAGGCCTGGGCGGAGTTCCGCTGTGCGGAACATCACGAAGTGACAAAAATACTCCACCAGGCTCCGCGGAGTTCAGCAAGCGGCAGAGTGAGGTAAGTAGCACTGCTTATGCTGATTTTTAGCACTGGGTGTTTGTCCCGCACTGTAAAATCAGTGCGAACAGCACCACATGCAGCACAAGAGGGCTCAGCTTCTTTCTGCTGCTCGAGTAGATGTTCTACTCGAGCTGCAGCTTCCTCAACGTGAGCGGCAGGTTTCTCAATGTGAGAGGTAGCGACCCACCGCGACAGCCCGCGTTGAGAACTCTCACTGGTAGGTGGTCTAGCGTTGGATTTTCCTTGCTCACGCTCGCTGGCGAACCGCAAGAGAGGAAAATCTCTGCAAACACTGCGAGCAGAGTTTACCACCCAGGCCTACTCTTGTGCACAATATGTAAGTGGATTTTCAGTGCTCATTTGTAGTTTGAAATCACTCCAGAGCTAGATGTCACTTTCATTTAGCGCCCTGATGCCGCCTCCCTGCTGCAAGGAGATCTGGCACTAAAAAACTTGACGACCAGTGTATAGTTCACAAAATGAAAGCGCAGAAACGCAATAGGATGAGACGTAAAGTATGGCGGCCATCTTGTATTGTTCAAATGGCAATAAAAGGCAAATAATGCAAAGATATAAAAGACAAAAATTAAAAAAATAGGGGCATATTAGCAATGCTTGGCGATAATTATCGCAAAGCGCAATTAGCGCTTGGATAATTATCGCCAGGCATCGCCGGTTTCTATCGCGGAGTTAGCGTGCAATCAGCAATGCTAATCTCCAAAGCGATAGAAACCTTGAAGAGCTAGTGTGAATATCGCCTGAAAACAGGCGATATTCACACTGTTCCCCAGTTCTGCTTGCTGATAGTGCGAGGGGGACTTAGCCATGTAATCCACCTCTCATTGGATTACATGGCTAAGTCAGGGTAGGACCAGGTGTTAGCAAACCAGCGCTAAACGTGTTTAGCGCTGGTTCGCTAATCACCGCCCCTGCCTCGCTGATAGGCGTTAGCGACCTCAGCGACTGTTTCCAGTCGCTGTTAGGTGGGGAACGCCTACTTTGCATGCCATTAGCGATAAATATCGCTGGCATGCAAAGCGGCACCCAACCCGGTCGCTATCGCCTACAAGCTGTCGCTAACAGCAGTTAGCGACAGCTTGTTGATAAGGCGATAATATTATCGCCGCTTTAGCGGGAAAAAGTCCCGCTAAAGTGGCGATAATCGCCTTGCTAATATGCCCCATAGTTCTTAGCGACCACTGCTTAATTTGTACAAAAAAAATAAATGAAAATAAGTGCCATGGCCCAATGTATTGTTTAGGAAGCCACTGCAACTTGCGCTATCAACTGGACCTGCCATCACTGCGAAATTTCTGTAGAAACACTCACGGCTAAGCATCACACTCCTATAAATGGGACAGTCCGGACAATTCCAAGCCACCTGAACCTTAAGAATAGCCTTATTTTTCTAGCCTTTATTTTTTAGGTCGAGCCTGGACAGCGCATGCGCTACTCTACGAACCATGCTTTATTGAGTTAGGGATTTGAAGCCCCGCCCACTCTGCGCCCATATTTTTCATTGGCTTGTGTCGTTGTCCTTTGGAAATGCTGGCTTCTAATTCCTTAATCGCCTTGTTAGTCCCTCCTTAGTACCGCCGTGTCTTCATTTGAAACCTCCCATGGCGACTTGCCTTTTTACTTCGGTTGCAGCACGGGATGTTAATTTTTGTCTGTAAGCACTATTTTTTTAATGAGTTTCTGGTGCTACAGGCACGACATGCAGCGCGCCATGAACGCTTTCACTTTCAAAGCAGCCTGGGACAATGTTTGTTGTGATCGTGTTTGAAGTGGCTTGGCTACATGTGTGCCTTTATCTTGTATACACAACAGAATCGTGGTTTGCCTTTCACCGTTACGTGCGTGCCTTTATCTTGTATACACAACAGAATCGTGGTTCGCCTTTCACCGTTACGTGCGTGCCTTTATCTTGTATACACAACAGAATCGTGGTTTGCCTTTCGAAGTTATGTGCCTGGTCAGAAACAGACAACAACAATTAAACCCATTAGTGAAATCCAAAAAGCAGAAACAGCACTCTGCTCGAAGTACTGCTTCTTGTCGGTCAGTAGTTTCATTGGCTTCCTGCTCCCTCGAACTTCCTAAGGCTCCATCAGGAGCCTGGCGCCCTCCCCCCATACAGCAATCTCCTAGAGAAATAACCAGACAAGACACCTTCTTTGTGGAGAAAACTGCTGCAGGTTTATTAGCATTACAAATATGCCAACATGGTGGGTTATCTTACGGGCGATCCCAAGGCAGGCAGCCCCACGCCGCCTGCCACCTGATGAGCCAAATTACACCGTGGCCTTACCCAACGGTGCTTGCCATATTTTGGGGGAGGGAAGACCCCTCCCACCGGTGGACCAACAGCCCACGCCCCTGCTCACGCCCCATAAGGGGGCAGAGCCTGCCAGGCAACCCCCGGTTGCTCAGGTCCACAACCGCCCGTAGGACTAACGGGGCGCCGTCGCTCCTCCAGGGTCCAACGCAAGGACCTCCCTGTGGATATTTGGCCTTTGCACCCTTCTTGTGCTTCTGTAGATGGTACCCGTATGTACCTTACAGCCTCTGGATCACCCTGTAACTCCGCCTGCAACACAAAAGAATACATTAGACAACCCCCCCCACACACTGCCTGACCGCCGGGTATGCGGTAGGGAGGGAAACGGCATCAGGGTAGTGGGCAAAGAGGGCGCCCAGAGGGCAGGGGAGAGGTATATGTACCTCACCCCCTCCCCGGAAGTGACGCGGCACACCGGACCCCTGAGGGTCCCAAACACTGGGAGGCTGCCTCCTGTGCCATCTTGTGGCACTAAGGCGGCCGCCCTCTTAGCTGGTCTCCTTCGTGGACCCCGGGCAGCCTGCATAGTGCCAATATCGGCAACACTCGCCATCCCCCCCATACAGCAATCTCCTAGAGAAATAACCAAACAAGACACCTTCTTTGTGGAGAAAACTGCTGCAGGTTTATTAGCATTACAAATATGCCAACATGGTGGGTTATCTTAGGGGCGATCCCAAAGCAGGCAGCCCCTCGCCGCCTGCCACCTGATGAGCCAAATTACACCGTGGCCTTACCCAACGGTGTTTGCCATATTTTGGGGAGGGAAGACCCCTCCCACCGGTGGACCAACAGCCCACGCCCCTGCTCACGCCCCATAAGGGGCGGAGCCTGCCAGAGCAACCCCCGGTTGCTCAGGTCCACAACCGCCCGTAGAACTAACGGGGCGCCGTCGCTCCTCCAGGGTCCAACGCGAGGACCTCCCTGTGGATATTTGGCCTTTGCACCCTTGTTGTGCTTCTGTAGATGGTACCCGTATGTACCTTACAGCCTCTGGATCGCCCTGTAACTCCGCCACAGCTCTGGGTGTGACCACCGTCACCCCAGAGCTCCCCACCAAGATAGTCTCCATTACTTACACCCTGCTGTCTCCAATGCCTTCCCCAGATCAAGTAGGAACAGGTCCATACCCACTCTGGACAGGTGGACCCCATCTTCATCCAAACACCCTGTGGCCTTAGAGTGCAGTAACCCATGACGGATGAAGCCAAAACCCCTTTGCTCAGTGAATTTCCTCATGGCACTGTTAACCTTCCTGCGAGAGACCTCCATGGCTTCCTTAGATCGTGCGCCCTGCCACACCCGCCGGGGCGTTATCTCAGACCACCATAATTCACAGGTCCCCAGCTGGTTGCTCAATTTACACATGGTGACCGTCATTTCTTGAAGCAGTGCCCTTCTCCCCAGAGCTGCCAGGTTATTCCCTCCCAGGTGTATGACCAACACATTTGGAGGAGGAATCCCCCCCCAGATTCTGTTGCAGCTTCTTCAGCAAGCAGGT